>JALJCO010001816.1:0-435799 GCA_023101725.1 Atherinomorus stipes | reverse complement strand
CATGGTTTGCTTCTCAAAACGGGGCTCTAATAATGGAAAGCTTGATGTCAGATATACAGTAGCGTTATTTTTTTACCCATTTTGTGAGGGGTGTTAACAGAGTTAAATCCCAAAGTTAGATTTATACAGTTTTGCTGCACTGGATGGCCCTGCAAAGTATTAATCTTGCGGAACATATCCTAGTCTCTTTAATATTTAATGCAACTTTTTTGAAGGTGTGAGCATGCAGAGTGATAAACCTGCTGTGCAGCAACTGTGGGTTACAGAGACTGAGGTGCACTTAGCGAGTGAGCACGTCACACAGCATGACTTGACAGTTGGGTTTTTTAGCCTTCCAAGATGGTGCAGCTGACACACCATTAAAGATGGATGTATATTTTAAATTGATTTAAGTGCCCAACACACTAGATGGTCCATGTGTCAGTGGTGAGCAGATTGGGGATACAAACACTGAAAAGCATAAACTAAATTTTACAAAACATCTAGAATATCAAAATATCCACTATACTTTAAATGGTTTCAAAATTAGATCTGAATATAAACAGTAGCTAAAATAAATTTGATGACCTAAAATAAAATCTAATTGTGCTTTTTGTCCACTCCTATACACTTCACACTAGACTGAGGCTATACTGTATGCTCTTATGCATATCTATTCTTTCAAAAGTATGGCAATTAGCATACTGTACTGCAGGCAACAGCTGGCGCTCCATACTTGAGTGCATTATCTGTAAGCAAGGAAACCAACATGTGTACTTTGATGTTGTTTTGCAAGTCAGAATCATTATTATTGCAAAGCTAAAAAGGAATACAAAGTAGGCACAACAGCTGAGGGCGCAACAAGACAAATCATTTGCATGTGCAGTTGTTTCAATAAAGATCATTCTATCTTTGTCAAATGCAGGCAATTCATTGGTTTCGGAACATGGCACAGCCCTTTTTGTTAAGTGGGTAATTGCACTGATATCAATCTTCAAAGCGATCATTAGAACAGGCTGTCAGATTATGCGTGTGCTGGCATCTCCGTTTGTAGTGGTGGATATCCATCCAATGTCTCCATTGACTTTTTTTTTTTTTTTTTTTTTAAATCACACTGACAGGGTTCAACAAAATTCTCATACGAGACATCAAAACTCTGCCTTTGCTTAAAAAAATAAATACTAGAAGGAAACTGGGGATGATAGCCACAACATTTAGTGGCTCCATATAGAGGCCGTTATGTCAGGGAAGAAATTCAGCAAACAGCTGCTCAATCAGATTAATCACATTTTGTTGTACTTAGCGTAAGATAAAGAGAAAATTATAAGACTTTAAATCTATTCAATCAAGTCTGTACGCAAGTGGACCTGAGGTCTATAATGAACACTGAAAAAAAAAAGACAATGTTGAAAGTGTTTTGGGACTGCAGTGGGGTAAATACATATTTAAGAACCATTAAAATTGCTAACAGGACTAATGGGCTCTATGCAGGGCTCCACTACTTCCTGAACTTAAGGTAGCTCCTCTGTTTCCCGTCTTCATTACTGGATGAACGGATTAATCCAGGTGTGTCCAACCAGTTACTGAGATCAGACACACCTGGATTAATCAGTTTGTCCAGTAATTAAAGACGAAACAAAGAAGCTACCTTAAGGTCAGGAAGTAGTGGAGTCGTGCGTAGAGCCCATTGGCTTTATGCACATCTCCAGTACTTCCTGATCTTAATACTGCACCTTTATTTCCTATCTTACATGATTGGATGAACTGATTAATCCAGGTGTGTCTGACCATTTGCTTTGGTCAGACATACCTGGATAAATCAGTTTATCCAATTATGTTAGACAGGAAATAAAGGTGCAGTATTAAGTTCAGGAAGTACTGGGGCTGTGCATAAAGCCCATTGCAGTTGGAACACAGATAAAACTAAATCTTTAAAGACACAAAACTTTTAGCAGTTTTCTCAGTGACGCCCCTATCGGCGGCTAAACTAGCATCCATCTTGTATCGTACCTGTACTGTGATTCACTCCAGCCAGTAAAAGACAGTCATATATTGACTCTTGTTCTGTCCCTTCCTCTTTCCTCCGGTAATGTTTCCTTGTGTTTCTTTTCCGAATCAGACATGATGTGTGTTCATATCTGGTTCATATCCGTTTGCAAATAAGTGACACAGTGTGCAACACAGTGCAATGTTGGTCGCATCACGGATGGGAAACTTACATACTGCTGTTTCTGAGCCCCAGGACAGCCTCTGGGCAGTAACGGCTTAAAAATGTGCATTATGAATGTTGGTGTGCCATTAAAACAAGTCAAACACATATTTTTAAGGTCTAAAAGTTACGTTGTGTCTTCAATGGGCAGGTGTTGAATTTTTATCTTTTTCCTTTTATACATGTGAAAGGAATGGAGCCAAGATGCATACTTTTGTCCAATTAGATTTCAGATGTTTCTCTGTGGTTCCGTGTTCCTAATAAATTTGCTATAATTTCTGGTTTCCAAATTTATAAAAATGGAATCATGAAATGTTGAACTTGCAGTTTCAAAACAAACTTGCCAAATAAGTGATTTCATTGTGTTTTTTTCCACCTCTTATGCACAATGTTGTGGCAGAAGACAGAATAAGCAGGATGGACCCAGAGGACATATTCCCTGCTTGGATTCAGCTAAAATGCACCTGACATGGTTGGATAGTACTTCACTGTTTTGGACAATGAAAAAAATATTCCATGGAAGCAAGTCAAGGTTTTTCCTTAAAATTTAATCATAGAAATACTTTTAAATGGCTGAGCTGGACTGAAGGTGGAAAGACCTTCAAGGAAAACTGTCATAAGCTGCACTAAAGACCTGGTGATGTTTAACACACCTGGCTGTCCTTTCCCGATTCTGGAAGACTTAAAAATGATCATTTTATAGATTTTTTTTTACATTTACATTAAAGCTTCATAAAATAAAGTTTGATAAGATTTATCTCCAATTTAACTATAAATGTCTTAAGATTTGATTTTTCTAGAAGTTAAATAAAAACTAAAATATGACTATACTCAAGGGAATAAAAGAAATGTGTGCTAACAGGATGCCATGCGTGCATAGGAATGGATTTTTTTTTTTTACCTCCTTTGACCAATTTTCTTTTTACACTGTGGAGGCTGTCTAGATTATACTTGATATTAATAAAATAGTGCATTTAATAGTAAAGCACTTTTCAAATGTGACACTTTATCCTTTTAAAAACCTTATATCTTATCAAAGAGGGAGCAATTTTACACGGATTTACCATTCACTGACTGACATAAATTGCTCTAAGGTAGCTATAAAGTGCTTCATTCATCTGTCCATTGGCTGTAACAGTGGAAAAGAGGCAATCACCTTGCCTGCTGAACACTACCTTTGGTCCATTTAGCTGAATAATACAGAATGGCCTTTGGAAACTTTGATGAGTCATCTATTGAAAGAGTTAAGTGATGATTTTGTATCCTTCACTAAATTATCTTTCCGGATTAAAAGTGTCAGATGGTTACAAAGAAATGGAGGAAATACCTTTACTAATGTGGTGCGGTAGTTTCCATCCCTTTAAAACAGACTTAGATTCTGAGCTTAAGATAAAATGGCAACATTTCACATCAAAGGACTCTCTGGAAAAATGGTTTCACCAGGGGGGCAATTAAGTGTCAATAGTCCCCTCATCTTTGCAGAGCCCCCTAAAGAGAGATGGACATTTAACAAACTGTCACTTTGCTTTACAGAGAGGTGGGATCAGTTTTTATTGAGCTCCACATCATCTTTTCTGTTTGTTCTGACAACAGTAATGCATGAGCCATGATGTTCTGTCCTCAAGTTGCCCCCCTTGTCCTGAAAAAAAAAGCCCTGATGGGTCAAGGCAGCAGCAAATGAAGTCCCGTGAATAGCGAGTAAACCCGTGGAGGTCCTAACTTGTTTTTACGAACCATACCACAGATGCTCAGGCAGGCTATCAAAAGAATTTCAAAGTTAACATCTTGCAGGGCAACAATCAGACTATAGTAGATGGTTTCCCGGACAGCATCCTAACCAAACCATGCAGGTCAGTCCAAATGGAAATCTGTCATTTTTATTACGGTCAAACAGGATTAACCAGGCCCCTTATTCATACTTCTGGACTAACTTTCCATCTGCCATCATGCTAACTTTTGAGTACAACGATTCTACCAGTTTTAAGTTTCAAACCAAAATAGACTTGTTCTTATGTTCCAACAATAATGAAATAAGAAATTAAAAAGGCAGTATCCATCAGTTTTGAGTACAGTTTAAAAATAACCCATTTCATCTTCTAATTAGCCTCTGCATGATAAATAGCATGGGCTTTGGACTGCTTAATGGCAATATGCAGAAAATGGGCATTTAAATCACTTTGTTTAATTTAGTAATGCTCTCAAAAAAGCCTTTTACCACTAGCCCTCAAGGAGTACCTCTAGAATAGTGTCTGTTGATAATGCATCTTGCTCAAGGGTATTCTAAAAGTTGCAGGATATCCTGTTAGATCCACTGAAGATGAAGAAAAAAGAAAAACATCAAATTTTCCGCTTGTAACAGCTGATATTGTGTCGTGTAATTGTTGATAATGGCTCCTGATAAGCCAAAGCCAAAGGCTAAGCCTCAGGGAAAGTGCTCCAGATTGTCAGATGAACAGAGACACTGCCACTCAGTGTGCACCATCTAATAAGACACGCGCACAAACACACACACCCCTACATAAATCATTTACACCATGTCTCCATATACACATCTGTGTAATTACATTCTACATGTAATCTGCTTCTGTAAAAGCAGGAAATAACCTGTGACTGCCTTGGTAATCACTTTCTCTGCAATGACAGGAAAGGGGTCAGTAAAAAGATAAGGGTCTAGATTAAGGAAATCACACACATGGAGATGGCTTTTGTCTCTTCTTGAGGCAATATGTGAAAGCAGCGGGATCTTGACCCATTCACCACATACTGATGCTTCAATTATGAGACCATAAGCCCCACGGTGAAGTGTTGGATATATTCATATAATCCTTATGATAAGTTCTGTACTGATGACCTAAGATCAACTTATTGTAGTGTTGAGAAAGAAGGATTAGCATGTATTAATTTAAATGAAAGATGAAGAGGTAGTTTGTCAAATCTACTGTAGATCAATTAAGTATCACGCTTTGTGAAACTTGTGTGTATCCTGGAAGTTTCCAACCTTAAAATGATGCGCTTCTGACTTGTTTTGGTGGTACACTGACATTTATTCTAAGCATAGTTGGAGTCTGGATTGTCTTACAGCATCTCAGGGCTAAAAACAGCTTTGCTTTTTCAGCCCAGGGTATGATGTGATAGCTGCATTGGTATTTACAGCACCACGCCACACCATCAACTGGATATCAACTCAGTGGTCATTTTGAACACAGACCATGGCCGATTCAGCAGACAAAAAAGAAAAAGTGACTGAACTAAAGTGTCAGAGCTGAGCTGAGACGGGATGCAAGCTGGTTGCCAAGATAACGTTTGTTAGGAGGTGCGCTAAAGTATGAAAATCCGCTGAAGTACAATGGTACTGTTTTAACATACACAAGCCTTTTTTTTTTTTTTTTTTTTTTACTTGTCCTGTCCAGCATCAAAGCAAGCAAGCAACATACACAAGTCTTAAAGGTGCTATAGAGAGAAGATGAAGAGAAGACGTTCTCTGCATTTCAGAAAGCAGAGACTATTAGCAAGTTTTTGAATAATGCGCATGCGCATGACCAACCTGTCTGATTCACAGCTCCCTCCTCCAGCCACACCACAACATTCACGGGCCACTCCGGTGTTTAGCAGACAGCAGGTACAGATTCTACATCGTTACAAACAAGTAAAACGGATATTGTCTGAACGTAACTAAGTGCTAGCAGAATGACCTACTGGAAACAGACAAAAATGCGGCTCTTCCAGCACGCAGCATCATTTTCACCAATCAAATCACTCATTGATCAGTCTCGCCTTTTACCCGTTGGATTGACCGTCAATCACTCATATTCGGTAGTAAGAGTAATAGACAAAAGACAAATGTAAGGATCGCAGAGATGATTGGCGGATATTTTTTCAGCCCCATTACTCTCACAGCCGAGGTATAATATTTATATATTTAAAGGTACCATGACATCAAATTTCACTTTTCTGGGGTTTTGGGTGTATAATATGATCTATGTGCACTAAGGCCATGTGAATGTCCAGTGAAATCAAAGTTCCTGTTTATGGTCTCACTTTGTCTCTCTCTCAGAACGGTTGAATCAGACAGCAGGCTATCATTCTACGTAGTTCTATCATTCTACGTAATTTAATTCTCCAAAAGAGCACACTATCAAGAACACGCAGCGCCCCTCTCTCCTAACGGTTATCACCGTCCGCTCCCCCCCTCCTCCCTTCTTTCAGCTCATGTATGGAGCTAGTAGAACCCAGCAGCAGGCTGGGTTTTCAAACAATGGATTTAAAAGCAAACTTCTCAGAACACTAGGGGCCACAACCTTGTCATTACCTAAACACCGCTTGTCTGATTAATTAAGCGTGTGGGGTAGTGAACCCAATTTCATTGAATATTGCAAAAATTGTTGAAACATCTCCCCCCTCTCTTTTTTACTTGTCCTGTCCAGCATCATAGCAAGCAGGATGGTGATCTGGTTGCTGTATTGTGTTGAACAGTTTTGCTTTGCCAAGGGGCGCTTTATGAACACAAGGTTATTGTTGAAACATCTTCTATAATGAGCAGCTACAGGCCGATCTCCAATCTTCCATTTTTAAGTAAGATCATTGAAAAAGCAGCTTTTCACCAGCTAAATGACTTTTAAGAGAAAACAACCGTCATGATGTCTTCCAGTCAGGTTTTAGACAGCACCACAGCACCGAGACTGCTCTGACCAAAGTCATGAATGACATATGTCTGAATACTGACACTGAAAATGCAGTGTTTTTTTACTGGATCTCAGTGCTGAATTTGATATAGCTGACCACATTTTATTACTCCAACGACTGGAGAAGTGGGTGGGTCTCTAGTTCTGTACTAAACTGGTTCAAAACATACTTGGAGAACAGGAAGTACTTTGTGTCAGTAGGCAATTTTACATCTGAGCAGACAAAAATGACCTGTGGAGTTCCCCAGGGCTCTATCCTGGGGCCTCTTCTGTTTAACATCTGCATGCTCCCACTGGCTCAGGTTATAAAGAACAACAATATTAGTTACCATAGTTACGCAGATGACACACAGCTATATATTACAGTATCACCAGGAGACCGGGGCCCTGTACAGGCTCTTGGTAAATGTATTGATGAGATTAATGACTGGATGTGCCTCAACTTTCTTCAGCTGAACAAAAACAACTTTGTAGTTTATTAAGAGTTTAAGACTTTAAAATGGAGCACTTTTTTATGATCAGCCTGACTTGCGCATTTTATTCAAACGTCACTGGCTGGCCGCTCCAATCTGGAACACAGTCTAGTTCCATACCTGATTTACTAGCGCTGCTTTGCTTCTGAGACTGAGATGCTCTTTTGCCTCAGAGAGGACTCTACTAGCCAGCTGTCCTGCACAACACTGTTAAAGACAAAAAACAATGAAGCTGCTGAGGCTGCTCACGCGATGCACTCAGAGGTGCAATTTGAGAGGAGAGAAAATAGGGCGCACAGCGCAGCTGAAGCGCTGTAACTGAGAAGGGGTTTAATTGAACTATGACTCCTGTATTAGATTAAGAAATCAAGATAGATAGGTTTTACACAGAGTATATTACACAGGACAGAGGATGTTCAAGATGGGTCTGTCACCTTCAAACATTTGCTTACACTGCAATGAGAACACAACAGACAATTATCTCCACGCCTTGTGGTCTTGTCCACCTGTCCAGAGATTCTGGCTTCAGGTATGTAATGACCCGTCAACATGGCTCGGTGTAACTTTCCTGCAAGCCCCACATTGTGTCTGCTGGGGGACTTGGATGAGATCAACATGGTAACCAACTATGCACATATGATACTTACTGTATAATGTATTGCAAAGAAAACTATCCTGGTAAACTGGAAATCCCAAAATAATCTGAGTATTAACAAGTTTAGGAATTTCTTAGTAGACTATATCAGTATTGGGACAATGTCTGTGATGGTGGGACACACCTCCTCTGGTTTGGGCCGGTCCTCACATCCTGGTGTCTAGTCTCTGCACCGGGGGCCGGGGCGCCTCTACTATGTGTGTGTGTCAGTAGGGGTGTATGTGTGGGGTGGGGGTTGCGGGGTAGCCAGGTCTTTTCCGCGCCGGGTGCCTGTCCTGCCGGGCTGATGTGTCGGTTGGAACTGATCTGCATGAGTGAACTCGTGCAGGTTGGTCTCGCCTGGTTCGGGGGCTAGGTGGGGTGGACTCGCGGTGCGGGGGAGGGTTGGCGGCCCCGTGGTCCCCATCCATGGTGTATGGGGGTGGGTGTATGACTGGAGGGGGGCGTGAGTGCAGGGGGATGTGTGTATGGTCTTCTGTGGGGCTGTATGGAGGAGAGGGGCGGGTGAAGGTGCATGGGAGATGAATGTCGAGTGTGGGAGGAGGGGTGCATTGGTGGGGTTTGTGTGTATCGGGTTGGAGGGTTTTGGGTGTGAAGCGGGGATGGATCTGTGAGGGGATGGGATGCAGGGCAGCTGAGTGAATGAGGGAGGTGTTTCGGGGGTGGACGGGCGGGGGTTCTGGCAGGGTTGGAGGATTGTGTATGTCACGGCCGGGGTGGGGGGTGCGGGCTTGGGTAAAGAGAGGGGGGGGCATGGGGACCAGGGGGGCGGATGGGTGGGGACTAGCTGGCTATGTAGGAGCGGTGGGAGGAGGATGGGGATGGGATGGGGGAGTGTTGACCGGGGGTAAAGTTGTGGATTGTTCGAGGTAGGGTGTGGGGGTAATAGGATAGGATGGGGGAAAAATAAGGCAGCTCTGCGTGCCTCTTGGGGGGTCTGCAGGGCCTGGGAAAGGTGGACTTGTGACTCTGTCCCCTCTGCTGACCTCGTTTGCTCCCATCCCTGTCCCCCCTCCCTGGCCTGGGGTGGTCGAGTGCCCCCAGGGGGCGTCCACTGGCCCCTTTGCGGTGAATGCCGGTCGCCTGGTCGTGGGGGCAGCCATGCCTTCCCCCTTCTGCCCTGGGGGGATCCCAGGAGGCAGGGCTACCTAATGCCAGTAACGGCTCATCTTCCAGAGGGGCATTCATACCCCCCTGGTCTCCCTTCCCAAGACCTCTCTCCCCTTCTGCTCTAACTCACTCACACACACGTAGGGCCTTGGGGAGGGAGCGTGTCAAGCGGGCGTGGTGAGGGGGGGCACATATGCTTGTGAGTGTCTGGTAGGGATGGCCGTGAGGGGCTGGAGAAAGAAGAGTGGGAGTGTGACAGGTCAGAGGGAAGGGTGGGGCTGGACATGTAAGGGTGGGAGTGTATAGGGGTATAGGGAGGTGTGGGCATATGTGTGGGGGTGGAGGGAGGGGTCAGTGCAGGTGTGTGGGGGGAGTGCATGTGGGTGTTAGAGGGTATCAGGAGGTGGGGGTATGTGTGGAGGGTAGAGCGAGGAGAGTGTTGGGGGGTGGAGGGAGGGAGTGAGTGTGGGAGAACGGAGCGGGTGGGTGCATGTGTGTGTGTGGGGGGGAGTGCATGTGAGTGTGGGGGTGGTAGTAGTGGTGGCGCCCTGGTGTCAGGTGTGTGGGGAAGGGACGTCGGGGTGGGGGCTGTCGTCTGGGGGGTCCGGTCCTCCTGGGTTTCGGTTGGGCCGCCTGGGTCAGGTGGGGGGGGGGGCTGCTCCTGGGCGCTTGGGCCCGGCGCTGTCGGCAGCTGCTGGTCTTGGTCCACTGGGGCCTGGGCCCCCAGACCGTGGGTGGCTACGGCTGGGGCTGCCTTTTGCCGCCCTCTGGGGGATGCATGTCCGTTCTTTTGGGGGGCGGGGGCTCAGATCTGGGCCTCTGGGTGGCTGCTGGGGGCCTGGGTCGTGAGCCTTGCGGGCTTCCTCCTCCTTGCAGAGACGAGGCTGCATCTGCATGACTATCACCACGGAGCACCCTTTATTATGCATGTTGACACTGTGACGCCGCTTCCCGTTGCGCTAACTAGGTTGTACCTCTTTGTGTGTTCCTGCGTGTGTTTATATGATCTGAGGATACTCGAGCCACCTGCAGGTCCTCCTGTGGGGGATTGCTTGTTTTGTTTTCCGACAGAGACCTTGGAATGTTGTTTAGGGATTTCTGTACAGATGCACCAGTGAACTGTGTAAGTGGATTTTTCTCTCTCTCTCTCTCTCTCTCTCCTCTCTCCTCCCCCCCCCCAGCAGTATGGTATGGAATGCTGTTATAGACAAATGTTTAATCAAAGAGATAAAATGAATAAACAGGATATCAAGGGGAGCCTTGTGTTCAAAAAGCTCCCCTTGGCAAAGCAAGACTGTTCAACACAATCAAGCAATCGGTTCATTCTGCTTGCTATGATGCTGGACAGGACAAGAAAAAAAAAAAAAAAAAAGATAGACGATCCCCAAGGGTACTGTAAATTCATGTTCCAGTACAACCCATCCAAGACAAACAAACAGAACATATAAACACAAACAGGATCAGGCAGACTGAGGCCACGAAGCCACTCAAGGCGCACTTTTGCAGATATGAAAAATGGCGATATGAGGACAGATGGGTAGGTGGGAAAAAATGAAAAATAATAGGTATCCGAACTCTACACCAACACAGGTGGAGAATTGGGATACAAAAAACACCATTAAAACCATCTTTATTGAAGATAAATATTACTAAAACAGGGCTGGCACTTTAATGCATTTATCAGAATTACACTGCAATTAAAGGCAAAAAATAAATAACCATGATAAAATCAGAGTACCAATTCAATAAACAAGCATTTTAAATTTGGCCCCCTGAATGTTTGCAGTGGGTGGCGGTGATGTACCTAAAGCTGGCGGCGGATGACGAAGAAGACGAAGAAGACGAAGAAGACGAAGACTGTACAGAACTTCATAGGTTGTGTTGGAGCAGGGTTGCAGGGAAACTTAAAGGACTGCTGCCCTACAAATTCTGTAATTAGATTTTTTTTTAATCGCCTGACAGCCCTTGTAAACAGTCTTACTATTGTATGCAATCACCGCAGTTCTAAACCTTAACACAATGGTAAAGAATAGTGATTGCAGTAAGCAATCATCCATCCCGTTAGAGTTTAATTTTCTCCCCTCAAGCTTTCTGTCTTTGAACCGTCACAGTAAGGACTGAAAATGATTCATGCCAAGATAAGCGAGCCCAAATCCTCTTGAAATGGCATATAACAATGCAATAAGTTTTTAATTTACTACTGAAGTCGTGTCAGAACAATTTAGGCCAGTGCCTGAAAATCTAATTGGAGCTACTAACTTTAAATGACTCATTCTCTCTTGGGCCTTTATCGTGTTTCCCTTTAAGCTGATTTGCCTGCTTCCTGGGGGGAACCTCCAGACAGTAGGGATAGCCGGATACAGACCAAGTTCAACGCCATTTAGTCACTTTGGACATAATCTTGATTGAAATGGATTTTTTTGTTGTTTTTTTTTTTTCCTCAAAATCTTTTTTTTTTTTTTGTAGGTGTGCGTGTGTGAGTGAGAGAGAGGGTATTCTTTGAAATCTAAATTGCTTTGACAAACTGCAACAGGCTGGGGGAAACGCTTCAGCAGCAAAGTGTAGATCAATGTAGCAAGGAAATACCTCAGCAAGACTATAAAATTTTAACAAAGCAAAAAGAAAGTATCATCCTTAAGAGTGTCTCATCCTTACACTCATGGAAGAAAACGTGTTGGATAGGTATGCTCAGAATACAGTTCAATTCATAGCAGGCAAAAAAAAAAAAAAAAAAAAAAAGATGCAAGAAACTTCAGTGATGCTGAGTGGTGTTTTCTACAAGTGCCTGACAGAAAAAAAGAATGGATGTGGCTTTTATACAGAGACTGAAATCCACTTGAAAAGTTTAACCGTTTTCCGTTGCCTGCCTTACCTGCCAGATGGCCTCAGTTTGTGGTAGGGGACTGAAGCGGCACAGTCCATAAGGTAGCCGTCTCTCAAATCCATGTAAGAATCCCCGCGTGAGAAGTTGTTTTTTGTCTTCTGCAAATTTCCATTGTCAGAGTGTTGCTCTACTGGCTCACTAGTTGAATAATAGAGAAGATACACAACAAGGACAGGATGTAGTGCAGTTGGAGTAATTGATTCTATTAACGTGATGAATAAAATGAGTTCCATCATAGAGGGTAGGCAGTGAAACAAGGTCATTATTACAATATGGTGAAGTGACTGTTCCTTAGCCCCAATCCATTTCCCCTCTTGTGAGCCACACACAGCTGAGCCAGAACTATTTGGGCTCCCTTCCTGGATTGATGTTCATGCATAATAATTCAATACATTTAACACAAAAGAGCTCGCTTGTGAACAGCAGTTCTAAAGTTGTCTAAAGGACATACACAATGGCATCAACAGCATATAGGGAATTTTTCAACGTTATCCGTAAATATTAGGGCTGTCAGTTTATTGCATTAATTAGATTAATTACACTGCAAATTAATTATAAAAACTAATCACGATTAATTCAGAGTGCCAATTCAATGTACAAGCATTTTAAATTTGGCCCACTGAATGACCTGGGCAGTGGGTGGCAGTAATGTACCGAAAGCTGTTCGCCAACCGCCAATAAACACCAGAAGAAGAATACAAAGACGATGACGTGTCTGGGTTTCCATTTTACTTTTTGAAAAATAAAAGGGATACTTCTTAAATTTTGAAAAAGTTCAATAGCAATATGGAGATGTTTCCATTGAATGGTATAAGCCATGATTCCCGTAAGATCTCGTCCCACGAGACTCCACTTTGAGGAGGATGGAGATGTTAACACGTGTGTTAGAGCTGCTGCTCCTCATTAGGAGATGAAAGCAGTGGATAATAATTCAGAGGTAAAATCCGTACGTACGGAGCCTCTGATCACATCAGCCATGAAAAACACTAGTGGCAACTTCCAGGGGGGAGTTTTTTTTTTTTTTTTTTTTTTTCTTTTTTTTTTTCTTCTTTTTTTTTTCTTTTTTTTTTTTTTTTTTTTTTTACAGACGCCCGAAGCATAAATTAAAAACCCCTCAGGATCAACTTCTGGAGTGTGGATGTCATTTCTTGATCTTGTATTCTACTTTTATCCGGCACCAGTTCCTGACTGATGTGGTGATGCAGCTGTTGATTCGAAGGCGCAGTCATACGATGTTATCCCGTGGTCAAGTTTTAAATCCTGGTGACATAATTATCATGAGGGAACGAGATAACAGAGTCGTGGTGTTACAAATGTGTGCAAAGGACAAACAGCTCGTAGCCAGTCGTTAATACATGAAGAAATGAAACCACCTGTAAAATGTCCTAGACGAACTCTGCTTGCCGAGTTATGGCAGTTTGGGGATTTTTCATATGCAAGACTGAAAACTTCCCATCACTCCGATTACACAGCTAAGGCTTGTAAATGATCATATTCATAATAATTAAGAAATAATAACTGGATTTTAACCCCCCTACATCACGCCTAATGGCGTGTAATTGCAAAAAAAGTGTTTCCATTACGCTTACAGAACTGCTTTATCGAAACATCTGAATTTACGCCTCATGAAAGTGTAAAATCTTTTGCGATTAGAGTTTTTTCTAAATGTAGGTGTTTCCATTAGCGGTTTTCAATAGCGATATTTAGGTTTTGCGCAATTCCAGGTGTAATGGAAACCCAGCTAGTCACTGTACAGAACTTCATAGGCTGTGTTGGAGCAGAGTTGCATGGAAAACTTAAAGGACTGCGGCCATGGAGGACCATTGTTCCCCATCACTGTTTTAGCAGATATGAGATTAAAATGCAATTATTTATATTAATTACAAATCCTGTAATTAGTTTTGTTTGTTTTTTAAAAATCGCCTGACAGCCCTAGTAAATATAAACCAGAACAGAGTTTTCCTTGCATCTTTAAGGAAAAAAAAATATCCAATATTAAATGCGTGTGTGGCAAAAGTATCTGAACTTTTTCTTTCAGTAAAGACAATGTTACAGTCACCTTGTTCATTTGGATTGTGGAAACTATAGTTTGAAATTCTCTTTAGAGGTGCCTTCTAAATTAACCTTCCACTGCAGACAGGCAGTAATGTTTCCTTTTGCATATGACTCTCTGCAGCCCTACCATGTACATTTGCGTTGTTCAGAGGCCTTTAGTTGCGCAGTTGTTCCAGTTGATTCCTTTTTGACCTCAGACTATGGCTCACTTTGCTCTTGGAGTTCTCTTCATTATACCCCTTTCCCACTGGCCAAAAAAATCTGTTTAAAGGCCTCCTTCCACTGAAAACCCGTTTAACTTGCTCCTTCTGAAATACGGAGGGATTCCCCTTGTTTACTTACACATGCTGACTTGCTAGCGTTGCGTTCCCCCCAGTTGGCTGTGCTTTCTCATCAGAGAAACAATACAAAGAAAAGAGCGAATCGGGAACAGCCTTGCACTCCTACGTCACATTTCAAATAGCGTATTCCATGTGGGGTTTCTATCTGTCCATTGGAAGGCAGGTAACCCTCCACTACACACTAGAAGTAAAGACGGCATGACTGTAGCTTCGGAGTTGAGAAGCTAATTAGCTAACTGTTTGTTAGCATGGCGGAACAAACTTGTTGGCTCTATTTCCTGTCTGTAGCGAAATAAGAGCGGAGGGCGGAGCTTCCTTCATACACTGATGGCAGGCAGCCAATCAGACGGAAATTCATGAGAAGGTCCCGGAAAAGCCTGCCGTTGGACCACAAGCCTCTCTTCTAGTATACAAATACAGCTGGATACAAAGCAACCAGAGGGTTGTTTTAAACAGAAACGATGCAGAATGCATTCAATAATAATGGAGAACACAGAAATATTAATGAAATGACCACGGAAGTACAACTTTAAACCCAAGAAAAATGGGCTTTTAGTGGCACTGAGAGAGGCTGAAACCCATGTCTGCCTGCGTCAAACTTGGCAAATAATGCAGGTTAAAAATTGCCTTCAAACGACTCGGCTCCAATCAGCGTGCAGTGGAAACGCCAGACCTGGGTTGAGCTGCGAATTTACATGACACTGGGGAGTTTGTACCTACGTCGTGACACTGCGCCAGTCACATCTCATAATGTACCAAAAAAATTCTGCTTCAGCCACAAATTGTGGCCAAAATTCCATCTGTGCTCAAAAATCACCTACTGACTTCAACCATTTGAGAACAGACAAAAATCCAACAAGAAAGCACATCGATAACAGCCAGACTCGTTCTCCATCGTTTACTTTTCTGACTTCTGTTGCATTGATGTCATCATTGTGAACCCAGCATGACACTCAGTGGGGACAGATACCACACAGCTTGCCAGCAGAGGATCAGACCTGGCTTTTTTTTTTTGCCAGTAATGCCGATTATAAGCGTTTCAAAAACCAATGTGAATCTACTAATTTCAGTGGAAAAGTGGTCTTTAGTCAACTCATACTCAGCATTTGCTAGCACAACAAACGTCACCCGTTATGCCATGTCAAGCTTGAGTGCAAACGAGTTTAGTTGGATTGACAAGTGTTCATCAAAATTTACCACATTGTTTTTGTTGGGGATGATATTCAGCGTTCCCCCTATCATCATATCATTGGACAGTCTGGTTTATACTTGGTCCTTTTATCTCAAAACTAAACAGCCTGATTGTAGTCATTTGACAGCAAGTTATGCCTCCTCTGCTCCCTGATTGTGCAAAGGGCCTACTTTGGATATGCTTGCTTTGGTTGGTTGGTTCACAGACTACAGGTGGGAGTCAGGACCCAATTATCAGCCAGCTTCACAAATCACAACAGCAACTGTATACACAATACAAACTCGTGAAGAAAAAAAAAAAGTTTGTACCACCATCAAGCACCTCTGGACAGAATAACCCAATGTCCAGTTTTCAGACATCAAGCTGAAAGTAAAAATGACAAGCTATAGCTCACACACTGCACAATGGAATGAATCCAATTAACTTTATTTGTGTTCAGTTTAAATTGCTGAGTAAAATATTACTTTAACCTTTATGCAGAATTCTCCTCTGGTTTCTTTCCACTCTCCATCAGCTGCTGTCAGTTTCCATGGAAAGGAGAACAGCAGATATTCTACACCTCATAAAGCAGGAAAATGATCAATTTTCAGATTAGACCTTGCTCCTGCAATTTTTTTTTTTCCTTCAAACTTCTTTTTCCTCTCCTCCCTTTATTCATTCAGCTATTCTTTTAACCACATTTCAGTATTCTGTGCCAACTCTGATGTGACGGTATATTTTTCATTCTCTCCTCTGCCTTTCCACCTCCTGCCCCTACTGCCATCTAGCTCTACACTTGTCAAATCCTCCCCTCCTCTCTTTCCATCCATCCCCTCCTTCCTCCCATGTGAACAGGCTGCTCTGACCTGTATCTGTCTGGCATGGATGAGTCCCAGGTTTGGTTTAAATGCCCCAATTATCCTCCTGAATTATGATGTCCTGCTTGGGGCTATGTTGCTCCATCTCTGTGACTCCCTTATGAAAGTTGGCACCGCACAACAGAACCATTTACAGAGGCCAGATTGAGAGCGTGTTTACACGAGCTGTTCTCTGAAAGCATCGGGCCATGAAAAACTGGCTGTACAGAAATCTGATGACATTCTGAGAAACCCTTTTTTCTTTTTGCGTTCGTCGATATCAAAAAGGTTTTATCAACCCTTTCTTCTTTGGTACAAATTGGAATATCTTAAAGTAAACACTGATTAAGACTCAGTGAGAAAAACAGAATCTGGTTGGGGGGGATAGCAAACATTAAAGGACAGTATTTATATATTAAAGGTGCCATGACATCAAATTTCACTTTTCTGGAGTTTTGGGTGTATAATATGATCTGTTGTGCACTGATGAGGCCATGTGAATGTCCAGAGTGAGAATCAAAGTTCCTGTTTATGGTCTGTCAGCTTTGTCTCTCTGCTCAGAAACAGTTGAATCAGACAGCAGGCTATCATTCTACGTAGTTCTATCATTCTACGTAATTTAATTGCTCCAATAAGAGCACACTATCAAGTAAACATGCGCCCCCCCCTCTCTCTCTCTCCTAACGGTTTATGCACCGTCCGCTCCCCCCCTCCCCTCCCTGTCTGATTCAGCTTCGTGTATGGAGCTAGTAGTAACTTCTGTGCAGTCAGGTCTGGGTTTTCAAACAAATGGATTTAAAAGAAATCTTCTGCAGCAACACTGAGGGAGGGGGCCACAACCTTGTCATTACCTGTAAGTTTATTTATTTTCTAAATGCTGTCTTGTCTGATAAACGTAGCTCACTGTCTGAAGTGCCCATGTTGCTAGCAGTTAGCCTTTAGCAAGAGTCCGACCGCAGCTTGACCTAGATTCTCCAAATAAGGTCATAGCCAAATAAGGTGTAGCCAATCAAAATGAAGTCAACGTGGTCTCCGGGTAAAGCTCCATATCATCACCGGACCCAACTGTATTACTTAAGAAGTGAGGTCTGGCGTTTTAAAACAATACTCCGCTGTAAAAAATGCCGTTTTTTTCTGTGGAGTATTTACATATGCAGTAATGCCAACAACAAACTAGTTTTTACTGCTATGTCATCACTCCTTTAAAATACTGTCCAGTACAAACTATCATAAGCAGGTTTATTTAACTCATCTTCCAGGACTATTAAATCAAAGGCCCACAACTGGAACTTTTAGCAGTTTTCTCAGTGACGTGCCCTCTATCGACGGCTGAACTAGCATCCATCTTGCATCGTACCTGCACTGTGAGCTCACTCCAGCCAGAAAAGGACAGTCTTATACTGACTCTTGTTCTTTCCCTTCCACTTTCTCTTCCTCCACCGGTAATGTTTCCTTGTATTTCTTTGCTGAATCTGGCATGATGCACATTCAAAACACCCGTTGTGTTCTTATCCGTTTGCTAAAACAGTAAATGACACGGTGCGCAACCAATAGTTGACTGCAACGTCACAGCCGCATCCCAGATGAAAAAAATACTGCAGTTTCTGAGCCCCGAGACGCCTCTGGGCAGTGGCAGCTCAAAAATTTACATAATGATTGTTGGTGTACCATCAAAACCAGTCAAACAAGGTCTAGAAGTTACTTTGTGTCCTTAAAAAAATGTCCTGGCCAAATAAAGGGTAGATGAAAGGCCATGCCATGTTTGTCCTCTGCATCAGTCTACTAGTGTCTGTAGCTGCACCTGTTACCTCTGATAGAAAATCTGTATTTTTGTGTAAAAAAAAGAATATTAAACTTGCATCAAGTGTATACAGTGGCTGCTTTGGCACACCATGTCAGGTGCGACAGCTTATAAGAACAAGTAACACGGTGGACTTCATCAGAACAATTCTGACTTGGCCATCTGGGAGTTGGGGCTTGGTCATCACCTGTCTTGTCATAGTTTTTTTTTTTTTTTTTTTTGTAAAACGAGTTGGAGGAACTCAAGCTTTGCTGAGAACAATCACACCTGCAATTGCTAAGAAAAGCAGCTGCAGATAATTGCTTCAAAACCTTTAGCATTTCAGTTTTTGAACGGACAATTTAATCTATATTTTGGCTTGTAGTTTAGAGGTTGTCTGAGGTAAATTGTTTTGTTTGTTTGAATAAAGACCCTGTGGCTGTTTCTCCCCAATTAGATTTACAACAGACTGGCTCATTATTGCTTCTGATTGACTGTCCTGGAAGTTTTACAGGACTTTTCATGTTACAGAGTTAGAAAACAGAATGTGCGCACATACAGGATGAAGCAGTTCAACAGTGCAGCTATTCATGGCTCTTTTGGCCTTGATGATGATTTTGGCCTTGATGATTATGCTCATCTTGAGCTGATGCTGTGGGCTCATTAGCCTGGTACACCAGCTTGACTAACACCATGTTTGAGATACACAGCAAGTCAGGCTGGGTTCCTTCCGTTGGAGACTGATTTCCAACTCGACACAAGAGGCGGGACTATCAGGAAGAAATTGAGCTGAAGAGAACCAATCACAGAAAGACGGAAGTGAATGCAAACATCTTTTTGTGACAGGAAAGCCCTCAGAGCAGCAAGTTGCTGTGGTTTTAAGGACATGTGCAGCCCATTAAGACATCAAAAAGGACATCCTTACATAGTCGCTCCTCCTGGCCGCCATTCTGACTGTTTATGGTTAGAGAACTGAGTCGCCAAAAAAGACACATCTTGAAGTCCCGCCTCCTACACTGTGATTGGTCTGGTCAACTTTTTACCAGAGTGGAAATCACTTCCCAATGGGAGGGAGCCCAGACTGACTTGCCATATATCTCATACATGGTGTTGGTCAGGCTGGTGTTCCAGGCCAAGCTTATTGGAAAATCCAGATAGATTTTCCCCGTTTTTTTTTTTTTTGTTTGTTTTGTTTCTACAAAACAATGAGCCAGAGTATGGGGGCTTGTCCAGGATTTGAAACACAAACCCTCCACATTTGTGACATCTTGGCATTTGGGTTTGACAACGATAGAAAGGTATACAACAAGCAGATAATCCAAAATCACAACAAAATTAGCATGAAGAATGGGATGCGTTTGGTCCGTAACAGTGATGTTGACAACTGAACAAAGTGTGGAAATTTTTATTTAAGAGATTTAAAAAAAAAGGGGGAAAAAAGAAAGTTATTACATGCAAGAGCTCAACCACTGGAATGTGTTGTAACCATGCAAATATTTGTCCCTGGGTCAGTCTTCTCCATAGATACTACACACCTAAAGTTTTTGTAACCATCCGTTTATTTCTGCCATCACCACAGAAAAATATCTTCAGCTGCATTTTCTTTATTGTGAAGGTCCAGAAAATTCCATGAACGCTGTTGTGTCTGGGTTCATAAAAGGACATTTGCGAGAATCTGGCTCTCCAGTTACGTTCAGTGTTATGAAGCTGACCAGCATCAGATTGATTTCCAGGATGGACACAACCCACAGATGTTTCAGCACAACTACAGAGCACCTGTCTGTCTCATGCAAGTGGAAATCTCATGTTGTAAACAAAAACCCAGGTCACTAACTGGAAGTTCACAGGATCCATTCACTGGACCAAACACACATCTTACTTCTTCCCATTGACTTTGAATGTCATTTGGTCAATACGCCAACAGTAAAGTGGAGATAATCTAACCTAACAAAACCAGAGAAAATTTAAAGCTGGCAGAGATGTTTCCATCTCTTTAAAACAGATCCAAAATACTCAAAATCAGCAAAAGTCATCAGCTCCTCAAACATCTCCAAGCCAGACATAATCCCAGTGCAAACATCCAGCTGAGCCATCACAACCAGCATATAGCAACACCAGTCAGTGCTGCTGCTAAAACACTCAAAAACTAGTACAGATGAGCAGAGACTCAATATTCAAGGCAAATTAAATTTCCTTGTTACACACATACAACTCAGTTAAAAAGCAGGCAAGCACATTCAGCTCACACTAAGAGGATCCCAATATGACCCAACCTCCTCCATTTTTTCCCTGAGAAACAGTGCATTTCAGCCCCTTACATTCTTTTTTTCTTTTAAACTGTAACCCTGCATTACATCTGAACCCACTAAACCCTGGTGACATATGTTCCACACTTTGAAAGGTATTCTAATCATCCAGCTCTTTTTCTTCACCCTATAATTGATCATATCGCATGTGGCCTTGATTAAACACCCACTCGCACTTCAGAATTAATCATGCATTGCATGAACTTAGCATTAATCACGGTATAACCCCCGCTCCATCTCCATTCCTTAGTCCGACTGTAATGGGATATTCATCTCTTCAACAATTAATAACATCAGCGTGGGGGCTCCTGCACACAAGCCCAATTCTCTCAGTTCCCACAGTGTTATTTTAAGCTGGTCGCGGGTGATGATTGAGGGGTCGCAACGTGAGTCTAAATGGGATTTATCAGGAAAGATGCCAGAGGTGAATAAAGGAGAGATGAAGTTGAAGCTGGAGAAACTGTGGGGTGGGAAGAGGAGGCAGAAAGGGGAGAAAGAGCAAGAGAGCGAGAAGACCTAAAGGTGATAGAGTCATTGGCATGTTTTAACACAGGTCCCCTTTGGAGAGGCATCAATCTTCTTTATCTCTTTTAGATTTTTTTATATCACTCTGTTTTTCTCTCTGTAATAACCCCCTGCCATCCACCAGGTGATTCATCTGAGACACACTGCAGCAGAGCTCCTCTGGGGTTCATAGAAAACCTGCCACTACAATCCATAACAGTATATAAAACACACACATATACAGAGAGAAATAAGAAAGAAAGCAGATTACACTACAAGGATTAACTTGACTATATCATCATATAAGAGTAGCCTCTCAAACAGGTGTTGGTGCTCAGAGCATAAAGAGATGATTAAGCTCCAGTTGGCCGCAATGTTGGAGAAGTTTGGCAATACAAAAAGCTCAGCAACTGTAGATTTACACAGAAAAATAGGATTTTTGCGATTACTGGCCTGAAATTAATTGAGCAGACTTGAATTCAGACATCTCAAACATTGTGATGAATTACAGGTGTATATTTTGTAGCTTTCCACTAGACATTCACCCAGGAGAGTGCAAGTATAAGAAGCAATGATGGTTCCCAATAATAAAACTGCAGATCTCAACATGTCATTCAACCAAGTCTAATCTCCAATTTGGAATGAGTTCCATTTTGACCATAAGCATATAAACCTTGTTGGGGAAGGTTTTATGAATCCACCCCAGAGAAATGGATTTTTGAGAGACATTTCAGTTTGTATCATGCTAGCATACAGTTTAGATATGTCTGTGTTGCAGTCTTCGGCCCTACCTCAAATGTCCCCCCCCTCCACTTTCAACCACTAGCACTCACCCAATACCACTACAGTATATCCTTAAATTGAAGCCACAAGGAGTAGGGCTTTGTAATCTTCCCTTGGAATTGGGACACCACTTGCTGCATTTACGTTCAGGCTCGTAAGCAACTGCGTAGTGACGTTTGCACATACGTCTCACCATAATACACCCAGCAACAACACGGAGTCAGTTGCAATCTCTCTTTTTTTTTTCTTCCCTTCTCTCTCATCATGCTTTGGTTGATTAACAAAACACAGAAGAAGTCGCCATGACAACTGTTGTCTCTTGTAAACTGCAGAAAAGCCTTCGCAAGCTTTTAATCAGTATTTTAGCCTAGCTAGCGTGGCTAGTCTGGCTAACGTTATGAACAAATGTGTAATCTGAGTTTTCTTCTCAAAGTCCTGTCGCTCTCCAAAGGTTGCCGTTTAATTCAGTATACAAATGTGAAGCTCTCCAACCCTTTTCTCTGGCCCTTCCTCAGCAAGTCAGCATTCGACACCGCTCACTCTAAAAGGGCTAGATTCATACCCACTACCCCTCGTTATGTCCACTATCCCTACATGCAATGAGGAATTGGGACAGCACTACCTTCCGGGAACACACAAAATTTAGGGCTAAGGGCTAAAAAGTAGGGCCAGTGGGTGTATTGGGACGGGCCCCTGATGTGACCAACAGCCAGTGTGGCAAACAATAATTATCAGTTTCACAGAGATTTTGATCTTACCATTAAGGAGGAAATACACTTTAAGCAAAAAAACAAAAAAAAACAAAAAACAAATCACTTATCCCATTAGGTGTTGGGACTAAGTCTAAGTGCAATTCATGTGTCAAATAATCCTAGTTTAAATACACTTGCAGTATGAAAGGTCCAGAGTCTGCAACATCATGAAGGGGAAATATCCCAAGTGAGCAAAACAATGCAAAGAAAGAAGCCACCTTAAGATCAGAGGTAAAGTTCAGGAAGTACACAGACATTACTACCGGTTAAAATGTATGTCAATAACTCCAAGTTCCCTCAGTTTACCAATATATCAGCTTTTAAAAAAAGGTGGAACATGGTAACCAAAACTGTGTCTAGAAAGAGCAGACGTACAAAATTCAAGGACCAGGCGGAAAAAAGAGAAAGCATTCATCAGAGACAAAGCAAAGAGGCTACATAAAACCCCAAAGGAGCAATACAGTATGTGGCAAAACCAAAAGCATCTCCAAATGAGGTCCAATCTAGCCAAACAAAAAAAAAAAAATCATGTAAAACTGTGTTTGAATGACCAGCACCTCAATTAATGTAACGGACATTAAACTCTAGCACAATAATTCTCAAACAGGGAGTCCCATTGGAGTCACAGGATCATTTCCTCAGAGAGATAAGCCGATTTCGGTCATGTAGGTACCTTGTTACAGTCAGACTTACAAAAAAAAAAAAACTCCTCTACACCATTACAACATACAACACACACCAAATCAAAGTGCCAGCCCCTCTTGTTCTTGTACCCACCTCCCACCAGTTGCGAATGACATCTCTTGCAGATATGGTTGCAGTGCGACAGCTCATGTCATATCCAGAAAGTTTCCTGGCGGATGCAGACAATGAGACTGAGCATCAAAGGATGCCAGGTTCTTTGAAGCTCCTTGGCAGTGGTCAACCACTCCAGATGTGCAGCATGGAGTCCCCAGTGGCCGAATTACAAAACCTCACAGACAGCTGTTTTACCTCCTGTTGTAGGGAGAGATTCAGTAACATGATTTCACCCCCCCCTTAAAAATCTGACGAGAACCAATAACATCTTAAAATGAACAAATACTGTAATGATGTACTTAATTATTTAAGTCTAATATTAAAATGATCATGCACCAAGTGAGCATGAAACATCTGGCTGAAAGACAAAAAAAAAAAAAAAAAAAAGAATTGTCTGGATTCAGACAATTTTTTTCTCTCTATTTCAGGAGCAGCTAGATAATGTGAGAACCCAGATTTGTCCCGATGTGGCAAAATGAAAACTTGTACAAAGCAAATAAACTCCACCACAAAAAACCTCACCCTGCAATTGAACGAGTCAGAGCTCTATAAAAGAGAGAAACTCTCTAAAATAAGTACAAACGGAATGGAGCACAAGTGAATTGTCATCCTTTTGAGAATAACACTCAAGGAAAGCGAGCAGCTGAAGACAAAGTGAACAAAAATGAGGGTGGGGGTGGGGTGACATTTGTGTTACTGAACAAATTGTAGAAAACCACAATGAGTCTCACCCAAAAATGGATTACTTTAAAGACCTGTCATTACTTGGTAAAATTCATGCCCAAGTATAACAGAGTTAATGTGTCAGCCTTGTCTGCCATTGTGCCAACATAATGGCACAAACCGAAAGCATAAAGACTCAGTATGTAGTCTGCAGCCTTCAGCGTTCCACAATTGAACGCAAGGATTACTGCCTCAAAAGGAAATATACTACCACTTGAAAAAAGAAAAACTGTATTTCAAAGTATATGGCTGGTGGGGGGCATGAGATTGTATCAGATAGGTATGTTTCCATAAGTGTTCAACTGAACAGCTTTAGGACACAAAAGAACTTAAGCCGCATGACCAGAGTATCAATAACTTTACACAAGCCTGTACTGGTCCAGATTGCCACTGGTGGGTGAACAGACGACCATTCCATTAGAAGTGGCGAACGTAACTCGGTGGTGACAATATTACCCTGCTGGGGAGGACAGACCCTGGTGACATAGCAAGTATAAAACTACTTTGTTAATAAAGTGATCTCACTTTATTGTACAGACTAAAGTACATAGAGAGTCATACACAGACAAAAACTCTAGAAATATTTTGTATCAACCATCTGCTTCTCACATGCTTACTGAATGTGTATTTAACCATTACATAAAATATCACCTTAGTCTGTTAAATAAGGGCACAAATAAGATTGAGGGTGTCTGAAATGTGTCTGGCGCCAAAACGTTTGCACAGAACTGACATCCTGTGGATTGGGAGGTGCTGCTTCTGTGGATTGGGATTAATCCGGCCAGATGCTAAATTAAATTGGGATCTAGGGAAGTTTTGATGTCAACACCTTGGGCACTTTTCACTTTTGAGCAGTTTGTGATGCAACACAGCTCACCGCCCTGCTGGGAAGGGGGCTGGTGCCACAGTGGGGCGCTTGATCTGGAAGGACTTTCTAGGTTTTTAAAGCTTTATCTGCACATGCTCTGCAGCCCTATAAACATCTGCTTCGTGAAGGACTGCATCAAGAACCCAAAATGTCCAATTCTTTTCACCTTTTCCCCAGTCGGCTCCGTGGTAATAACTCCATAGAACGACTGGGTGAGCTCATACAGCAGCTAATTCTGCAAAGCAAGCATGTAATCCTGATAACTGCCACCTCATATGTCTGCTGGTTTGTATGATTCCTTCCAATTTACCTTAAGAATATGCAAGTTTTGACACGTGTGTCAACGTAAAACATGAATGTCTGGACCTGCAGCATCCCCAGCAAACCTGTGCATGGCATCATTCTCACTTTACCTGCTTGTGCTGGTTTGCATGATTCTCCACAATTCATTAGCATTTGTGGAGTGTTTTCATGAGTGGCACAGGAGAGGAAAAAGCAGCAGAGTAAAAGTTAAAATAGAAGCACCTTCAGTTCAGTATTCCCTCTCCCATTTGCTTGTGTGTGACTGCGCTCTCATTGCTTTATGCTGTGTTAACAGCACTCACAACAACCAGCAGTGAGAGCACTCTGCACTCCTTTTCATGCATGCTATCATGGCATAAGGAGGGGGGGCGGTGGGGGGTGATGAAGTCTTTGAATTTAACTGCATCACGACTGGAAAATCTGCACAGCAGTCATCTTTCTTCCATGCCACAGCTCCATCCTGCTTTTGACTGATACAGTATCACCCTTTAATGCTTCTACAGAGCTGTCATGTCTGTGCTTTGCGCAATACATTGAAGACAGAGTTCTGAACTCCAGTCTTGGTTCTCCAGCATCATCCCGCTAGACACCAAAACAAACATAGCAATTACACAAAAAGATTTTCTGTGCTGTGATGACAGGCACAAAGTGGAATAGTGGGGTGGTGTGTTCGCCGTCTCATGCTAAGTGCCGATTATGCAACAATGGCTTGGTCATGCAACAGGAGAACACTAGTCGTCTTGGCAACCGAGTTATAAAGGCTTAAAAGCCTCTTATGCCATGAGGACCAATTATACTGGTCTCTCTCTCACAAATTATAATCAAAAGAGTTCCCAGAAGCAGAGTTCATTTAAGACTATTTCAAAGACAACATCTTTGGTGTCAGTTTGTGTCAATTCCAGTCAGCCACGACTGGTATTGGCTTTTTAAAAAAAAAAAAAAGAAATACCCTTTCACCTAATACTTGACCGAAAAATTCTAAATGAAATGTTTGACCTGAGGATACAGAGGAGTGTCTTTTTATTATTATATCTTTGAACTGAAAACAGTTCTTTTTTCAAATGTGTCACAGCTAAAAGTTGAACTAAAATGATTTTGTTTGATTCAGTTTCAAATATTTGCAATTGTGCAGTTTTAAATCCCAGCTTTAGTTCCTTTGTGTTTAAAGTGCAAGTCAAACCACCTGGAGTCCTAGAATATATATATATATATATATATATATATATATATATATATATATATATATATATATATATATATATATATATATATATATATGTTGGTTTGGTCCATACCACCCATTCAAATGTTTTCTGACTAAAGTATATTGGCAGAATCTGTGAGGAGTGTTATTAAGGCAGTGGTTCTCACTTTTTTTTTTGCACAGCCCCCTTTTCATTGGAAATTATGTCTCATCTTGAGTATTTTCCTGCCAGGGTGGCGGTGTAAAAAACCACAGGACTCATGTGACGTACGGAGTTCTAGAGGTATCAAGTGCCGTCATGAGCGAGTAACAGTACAGCAAAATAAGCCAGTATCAGAGCACGATACTGGCAACGGCATCAGGACATCACTAATTTTCCTCTTCACAGAATTTAAATCCAAAACTCTGCATTGATCGTTTAAACATTTTTTTCTTTGGTCTCTCACATCTAAAGATCCATGGAGTCAAACGCAGCAGCTGTACAGCAAAATCCGCCTTTCAAACTTTACTTCTGAAGATGTAGTCGGTCAAGCGATGCATTCAAGGTCAATTCCATTTTGATATGAGACCACATGAATGATGGTATCCGAAACAATCCCTTCTTCCCCTGGAATCACTAGCCGTGTTCCTCCACCAGCTGTGGCTGCAGCGTCGTTGCTGATGTCAGCTGTGTTGTCAGCCAGCTCACCGCTAGTAGGTCCGATAATGTCTGCTGCAGATAACGACGGAGGGATTCCCTGAGCTTGTGTCTCATGTCTTTTCAGTCCATTAGCCAGCCATACTGCCGACGCGGATGACAAATGACTGAATAAGATGCAAGTGTCATCTGATGGGGAGAAAATTTCTCCTCTCCCCTTCAGGATCCTTGACACATGCCTTCTTCTTGTGATGTTCCTTTTTCTGTGAAGCACTCTCCAAGATCACTTCCTCCCTCACCGATTCTATTCCGAGCATGTTTCGCGTTTGTTTCCTACATGACACCAGCCCAATCCTTTCACTTTTTCCCCCATCAGGGATTACATCGTGAAACGTTGAGCATTTTTAGCTTCTCCTCCATCCTTCACATGACAACATCTTTCCGTCTTCCTTTTTCATGCCTTTATCATTTGCACTGCCTTAGATTGAGGTCCAATCCCAGCTCAGGTCTAACCCTTTTCTGTTGGGGACTGAGAAGTAGCGGCGATCTAGCCACCAAACTGAGTGGTTAGATCATCATTTGATACCCAAATAAAAAGGGCCTTAATCCAACATAAGAGCTGAATTTGGACCTTGCATCGTCTCATCTTCTGCATCTTTCCTCACACACAGGTTTATCTCCTCTCTTTTAGCCAGGAGCAAATATGGTTCATTACATTTCTAATGTTTGTAATTACTTGGCACGCTCATCACGTCAAGTGAATCAGGTTTCCAGAGCACTCATTTGTTTGGTGTGCAGGGATCTCAATCAGCGCTCTGCAACTGTTGTACTAAACATGTTTCCAAGCTGATAGACTAAAAATCTCATCACTTCAGCCAAGCAGCTCTTAATGCAAGATTAGAGCTGCTCATATTTAAGAATTACAGCCAGATAACATTTTCTACCAGTACAAGTCTACTCATTTACTTTTCCCACTCACAGGTGCATGTTAGTGTGCTTTATGTACCTCTCAACCATACAAATGGCCCCATCCATATTTTTCTGTCCTTAGTTTCTCAGCTATCACTTTACTTGCTTTACCAACTAGCATGTCTCCCAGAGCATGCTAGCATCAGTGTTGCATTACTGAAATAGCAAAGTTTTGCCTTCTAGTCATGCAGGGCTTGCAAATAAGCAAACAATTATAAAGATAACTAAGTGATATACACCAATATGAATGAGCTAAAACAGATTGAGATTCTACAAGACAGACATTGATGCAACTCATTCAGATGCAAGCCTTCAGGTAGTTTGCTCCTAAAAGCAGCAGCCCAGAACAATAAAGTGAAACCTGCTGCCACATCATATTCTGAACACGGTTTTCTGTGGCAAATGAGTTCTTGAGATCGTTTTCAAAAAGAAGTAAAAAGACCTACCCTTTGGACCTAGCTTTTAACTGAATTTGCAGCATACCATTTTAGCATCATCATATTTATATTCATGTATAAATTCTGACCTGTTTTTTTTTTTATCAATTTATATATTTATTGTTTTACTGAAGTTAAATTGTTTTATGAAGTTTGATGTCCCCTTTTAAAAACAGTTGGAACAGATAAGAGCTACTATAACTCCACTGTTTCCCTCAAACTGTGGACTATGCAGCCAGGTCTGTGGGGTCGTCGCCGCAGGGATGGTTCTTGTCTAGATGGCACTTGACCTGCAGCCCTGTGGCTGTGGTGCAGACTTGGGCCTGCCCTCTCCTGGGTCGTTCTTGTGCCTCTTCATTTGTATTTTTACATTTAAAATATATTAAAGACAAAATAAATTGAGTTATGCTATGCACAACAAGGTTATTATAGTTAACAAAAAAAAAAAACTAGAACTAAAAAATTGAAAACACATTTTCGTTAACCGAAAAAAATAAAAATGACTTTTTAAAATCAAACTATTGTCTTTACAAAACTAAATAAAACAAACTATTGCAAAAACATCCCTAATTTTAGTCTTTGTAAATTTATTTACTACATTAGAATTTTAGGTTGATATGAAATCTATTTGTATTTAATCCATTTACTTTTCTCGACCGGTTTTACTCCGAGTGACTTGATTTTGAATGTCACACCAGACAAATACCTATAATTAAACACAAAAAAATAAAATCCCCAAAAACTAAGACTGAAACTAATAAAAACTAAACCTAAGCATTTTCCAAAAAATAAAATAAAAACTAGCAAACTTGCTCAAAAAACTAAACTGGATTAAAAAACAGAAAGTCGAAACTAAATAAAAACAAACTAAAAATATAAAAACTATTATAACCTCTTTGTAGGATTTGGGGGTTGGGAAGGTGTGCGTTCCATGGACACGTGTGCACATCCATGAGAGAGTGATCAAATACATTATATTTTGTTATCAAAGGCACTTCATGATACTGTATGAAGTGTTATAAATAAATCTAAATTGAAATACAGACTCAAAATGACAAGTGACTCAAGCAGTAAACAAATAAGACTGATGTTGAGATTGGAAAGTCTTAATAGCATAAATACACTATCCACACAGAAGGCAATGCAGTTTTGATTCTTTTTATTAAACTCAAATTTAAAAGGTTTTTTATAGAGGACGATTAAAACCTCCTTTACTGTAGTAAGTCAAACCATGTATGTTCACAAGATTAATCAGAGATGGACTAGTTCAGATCATGGTCACCTCCCACCTCTGCTCAAACTTTTAGTTCATTTATTTTCCATATCTGTTCATCACTTCAAAAGGCTGAATCTGCTCTCATCTATCACACCAACAGGGCTTTCATTTTATTTCAACACCCTCAAATGTTGGCTTTGGATTCCTGCTTTGCTGGCTGAGTAGCCTGCGCATTGAAAATTCTTTACTTAGGCTTTAATTCGGGAGCTGGAACAGAGAGAGGAATTCATGTTAAATGTTTTTGTTTTGCTGCTCAAGAAAACTTTGGCCTAAAAAAAAAAAAAAAAAAAAAAAAAAGTTCAATTCGGCAGAGTTCAAGAAAAGATGAGTCCCTCTGCACTTCTAAGCTGCTATGCATGTCGTCCTCTTTCACAGCTGTTTTGTCAGTCACGATTTCACACTAGTTTGTTGCCTTTAACGGCAATTTCATCTCAACACATGAAGAAAAAACTGACTAAAATATTCTAGTTGGTCACTTGGTTTCCTTTTATGTAATGTGGCAAAAGGAGACACCTGTGAACAAGTTACAGCCATCACTCCTGCACCTGTGCAGGTGGGAGTCGGGTATAAAACAGTTATGAAAATTGTATGTACAGTAATGCACATGAAAAGTTAATGGCCAACATTTTATAAAGCCAAAACCTTGAAGTTACATATCAAAAGAGTAAATAACTCGAGGCTACATGAGTTATTTACACCACTGTGGCCCATGTGTCCATTTTCATGTTGCAGGGATTTGTTTTTCCCAGCTTGCATCTGATCTTGGACACCATGTCTATATTGTAATTTGCAGTTGAAAAGATTACATCTGTGCACCCAGACAGCACCAGCTTATCAGTTGCTATGGTACTAATGAGCACACTGGGAAGTTTCTGCTGTGGTCCTTACCCAGAATATTTACGACCAAATACCAGTAAGCAATTTCTGTAAATGCTCACGGACTGTTACTACGGTAACATCTAACAGTCAGTGCGGAACTTAGTTGCAGAGCACAAACTTTGCTCTGGCTGTTCTGTCATTCCTATGCACTACACTGTCCACCGCTTGAGTTTCTACTCAAAACCACATTTTTATGGAAAAAAGATGGTTACAGAACTTTAATATTTTACAACAAACTGCAAAGGCAATAGATTTCAGAGCATCAGAGAAAACATGCTCAAGGGACTCTGTCAGCATCCGTCATTCTGAATAAGACTGATGTGTTTTAGATGCTGCAGGTTAATTTGCATCTGGTTAGTCAAGTTTGTTCAGACATGAACAAAAATGGCAGATGCAAAAAAATTGTGTTGAAAGGCCATTTTCCCAATACAAGTTGACAATTTCGTGTGATCTTAGCAATATCTTTGATATGTTTTGGTCAAAATACCACAGATATAGCACAACAACTTTCATACCACCATGCATTATACCTCATTCAAATCAGCACATTAGCATGTGGTGTGACCAACTTGATTCCACCCTACCCCTTTCATTTCTGGAGGGACTGCCTCGAGGTCATTACATCTGAAACAGATTAAACCTATTTTTATGTGGGGAAAAAAAAAAGATGTTTATAGTAAACAGCTTAACATCACACTAGCTGCAAACTGAGCTCATACGACCACACACAAGTAAATCACAACTGATCATTATTATCAGGATTCAGCCATGGAAGTCTGGTACTGCCATTTTTAAGCCCAATCTCATTGCCAGTTGTGTGTTGACCCATCTCGCACCACAGAACAGCTAGCCAGCTGGTTAACAGTCAAAACTCATTTATGCCTTTGTCACAATGTGGCACCATAAATCCCAGGCCTCTGGCACTCCTGTATTTTACAGTTTAAATCAAGGCTGATGTAAAAATTTGTAGCTTACATAAACTGCTCTTTACAAAAGTTAACATTTAACTCTAAATATGTGACGTGTTGAGCCGTTACACAGGCTGAAATGTCATATCACCCCCATTTAAGGTGGAGAACAATCCACAATCCAGCACATGTGCTACTGTATTCCAGTCTGGGATCGATGCTAAAAGCAGAGGGACAAGAATCGGATTTCCAGTCCAAGATATAGCTGAACACACCCCCACATCCATTCAGGCCACGGTTCATTTCAAACTGAACAGAGATTTCACATGTCTGGATACAGGTGAGGCAATTGCAATTTCCAGCTTTGAAACTGGCAAAATATAAAGAGAAAAGGTTATCAGTTTACAAAATATGCAATAAAGACCCTCTAAAGTAAAATAATCTAAAGAACTATCACACTTTCATTCTATAAAAAGGAAAAACACCAAATGAGAGCATAAGAATCGTAACCTTCCTTCTCTAAGGTCCATTAAATCCATCAGTGTGAACTTAAGCTTGGCTCAGGTAAAAATGGGTGAGAAGCTGAATGTTTGTATTCCAAGGTGTGAGTGTGTTTACTAAATGAGACATTTGAAACTTAGTAGCCCTAACAGAGCTGTGTTTTCTAAACAATTTTCTTAAATCATTTCCCCTTTAAATAAAGCATACAAAACTCTGCATTAGGTGCCTCCTAACAATGGCTAAAGGCTATTACAAGAACAAGAAAAAAAAGCTATGTTCTCACAGAGTAGGTAACAGGCTTAATTCATCTTACACCTGCACTCTGCACAAACTTAATTGCTCGAGAGAGTTGTAAGTTAACCGTCATCTCTTGCTCCATCTCCCTTCCCTCTACAAATAACGTCCTCTTGCATTGCTTTGCTGAATCAGCGATGGTTTGCATGTTGATATCCAGTTGTGTGTGAGTGTGATGCAGTGCGTAAAGGAAACACTCTGCTAATGTGACGCTGTGTCCCAGAAGCAAAAGTTGAGAAGTGCAGTTTTTCAGCCCAGGGGTGCTGCCGAGTACTGATGGGACAGTACTGTACATAATTAATGCTTCTGGGCCACCAAAATATATATTTTTTTTCAATAAAAAGGTTAGAAAGATACATAGAGCAACACACACACACAAAAAAGAAAAAAGGACAAAATGGTCCTGCTTTGTTTTGACTTCTGTAACTTGTCAAGCCTCTTTTAAACCTTGTTATAAAGAATTTGTTGATTATTTAATTTGGAGATCCTCCATTTCAATTCATCCTGAATCAGTAATTTTCCAAAGAACGGCAGTAAATGATTCAGTGAATCCAAGTTTCCTGGAGGCAAGTTATTGAATACGGTTCATGTTCAGATTCATTTTTCTCGTTTGTGCTGGTATATAATGGGGGAACCTCTTTAAAATTTCTTAAAGTGGTCTATACTGTAGCAAAGTCAGCGATTAGAACTTGATTTCTCTCTGAGCCAGAAAACATCCAAATTGAACCAATGTGAAGAGACTGAAAAGAAATAAACTCTTAAACATAGTCTCTGATGTGTACAAGCACAGAAATTATACATGTAAAAGAAAGATTATCGCCTCTGCCAGGGTCAGAGTGACAGTCAAGAAAAGAAAAGAGGAAAAAAAAAAAATTCTTTCACACAATTTTCTCCCATCTAACAGTCAGCTCAGGCCCCGTGGCTCAGCAGAGCACAGCTCCTCCCACCTGTCAGGACACAAAGCTCCTCTGTAAGCCCACAAGATCTCATACAGGAGCAGAGAGCTCACTGCTTTGAGAATATCCAGCCCCAAACAAACAGATGAGATCTGGGCGGTGGAACGACAGCCAAAGCAAAGCATGAGAAACTGAACCACCCATCCAGACAAAGCACGCTGAAATCAGCAGTAAATCAGACCCAGTAAAGAGAGGTCAAAAAGAAAATTAGATGTCAAAACTGCAGTAGACGTGTGTGTGCACACAAACACACACACGTAACTGCTGGCATGCAACCCACAATTGGCCGAATACATGTGAAAAGTCTCTGCTTGACAAATCTTACCACAAATGTCTTTTCTCAAGTTCAGATACTCAGATTGGTTTTTCAGAAAAATTGATGCTTAGCAACACAGACCTGAGCTCCGACTGAAATACTGAAAAGTTCAGCAATTAAATATTGAAATGAAAACAAACGAGGGGAACCAAAGGAAGGGAAAAAACAAAGGATTACATCTCCACGTTGTAATCAAAGAAGTGATTTTCCAACAAAACCTTCATTAAAAAAAAATGGTAAACATCTGCCCCATTTCAGATCTTTTTTTTTTTGCCAATTCATTATTATGATACCCATGCGCATATGAAATAAAACTTAAAGGGACTAGAGGCAGGAATTAAAAAAAAAAAAAAAAATGCATTTTTTTTTTTTTTTTAAATACTAATGGGTGATGAAGCGCTAAATACCAAAAATAACGTTTCCACCCACGTCTCTCTCCGTTGCCTTAAACAGGCTGTGTGCTGCAAAATGCGCTGCAATTCGGTGGCCGAATTTCTCGTGCTGCCCTGCGGACATAACGTCAAATGACGTTTTGATACAGGAAGACGACGGTCGTGGTAAATTCAAACACTAAGCGATAGTTATGGATTCTTCCAACGTCAGCAAATGATCCAGATCAACTGAAAGACACTAAAAGTCGAACTACGAAGAAAAAGGTGAGTAAACAACATCATAGCTTCAGTTTGTACACGCTCCCGTGACAGCTTGGCTCGTGGCTGCAGTTACCTGAAGTGCCAGTCGCGAGTTTCGTTTTTTAATCTTGCCTCAAGTCCCTTTAAATACATAGAAAATTATATAATTCTGCTTGTGATGAGTTTCCTTGCATGTACTGTAAACTGTACCTCTCTTTCATAATCCTGAAATACTTACAACAAAAACTACCAAAACCTGTCAGCTTCACTATTAAGATAGTAATGGTTGGACGAGGGTGAAACACAGACAAATGACTAGAAAATAAGGGAATGGGAGGGTTAATGTTAAACGAGCAAACTCAAAGCAGTTATGCACAAGGGAAATGTTCAACAAATGATTTTTGGTCAGAGTTTTTAAAGTTGTACTTCCGTGGTCATTTCATTAATAATAATAATTAATAATTTCATTAATATTTCTGTGTTCTCCATTATTATTGAATGCATTCTGCATCGTTTCTGTTTAAAAAAACTTTCTGGTTTGCTGTATTTGTATACTAGAAGAGAGGCTTGTGGTCCAACGTCAGGCTTTTCCGGGTCCTTCTCATGAATTTCCGTCTGATTGGCTGCCTGCCATCAGTGTATGAGGGAAGCTCCGCCCTCCGCTCTTATTTCGCTACAGACAGGAAATAGAGCCAACAAACAAGTTTGTTCCGCTATGCTAACAAACAGTTAGCTAACTAGCTTCTCAACTCCGAAGCAACAGTCGTGCCGTCTTTACTTCTAGTGTGTAGTGGAGGGTTACCTGCCTTCCAATGGACAGATAGAAACCCCACGTGGGATACGCTATTTGCAATGTTACGTAGAAGGGCAATGCTGTTCCCGATTCACTCTTCTCTTCGTATTGTTTCTGTGATGAGGAAGCACAGCCGACTGGGGGGAACGCAACGCTAGCAAGTCAGCATGTGTAAGTAAACAAGGGGAAACCCTCCGTATTTCAGAAGGAGCAAGTTAAACGGGTTTTCAGTGGAAGGAGGCCTTTAAGAAATCATTTAAAGAAAAACTAATTTCTAGTCTGTCACTGTTGTGAGAAAAACAGATCCTTAATCTCTGACTATTTTTACATCCCATGATCAATTCAAATGCATCACAAAATTCAAGATGAAAGAGAAATAAGAGGAAAAGAAAAATATCAACTCAACAGGCATCTTACGTACCTGCATTTCACCGACCATATTACTGTCATACAATCATGGCTACTGTGGAGTTGCAGCAGGCAGTTGAGTGGCTGGACCAGACAGACTTTGTTGTGAATCACTATGAGAGGAAAAGAAAGATTACAGAAGATGTGAATTCAGTATTCATGGGTTGGACTCAATGGATCAAATTTAAGTTGACTCAAATTTACACGCATCAGGTTTTGTGACATCACATGATGCTTTAACACCTGCAGCAAATACTCAAAACCACGGGAATAATGGATTCCCTTGCTTCTTCCCCTAAAACCAAGTCTTAAAAAAAGGGTTGCATTTGTCTCCATCACACAGGACAATGGACGTACAAAACACAAAATGACGGAAAGCTTAGACTTAAAATTTGTGGAAGTAAGCCACACAGTATCTCAGGTACAACAGCTCAGAAATCAAATTTATAACCCAACATGCTCAAATACAGAGAGCTAGTCCGTGTGGAGGATGAGTTAGACGTGTGACAAGCAACCAAAAAGTCCAAGTAAGCAGCAAACCTGCAATGTCCAATGCCAGGGAGAAAAACCTAAAAACATACTGCAATCATAATTAAACTAGAAAAGCACTCAGAGCACAGACCTCCGCCAAGCAGCTCGACTCCCCTATTTTGTGTTCTGGATCATAGTATCCTGAATTTTCTCTGGATTAACTTTCGAAACATTATAGAACTCATTGAGATCCTTTCTTGTAATTTTTTACCAAACACTCGGGCCATTTGGATGGAGTTCCAAAAATTTGGCCTGTTAGGATGATGTTCATGTGAGACTGTTTAGGCATTGGTAAGGAGGTTTGATGTTCACCATGGGGTGTCGGTCAGAACACACAGGACTAGCTTGTAACCGTCTTTACTGGTCACTCTTGATCACAACAGCACAGGAACGCAACAAACGACAGGCTTACAGGTGAGAAATTTCAGGGCTAGTTAAGGTGAATGCCTGGATGGAAGTGAGTGTGGTCTATAAACACAGAAATACAAAACCACGAGGAACAGGCGTTTGGCACATAAACGCATTCAAGGTGTAAATTATTACTAATAAATCCCTTACAGTTAGGACTAAACATGCATATCTATTCAAGGCTAACAGTTACAGTGGCATGTAACAGGTCAGCTAGCTTAATAGCATAAAAAGGCACATGGTGAATGGAGGAACACTTCTGAATAAATAAACATCCTGTTCAGGCAGAAACACAACTAGTTACTTACAGTTCTTCACAGACGCACACAGTTCACCAAATTCAACTGGCTAGAAGTCTGTCCAGCAGTCTTCTCTCCTCGTGCTCACAAGTTTCATTTCTGCATCCTGACCTCATGTGCTCAGTCCCACAGCTGCATACTTCTGCCGAAAGGGGGCATTCAGGCCTCATCACAGGCCTTTCCAACATGGCCTTTTTCACAATGATAAAGAATCCTTCAAAACATTTCTTGATCCAGAAGGTGGTCCCACCAAAAGTTAATGGGTTCGTTCTTGGGCTGAGACACACGGCTGGTGAAAATTTCAGGTCAATCCATCCAGCACTTTTTCCGTAAAGTTGCTGACAGACAGACGGACAAAGGAACGCTACCGAAAACATTTCCCCCTTGGTGGAGGTAAATTGATGTGATGAAGTAAAACAGCCTGGAAAACCTGATGAGTGCAGGCTGAGGAGCATTCACAGGGAGGGGTAATCAGCTAATGGAAAACAGGTGCGCAGCAGGTGAGAAGGAAACCCAAATGTATGACCTCTTTTTCTTTAATTCTTCAGTCATTTGTACCTTTCTTCACAACTTTACATGACTGTGAAATGAGGAGAGTGATTCTGAGGGTTAGAAACCAACATCTCATTATTCTTATTTAATATACAGAACTTAAAGCCAGGGATGTTCTGCTCGAGACCCGTCTGCTCGACTCTGCCTCGATCTTATGAACCTGAAGTCTTGCAAGCGCTGTTTTGGTGGAATTATCAGCATGCTGAAAGCAACGTGACCACATGAACCGAGGCCTCGTACTATCATCCGCGAGTGTCAAGCGGAAATCTTGAAGGAACTGAGTTTATTTATCTGTCAATGCTTAATACAGGTTCCAGTCACTTGGGAATGAATTGAATAATACTTAATTTATCACACAGGTTAATTCCAAGATATTAACAACCACAGAGGAAACACTAACAGAAGCTTGGCAATGTATTTTTCATTATATACTGAGTCAGAGACAGACAGCTCCCAGCAGCGCTGCCCTCAGCTGCAGTGCAAATCCATGGCCAGCAGATGGAGCTCTTGCTGACTTCTGAAATAAGTCTCAAAAGTTTTGAAACATTGTGTCGTTCTCTTGGCAGCTGTCTCACAATGTCTCATTGTCTCATGAGGCTTCGTTTTCATCATCCCTACTTAAAGCAACCCTTACCGATCTTGCATTTCAGAAAGCACAGCAAGATTATTTGAATATAAAAAGTCCCGCCTCACTCCTCCATTCCCTCTGCCTCCCAATGTAGAAGCAAAGGTCTGACAGGCAGGTCCCTCTGCCAATCATAGGTGTGCACCCCACTGCAAGGATTGGCTGGAGTTTTTATTGAATATTTAGAGATTAGAATAGTATTTTGTTTTGACTAATGGTGGGTCTGTCTTGTATTTCAGAGTTCCATTACCTCATCCATAGTATTTTACCCTATTAAAAAAATAGTGTAACAATGCAACATCTGAAAGGGTTGCTTTAAGAGGCAACAGAACTATGAAATAATTAGACCATCTGGAAATCATCAGAGTTTCCGAGACTAAAATAGAAAGTCTCGGAAAGACATCTTTCCAAAAATAACTGTTTTGTTTACTGCCTGTTTGGTCCACTTCCACAGATAGTTCGCTTCGTTTGATGCAGTGTAAACTCCAACCCCATCCTGGCACGCACCAAAGAAATGGACTCTGGGCCACCCGAAAGCCGGGGGTCTTGGTTTACGTGCAAAAAGACTATCGGGACTTTCCAGCGAACCAAAAGGGAAGTGATGTATGCCAACTGCAATAAAGCATCAAGAGGAAGAAGTTTGAGGAAGTGACAGAGAATGGTTTGGGTCGGAGGAAAAACAAAGCTGACAGTGCATGTTTGAAAAAGCAGAGATCAAAACAACAACAAAAAACAGCTGGAAAATGTGTTGTAGGCAGACATGACGGAGCTGATCGGAGCCCAGTTTCTCGGCCAGCTCTTTTTCAAAGATGAGCAGCGAATCTTTCTGTGCGCATTGTGGATTTAATCCTGTTTACTTGCAACTGAAAACCCGCTCCACAGAGCAACTGGAAACGGCAGCGTTAGAATACACACAAACAGTTCACCTCGTGTAAGTTTTGGACATAAGTCCAAAACTTCAATAATGGACGGGAACGGATGTCCCTTGTCCACTTTCCATTTCATGAGTGAAGAGACTGATTGACAGCTGCTTGTCCCGCCTCCCATTTCGAGTTGTCTTTTGCGACACCACGCGATGATCAGACGTCTGTCTGGTGTCATTCTTGTAGTGTGACCACTCTCGAGTAACATGACACCGTCCGATTTTATGACACAATTTCTGTAAATCTGACATAGTGACCATCGTGAACGATGAAAAAAGTCGTGAAAAAAGTTTGATCCTGGCTTTACAGTAATTTGGATTTACAGCAAATTTCTAACGGTAGATATTCATCCAAAATTACAAGGTTTCGTTTTCTTTTCTTTGTTTTTTTTTTTTTTTTTTTCAAAAGTTCTTGCAACATTTGTGGTTCAAAATTAGTTTTATTTAGTTTGGTTGAGGGCAAACATGGCTCTTTGGATTATACAGGGAGTGCAGAATTATTAGGCAAATGAGTATTTTGACCACATCATCCTCTTTATGCATGTTGTCTTACTCCAAGCTGTATAGGCCGAAAGCCTACCACCAATTAAGCATATCAGCTGATGTGCATCTCTGTAATCAGAAGGGGTGTGGATTGTGGCGATACAGCAAAGGCAGCTTCAAACTGTTGACTTTTAATGATTAAGGCTGGCATCAGGTTCATACATGGATTTTCTATTTTAATTTAAACAGCATCCCAGCTTTAAAAAAAAAGAAAAAAAGGGGGTCGTATTTGCTTTACTGAATACATTTTCAGTCACACACGCACACATACAATGTAAAAACAATACTTACTGTACCATCCCAGCATGTAAATAAACCCAGCTCCTTTCTAATCCTCATTGTGTTGTTTCAAGTGTACAGTTCATGTCCTTTCCACTGCATTACACATGCACATGTCCTCAACGTAACACAGAAATGCAATGGCCCGATGGGAGTGTAGGCTCCAGTGCAGGGAAAAACCTGGAAGACTCATCTGTTACGTTGCTTATTTTCAAATTGGGCAAGACAGTGGTATACTATATTTCACAAAACATTAGTCTAGCAGATTTTCATTCAGTCATGATGCTGGAATCTCTTCCTGTCAATCACTTTCAGTAAGCGAGAGCTACTGATGCGCACATAAACATAATAACAGCAAAAAGCCTTTTGTAAGCAGCAAATGGACTAAAAGAAGATTGGAAGGTGGGGTCACAAGGCCCCTAAATATCCACTTAAGTCTCAGAAAAATGAAAATTGTTCAAAGCGCTCGCAGAACTCACCGCACGCATCCTTCCCCTTCTTCTCAGCTCTGCCCATGACTCAGAGCTGGATTACAAGTCATTTTTCTTCCCCTCAGCTGAACAGAATCCCAGACTTCAGAGGCAGTTGCTTGATGATCACTGACATTGAGAGAGCCCCTGCTCAGTGACCCCAGTGACCCGCAGCCTTAAATCTTCGTCTAAGAAAGAGAAAAAAGAAAAATAGGGGGAGAGGTCCAGTTTATGATATCGCACTTCAGTGAGCACCGCAGAAGAGAAAAATAAGTATCAATTTTACGAGAGGCTCTAAATCAGAACGGGTTTGCAGAGACGACTTTATCGTTCAATCTGGCTGCCTGCTCTGGGGGTGTTAGCGAGGTTAGACAAGCGAGCGCCGAGCGGGCCTGCCTCGCAATAACAATAATCATCTCGCTGAGCCCGCAGCTCACGACCTGTAAATTGATTAAGGAGAAGATGGTTACAGAAAGATTCTCGGCGAGGTTCTCGGAGGCGCTGCGCCATGAATTGTCAGACCTTCATTAGACTGTCTGTCCATCGCTGGGTGCCTGTTCCAGGGGGGAGATGATGGGAAGGTGTGAAGGGGTAATAGGAAAACTCCAAACTCATTGGCGATGTTTATACAAGCTGTCGACCATGAAGAAAAGGGCCACGGCCCACTTTGTCCTGAAATGAATAAAAAAATCATCTTCTCTGTCTGTTTCATTACAGGGAATCATTTCTCCTAAATCAGAGCAGATAAATCATTTAGAGAAAAACAAAGGAGGGGTCTGTGTGCTGCAGCTTTTTCTTTTTTCTTTTTTTTTTTTTTCGACAAAGCTTGTGTGTTTCTGTTTTTGTGTCTTTCCACCAGCATATGTGCGTTGCTTGCGTGTAGGCATCTCAAAACACCCATGTTTGTCTACACGTCTGCTTTCGTCACCGTCAACTTGAGAGTCAACAGAAGGCACGGAGAAGCTGATGGTTGCCTCTGTAATTGGGGGGGGCATGCCGCAGGAAGCATGATTAAGATGCTGAATCAGGCGCCCTCCTTATACATCACAGCAGAATCATGCAATTTTAACTTCTTCCGACCAGTTGACACAAACAAGTTAGACATGACTCCATCCAACATTAATCAGGCCCTCCAGGAAGCTGCAGCAGAGGATTTATTCATGCGAGACAAACAGCTGCCACGCTGTTATGAGCTTTTGCATTTTGGACAATTCTTACATCAGAAATGTTTGAGAGTGTCCAAACTTTTGAATGTAGATTTACTGATCATTTTTATTGGCTGTTGCACCCACATCAACGAAGACTTCAGCTGTTCTTTGAATTTTTGCCATAAACCCAGCTGTAACTTTTTCCTTTCTTTAAAGCAGCTACTGACAAAATCGAGCAACCTTTGGGTGGAAAAGTTGTGAATGTGCCACAAGAACGAGGTTTCTCTCCGTCTGCTGGAACATCTCCTGCTGCTGCCGCTTGGCTCATGAAGAAAAAAGAAAAAACAGCAGCAGAATGTACAACTTGTCTGATGTTTATAAGTCTGCTGTTGGACTGTTTCCTTTTTAAATTTCCATCAGATTTGTTATGACTCATGTAACTAAAATCAAAATACAGATAAAGTCTTCAACTTGAATAAGATGCAATGAAATCAGAGCTTTTTTTCAAGGCTGAGCAGCAGCCTATCAATACATTGAAGATAATTGCAGCTTAACATGTAATTAAAGGAATAGTACACCCACAGAATGATGTAACTTTATTTTCCACTTACGCTCATGGTGAGCAAGACTCTGCAGCACTGTTTTAATATCTCAAATGCAGCCGGCGATCAGAAGGGTTCTCGTTTCCCCCAACTTTCATATAATGGAGTTCGATTGTGCCCGAGCCAAAAAGGTCCATAAAAGTCTACAAAAACTTGTCAATATTCCTCCATGCTGCTCGTCCAATGTAATCTAAGTGTCCTGAGTGGGTAGCGTCCAGGATTTACTCGAAACGACATCATTTTGTATATTTTTAGAGCCTAAACAGTAGTACATCTTACGTCCGCGAAGTGCGCATACTGTATGCGTGTTCAAAAAACTATGGAAGCCTCGGCGTTCAGAGCCTACTCTGCTGATAATACAAGCGTAGAAGAAGAATTTCGCTGGGACAAACACAAGAGGGGTTGGATATTGATATAAAACAAAGAAAGAAAGAAAAAGAGAACTTGCGATCTCGTCTGCCGCGGCTTCCGTACTGTAGTTTCATGAACGCGCATCGGCGTACTCACAGGAGATTGCGGTGTCGTATTGTTTAGGTTTTACAAATATACTAAATGGCGTAGTTTCGAGTAAATTCTAGACGCTACCCACTCAGGACCCTTGTACCCCTTTCCCACTGGCCAAAAAACCCATTTTAACCCGTGAACAATCAGCTTTTAGTGGCAGTGGGAATGACTCATCGACCCACGTCAAATGACTCGGCAAGCGACGTGGGTTTAAATCGCCTTCAAGCGGCTCGGCTTGGATTGCCATGCAGTGGGAACACCAGACCCAGCTTGACCCGCGAATTTACGAGATGACGTTGAGCGCAACGTGCCTATGTCACAACATCGTGCCAGTCGCATGTGATATAACAAGCCAAAACAACGCCAGCGTAATGGCGTCACCAGACTGTACACACAGTACACACAGATAGTAAAAGTACATAGCCAGCAGGTGATCCCACCTGGCTTTTTTTTGTCAATGGGAACGGAGCCTAATGCCGATTATGAGCAGGTCGATGCACGTTTGAAAAACCCGTGTAAACCCGCTAATTTCAGTGGAAAAACGGTTTTGGATTATATTGGACGAGCAGTAAAGAGAAATATTGACAATTTTTGCCGGACTTTTATGGACCTTTTTGGCTGGGGCACAATCAAACTCCATTATATGAAAGTTGGGGGACAAAGAGAAGCCGTCGTGATCTCCGGCTGCATTTGAGATATTAAAAAAGTTCTCCAGAGTCTTGCTCACCATGAGGGTAAGTGGAAAATAAAGTTACATCATTTTGTGGGTGTACTATTCCTTTAATAATCTAGTTAACTCAATGGGCAACTTCTTGCATTTTACCACCTGTTTAAAAGGTTTGACCAAAAAGAAGAAAAATTTAGTAATGATTCATGAAATAAACTTTATTTTGAGCCTTTTTAAAACCTTTTCTTGTTGATATTGTCTTTCATTCAGCAGTGGGAGACATTAAAGTAGCTGGAGAGAAGAGTACACATAGTAGAGCAAAGTGCTTTACAGGTCAGGATTTGAATCAGGGCCAGGTCAGGCTTCTGCAAGGCTGCCCAGCCAATTGAGCTTTTCACAACCCCAAGGAATTCAGAAATATTAATTTACAATAAATGTGAGCACAGAAATCATAAGCAAATGGATGAAATTTGAAATATAAACTGAGTCCAAATAACAAAAAAACTAAGCAATCTGATGCAACTGGTGTTAAAAGCAGACTCCTGTTAAATGTCTATGCTTCCTATACAACCTTAAAAACTTAAACACTGTTTTCTTATATAGTCAAAATGAAAAAAGAAGTGAATATACAGGCACAGTCATTAAGGCAAGCAGCAACAAACAGCAGGATTGTTGTTAAATAAGATGTGTGTTAAAGAAAGACCGGCCCCACCAGTGTGCAGCAATGTTCAGGGAGGGCGAAGTCTAGCCAGCTCCCACCATGCTACTGATATTTCCACACGTTCACTTTCATTACATCAACAGTTGCCACTCCTGAGACAAAATGTCCTGTTAGGAGACAGTTTGGGTCGGTAGATGACATTAGAACTCTACTATATTACCAGCCTCCCCCCGGGCAGTATCGCTTACATTATCAACAGTTTCTCAGGGATGGAAGTGTGTAACTCTGTGAGGTAAATTGTGATGGATAGCTTACCCTTTAGATGATCTATGGAAGTTTTCCAGGCATTCATATCCCATCCAGGAGGTTTAAAATTCAGTTGCAAAATGTAGTGTTTATTCAATCAACAACTGACAAAAAAAAGAAAAAAATTCCATAATATCTGCCTAAACAGAGCAAAAATAATGGTTCTCTATGGGTGGAATGAAGTTTATGATCCATGGGGCACCATAGTGATTTTCTGAGGATAGATGGTAAATTATGCTATGAATAACTCTAAATACCCCCCCCCCCCCCCCCCCCCACAAATTTAAAGAATAAAGTGTAAATTTGTAATGTAAATGGTCCATGTATTGTGTTTGTTTCAATGTCGCTTCATGAAAAATTAGTTATTGTTTTTCATTTCTCCCGCTGCATGATAGATCAGAAAATAAAGTTCTTTTTTTTGCTGCTGAAATTTTAAATTTTTAAAGGTTAAAGCCCAAAATACATCATTACCTCTTGACCCATATAACCCACAACACCTCCTTATGTGGATCCCGCCTTTATTACCCCCCCCAGAACAGAACAGAGAAGAAGCTTTCACTTCTATTCTCCACATTTTGAAAAAACCCCCCCAAAAAACTCCTCAGATCCAGAAAAACCCCTATTTTTTTTTAACCCACGGAAACACCCCCCTTTTCCCCCTTTTTGAAATTTTTTTTTAAAATTTAAAACCCCCCCCCTCTTTTTTTCTCTTTTTTTTTTTAAATTTTTTTTTTTTATTTTTTTTTTTTTTTTTTTTTTTTTCTCTCCTTTTTCTTTTAATTTTTTTGTAAACACTTTGAATTGTTCTTACATAAATGTCTATACAAATAAACCTCCTTCCTTCCTTCCTTTACAGTAAAATAAACATTACCCCAGGTTTTATATTCATATTCCAGTTGCATGGTGTGGTGCTGTCTATGCAAAATGACAGTCCAAAGATCATCTCAAACTTTAATTGTGGACCTTTACATGTGTTTATGAAAGAGGGGATATTAATAATGGGAATACTGCACACAAACAACTATTTAATGTTTTAATTACATTTGCTGTGCAATAATTCCAGCAGAAATTGATTGAAAAAAAGTAAAATAAAATTTATCAAAAAAACCAAAAGGATTGAAATGAGGCGTCTGACTCCCTCTAATGTTACATGTAACAATAAGTCTTTTTTTTCTTTTCTTAGCCCTTAATTCCATTAAGTCTGACTTCATTGAGCATTGTAGCCATCACCAGCTAGGACCTCCATGGGAATCTAATTGAATACACACATAGCACAGAGCCCCCTGCTGCTGATGTTGAGGCCAACACCCACCTCCACTGAATACATCATTTTATTCTTCAAAGCTGCAAAAGATGTGTGCAAAGATCATCTTGTGCATCATTAAGTTCCCACATCCAACTATATTAAGAATTCCCTTTTTCTCTTTCATTAATCGCTCCATACATATTAACTACTCTCATCCCACTTGTATCATTGAATCTCCTCAGAATACAGCCCTTCAAAGCTGCTCTAACCAGAGCTGTGGAGGATATTTGAAAACAAAAGGCACAACTATTTTATTTCGGTCTCAGGAGGCTTTCTTGCCCACAGGCAAGCTGAGAATCCCTAATGTCATATTTTACCTATTGACATGTTTTCTTTGATTTCATGCCCTCCCTGAACACCAAGAGACACTGTTCTCTTTGTTCTTGTTTGAAAAGAGAGAAATTGCAGTTGTGGCTGCATTTCTACAGGTTTTCCCCTTTTTTTAAAAAAAAATTCCCCTGGGATGTTGCAGCGCGCTGTTAAACTTGATTCCTAGTGACACCGAGCTACATGAGCAAAATGAGCTAGAGGGGTGGCTCATAAAAAAATGGTTTACTCCATACTTCAGCGGTGGAATTTCCAATAAAATGTATAAAACCATCATCAAACACAGCCTGCCCCGCTAAAGTTGTGTTTTGCCCGTCTTGTCAAGCCCACACACACATTAATATGATGCAAAAAACAAAGCATTAAAATGTCTGTCAGAATTCGCAAAACAGCTTGTGCAGCGTAATCACAAATTTCAGACCCACGGTGCAGCAGGCTGGCTCATTACACTATACGGGCTGCTTGGGAAAATTAGCATTTGGCATTTGATGCTGTTGAAAACTGTTCCCAGATAAGTTCATTAGCCTGGGAAAAGGCCGACATGAAACTGCAGGACATATCTCTCATGTCGGTGACCTGACAGCTTGGGTTTCAGAGGAAATACAAGTGACTTATTGTGCAATCAAATAGAGATACAAGATCTGTCATCAAAAAGAAGCAGTCGTATTTTACTAAAGAAAATTGTGATGCCGCTCATTAGCTTTGGCAGAATGTTTTGGCAGATGTGAGGATGACTGTTGCTGACATTTTGATGTGGGTAAAACATAACTGATTTAAATTAAGCTAAATTTAAATTTAGGGTTCCCAAGGTCAAGAAGATGGTGATTTGAGGTTCCAGTATGCTGCTAGATCCTGTTAGTTATGATTGTGGACAGCTGTTCTCGAGGGTTCTGTCAAAGAAAAAAATGAGCGCAAGTCTGACCTTTACTCATTTTTCACAAGATATAAAGCAAGTTGCATTGAGGTAAAATAATTTCACCTACTTAAAGACACACAACAGAACTTTAAGCAGTTTTCTGACGTGTCCCCTATCGACAGCTAAACTATCATCCATGTTGCATCATACCTGTGCTGTGAGGTCACTCCCAGCCAGTAAAAGACAGTCTTATCTTCCTTGCGTTTCATTACTGAATCCGACGTGATGCACATTCAAAACATCCGCTGTGTTCATATCTGGTTCATATCCATTTGCTTGTCAGTGACGTGGTGCTGCAACCAATAGTGGGCTGCAACGTCACAGCCACGTCCAAGATGGGAAACTTGCATACTGTTGTTTCTGAGCCCCGGGACGCCTCTGGGCAGTGACCGCTCCAAAATGTGCATAATGACTGTTGCTGTGTCATCAAAACAAGTCAGAAACACATATTTTTAAGGTCTAAAAGTTGTGTTGTGTCTTTAAGAGTCTAATGAATTTAAAAAAAACAAAACAAAGAATTGTCAACCAACGGGACAAGTTTCATAAGATTTCACAGCTTGTTTTCTGAAATCCACACTTTTCGTTTTTCCTTTCATAGCTCGTCTTAAGCCCGGAATACACTGTATGATTATTGGCAGTTTCTGAGCCGTGCGACAATTTTGGGGACCGGGCCAACTTTTGTCCAAATTGTTTGTCATGCCTTGTGCAGTAGCCTATACAAGGGGTCACGAGAGGCGATTGGCACATCACAACAAGCTCCCAATCAGAAATCGTGGGTCGCAAGAAAATCAAACCTGTTTGATATTTTGGTCATGGCTCGTGAGTGAATCGCATGTTGAAGCAGTGACAAGACCAGACTGAGAACTCTTTCCTCAGAGATTTTCACATTTCACATGCGCGGAACAAAAACTGAAGTAAACCGGAGGCAGCATGGTGACCCAGTGTTGTGCCACCGGCTTGTCATTTGGACGAAGTTCTCGTTGTAGAACCGACAGACCGTACAGCCGACGTTTGGTCAGCCAATTCCTCACCCACACACAACATCGTCGCCTTTTCGTTTCGGCAAATTCTTCACAAAGAAGAGCGCAAATCGCCAAGGCAGCATGTTTTTCTGGTGATAGCATGCTGATGCTGTTGTTGTTGTCATCATCTTCTTCTTCTCTGTCTTCTTCTTCTTCTACTAGCCTACCTCTATTTATTGCGTTGCATGTCGGGATTGTTCAAGACCCCAACATGTCTTTGAGGACGTATAGTTTGAGTAGTCAGAACGCACACAGACATATACATCGCAAACTGAACTTTTGAACTCTGTGACTGATCTGCATAATTTGAGTTGGGGCTGTGAGCAACGATTGAAAATGTCCCACAGTGTTTCCCAAGCTCTACTCTGCTGTCATTCAAGAAAATGGCTGTTGGTTGCGTTATCAATTCAAGTAATTCAAGTTTGAGTAATTTACTTCTTTTTTTTAATTTGTTATCAATAATATTCACTTTGTTTAAACTTAAAACATTTATTCCAGTGTCTGTCTTTCACAGTTTCCCAGATTATTGTTGCTACATGGAATAAAGAAAGAAATCTTCTGTTCTTTACAATAAGCTTGTCTTGCTATAGTCTGTCTGCTTCCTTATTTTAACCGATATGTACTGGGAGCCAAATTAACTTCTTTGACATATATGGATGAGTAAGGCATGAATTTCCAGTATATTTAAGTATATTCGTTATGTGACTTGAATGACTTTGGCTCTGAAGAATGTAAACATAATCAGCATTTCTGAATTCATGTTTTTTGTTTAGAGTGGAACAAAGTATCAGCATCTCTAATGAATAAACATGAAAATCCTTTGATGCTCCTGCTTGTCCAGCCTTAAACTAGCCCACCCCCACCTATATTCAACACCTCTGATGCCATTTATCACATCCTTTTGCATTTCTCCACTGAAAGCTCAGTTCAGTTAAAATCAGCTTTAAATGACTCGCATTGGAATATAGATATATTCTATATTAGATTTTCTGTGCATGTGTTCATGTGGGGACTGTTGTCAGCCAGGGAAGCAAAACAACAAACACTTTAACTGCATTCTCCTGGTGAGCTAGTGGACCTTCCTTAAGTGGTTTTTACTTCACTCATATTGTTTTGAAGAACAAAGAATTTCTTAAACCAATTATTTTTTTGCCAAATGCTGACTTGTGGGATGCTAAAGCTGAAAATAAAACAACCTTCTCACTTGCTGCTTAAAATTCAAGTGCTGTCTATATTCGTTTTCTTCTATGCAACTCGATGGGTTTGGAGCATTTCTGTGAACATATACTAACAGACAGAGAAGCTGTAGTGTTGTTTTTATCTAACTAGACTGAACTTTACCGCACAAATATCCATTGAAAATCAAGAAACATCACCTCTATGGGCAAAGTGAAAGTATGTAATTATATTAACAGCAATGCCAAATTATTATATTCAATCTTACTGTCTTCTTGCAAAGTCTTAATAAATACACCAACAGTCAAACAGTTTGAATTATCAATTAAACTAAAAGGTTAGAGGAAAGGAAATAACTCATGTGCCACAAGTCACCAAGAATATATCTCAGACAAAACAAATAAGATTAATGAATATTTTTTTTAAAAGAGCAGAAGACAGTACAAGATACCATTGATAAAAAAAATAAATTAAAAAAACTGACAAATGTGGTCATTTTGGGAAATTATCCATTTTAGAGTCTGAAAGGACAATATTGAAATGATATTGCTGAACTTGGGCAAGTTTTTCCACTTTAGTGCCCCGTAACAACAGCTAATTCAGCATTTGTCCTGCATCCTGTCTCTTTTCTGAGCTCTCTTCAGCCAGTAAAAGTCAGTCCGATTCTGACTCTCATCTCATTTCTTGCTTTGTCAATTCCTCTCTTGTATCCCCTTTAAAGCCAGAATTGGTAATCCTGTTCAAAAACACAGTTTGTTATAGTGGGTGAAATAGTCCTTTTATTCCATCCTGACAGTAGTCAGTAGTGGTAGCAGAATTCATAAACAGGAAGGGTAAAAGTCAGATTTCTGTGAGAGCTGCAGTTCTGTTGAAACTCTGACCAACCCCTGCCATTCACACCGTATAGAGAGAACCAATCAATGCCCTTCTGTCTCGTCTCTGTCCCTCCCCTTTCCCTGTCCCCACATGTACCACTCCATGCGCTGCATTGTAAACAAATATTGCTAACAGACTGCTAACTGCTGCCCCCCCCCCCCCCCCCCCAAAAAAAAAAAACAAAACAAAACAAAACAACAGATAAGGATTTAGTCTTGGTGGCGTTGACGTTTGCAGTGTGGACTTTTAACACCACCGAACGAGTTGGAGGTGAGTGAATTAAGGCTTTTCGAAACATGGTTCATCAGCTGTTTACTACCAAGTAAATAAGCTATCCACTCAGCTGTTAACAGTTAATCTGCTTGTAAAACATCGGCGCACACGTTCCTGCACTCTGAAGGCGTGGTTTCGGGTGATGTGTTTTTTATTATTATTATTATTTAGCTTGTCCAAACTGTTTTTCCAACATTGCCAACCCTAATGTTAATAATGAATGTTATCTTGGGTTTCTGTGATGAATCAGCCACAGCGTGTGTCCAACACAGCCAGTATACACCGATTTTCAGTTGCTGGCATGTGTAAAACACAGCTGTCATGTGATGCTACAGGCTTGAACACAAAGCTGTGAAATGTGGCTGAGGACATTGCAGGGCAAGACACTGCCAGATACGGACAAAATTGTTGGTACCCCATGGTTAATGAAATAAAAACTCTCAATGGTCACAGCAATAATTTGAATCTGACAAAAGTAATAGTCAGTCAGTCAGTCATTTTCTGTACCGCTTATCCAGTTCAGGGTCGCGGGGGTTGCTGGAGCCCATCCCAGCTATTATCAGGCGAGAGGCGGGGTACACCCTGGACAGGTCGCCAGTCTGTCGCAGGGCCAACACAGAGAGACAGACAACCATTCACGCTCACATTCATTCCTAGGGGCAATTTAGAGTGACCAATTAACCTAACATGCATGTCTTTGGACGGTGGGAGGAAGCCGGAGTACCCGGAGAGAACCCACGCATACACGGGGAGAACATGCAAACTCCACACAGGAAGGCCACAGTTGGAATTGTTCGAACCCCCTCCCCAGCCGGGAATCGAACCAGCGACCTTCTTACTGTGAGGCGCGGGCTAACCACAACCCACCGTGCAGCCACACAAAAGTCATTACAAAAGTAATAATAAATTTAAAAAATTCTATCAAAATTAACCCATGAAAGTCAGATATCACGCTTCAACAAAATTATTAGAAAAATAAATAAACTCATGAAACAAGCCTGGACAAAAATGATGGCACCCCAACAAGACTGAAAATATTGTGACCAAACCACATGTTAAATCAAGGTGTGTTCACTAATTAGCATCATAGGTGTCAACAGTCTTGTAATCAGTCAGTGGGCATTCAGTATAGGGCTACAAATACTGTGCTGTTTGGTGACATAGTGTGTACCACACAGCATGGACCAGAGAAAACACATTCAGAGTCCAGTCTTTCATTAACCAAGGGTTACATTAACCAACAATTTTATCCACATCTGTATGTGTATAATGAATGTCAGAGTGCCACCAAAATGAAACAGAAGCATAGAGTTTTACAGTAAATTAGTATAGATTTATGGTTGCAAGCCCATGGAAGCCCATCAGACATCAGCACATTTAATATAAAATAAACTGTCTTTATCTGTCTTTATAGCAACAATGTTTAATTTTATTGAAATTTGCTGCAAATAAGTGAATATTTGTGCTGTTTTCACTAAGTTTTTATTTTACCAAACGTTAATCTTTCCAATAACGGTAAAAGAAAAAGGTGAATGCGTTGTGTGTTTATTGAGGTTGATATTTTAATTTGTAGTTTAGTTCTCCGATTAAATGATCAGAAATGTGTATGTGTGTGTGTGTGTGTGTGTGTGTGTGTGTGTGTGTGTATTTAAACTACAAAAAGCAAACCAGTAATATGATAATTTCTCCAATAGTCAGCATTTGAAAAAAATAATTCTAACAATGTACAATCCCCAGTCTTTAATTTAAACCCAGTAGATGTTAATAATGTATTTTCCTTCCCTGCATTGCTCTGCTTCATTTGCAACCTTTACAGCTGTAGGTCTAACCTGCATGTCTGTGCATATGTATGTGCATGTTTGCCTTTGTGTGAGAGTAAAAACAAACAAGCAACCAAAAAGAAAGAGATAAGAACATTCTCATTGCTGCGTCGCTTGTGATCACTTTGTCAACTAAGCGGCAGGTAGAGCTCAGTGCATCAGAGTGATAGGAAATATGTGCAGTTGAAAGACGAAACACACAGAAAAACAGCCTTCTTGATTGTCACAACACCGATGACATGTGCACAGCAAAAGACAAATTAAAAGAGACAACCGCAAAGCCAATTGTCACAACATCAGCATTCAGCTGTGCAGCAAACAGCACAGGTGACAGCACAAGTCTTTCTTGGGACATGAAATAAATGATGGACTTGATGGGAAAGCGCTTGTCTGAGTATTTATATCTGCATGAATCGTATTTTTGGAGCACAGTTGTGTCTTGTGTACTGTGAGAAATGTTTTCTGTCATGCATATTTATAGCAAAATGTTGTCAATTTGATTTAAAGTATAACAGAAAATAAAGTTTCCCTTCTTTATTTGTGTTTCTCTTGTGAAATCAGATTTAAGTGTCATCAAAGCAAAGTAAAACCAACTGGGCTCAGCTAATAAACCTCATTCACCTTTTCCATCTTTATGTTGGATGTTTGAAAAAGCCTTGGAGGGACGCGAACAGGTGACCTCAGCCAGCAGTTGCTAAAAACAGGAGGAGCTCATTTATAACATAATAAAACAAAGCTTATAATGCTTTCAACAAATACTAGATTACAGATATTTACACAATTTGGGCAACTCTGAAAGTCTGGAGGTGGTAGTGCGGAGCAACACATCTGTGGCTGCAATTTACCTGCACAATGCAGACCTTCTAAAATAAACCAAAATGCCTTTTCAAAAAAGACTTTCTGTTCGTACGTCAGTAAACAGCCTGAACTAAATCAAAGAGGTGTTTTTAATTATATAAACATGATTGTCACGGTTGCCTCGCGTATTTTGTTTATTTGCGCACATACTCAGAAATTAAGGTGGATTTGTGGAACTCAGTAGAGTAAACAATTAGTAAATGTCAATATGTAATAAAAGTGTACTGATAAGATATAATTTTGTTGTCTACTTGTGAGCCTGAATTTCCTGCTTAGGCAGTGAATCACAGCAGAGTCAATCGGAAATTTAACATGGATTCAGCTGTGTCTTTTTCCCTCCAACTTATCTCCTTTTCTCCTTCCACTCAAAAGAAGTCTTTAAGTGTGCGCACATTTCTTTTTGCACTTCATTTTCCATTAACATTTCTTCACTCTTCATGCAATGATGCTTTTCTTCCCTCCTGAGTCTGGTATCACAGCACGCAGCACTATCACCTGTCATCCGTTTGTCTATTCAAGTGAACTGACACCTTCTTTCACTCATTTTTTTTTTCTGAAGTTGCCAATGCAATTACATTTCTTTCTCGCTTTGCACTGTTATTTTCATGTGTGAAAAACTGAGGTGCACACACACACATACAGAAATGCTTAGAGGATATTGGGAGACAGCATAAAAACAAATATTATGAACACATCTGGCCCTTTTTCCTCACTTTTTACACCAAATGAACTGACTAAATACCAGAGAGGCGCAGGAATCCCAAGCAGCCGTGCATTTCCCACACTGAAGGACTGTATTAACCTTTCTAGGGTGTCGGTGTATAATAACTGGTACCCTGTGCTACACACTGGCATTTGTCTTGGATACGGTGCAGGGTTCTTTGTGCTAAATGGCATCAGTAATGAAGCCTCTCTCTGGTTTTGCCATTACTTTCTCCTTATCTGCATCTAATGTAGCTCTGGAGTGGATGAAAGTATGTGCTGCTGTGCAGGATGTTTGCATGTGTGTGTGCAGCAGAGAGATGTGGGAAGGTGTAATGCATGAGGGTAGAAATGTAAATGGTTACTGAAGCGAATGTCACTCACTGGGATTCAGGTATGCTACGTTTTACAAGCTACATGAATGTTATTAACTGCTTTAATAATTATCAGTCAAAGAAATCATCTGCAGGGTTTGGTTGATTTCTTCCTGTGTTATTTTTCCTCTTTGTTTTTTTTTTTTTTTTTGCATCTTAAGTGTCTTTTGATGCCTCATTTTTTATAAATGCATTAATGTCAATTTTTGTCCTGTGTTGCAGCACTCATGACAATATGAATTGAGTTTTGACTTAATTATCTCAGGAGCTATGGGGTTAGATCTGCACTAGCATTGTGAAGGATTTAAATATGAATCCTACGGATTCAGATAATCTTCAGAGATTCACAGTGTATGTTTATAAGAAATGTTTGAAAAGGTATGCAACAAAAACAAGGTTTTCCTCAGGGAGAATTATAACCATCCATCTTTCAGCTCACATCACTGCGGATATTGATCTTTATTCATGTTGTATTTTAGTTATTTATTGAAGAATAACATAAAAGGATGAATACAATAGGGTTGCTTTTAACTACAATACCCTTTAAAATGTTATTTTTTATGTAGATTGACTAATAAACGTAATAACTGAAAAACCTTTTTAGATAACAGCCACGTGCCGTAGGTGACAATGCAGGGATAAATGTTTTCTCAGATGTTTGTGACCTGTTCTCAGGGGAACCCGCAGAAGAACACTGACAATATCTGGTGAAGGTCTTTTCATTATCAACCTCTCCACTCTCGCTGTCTTGTGCCCTGGTTGCAAAGCTCTATTGACCAGCCAGAGCAAAGGAGAGGACCCTGCGGGCCCAACCATGCACTGTATACTAAACAGACCTTTGCTGCCTCAGACAAGGAGGATCTGCCCCAGAAATTCTCAAGGAGTCACAATAGAATTTATTTATGATATAGATGTGTTTGTACACTGATAATCTCCACAAATATGTGAACATTAGTGTTTAATACACTTGATTTTAAAGTAAGAAGAAAAAAAAAACCTTCTGATTTCTTTCATTTCAGGTATATCCCTACCTTTGGAGGTATTGCATCACTGTGCATTTTAGAAAGCAGCTAGATTGGAAAAAATAGAAAAAGTAGCATCAATTTTAATACTGTTGTTCATAGTGTGAAATGAAATAAAATAAAGCAATGTTAGTGTAATGTCAAACAAAGCCTGCCTCTCATAAAGACGTTTACTGGTTGGTCTTCAAAAGGCTGACTTTTACTGACATCCTCAACAGCTGAAAGGCAGCTTGTGTACGAGGTTTCAAGGTTTGTAAAAAAAAACTGCAAAGCTAAACAATCCAGCAGCTTTAAAATAAACTTGTTTTAACCTTTTTTTAAGTTGGAGCTCCAGGGGTGGAAAGGCTTGATCAGATTTTGAAAGAAAAAGCGTTGCCATTTTTCGAGGTGTGCAGAGCGTGAGACGTTCAATAGAGATGTTGGCCAAGGTTGCTGATTTAGTCCTACAGCTGTGGAGCTAATACTGACTCAATTTTGGGATGTCTTGTCAGGCGGAAATTTAAAAAATAACTGGGGCTACGGGGTGAATGAGAGAAATTGCCAAGTCTCACAGAAATTTGTTTGTACTGCAAGGTCAGTGCATTACAGTTACAGATCAAAACATGGTGATAGAAAAACTGAATTAAACAGAGAATATTTAAAGTATAACAGAAAATAAAGGAAAAGGAAATCAACTCATTGCAGTATAAAATAGAGGGAAAATGAATGAATTAAAGACAAAGAAGAGAGACCCCTTTAAACTTTTCACTCTCTGTTTTATTGTAGCCATTTGCCAAAATAAAAAAGTCAATAATATTTCTCATTATTGTACACTCAGCACCCCATCTTGACAGAAAAAAAAAACAGAAAAGTAGACATTTAGGCAAATTTATTGAAAAAGAAAAATTTAAATCAAAATTTAAAAGGGTCTTATTACTTTCTGCACCCACTCTGTGTGTGTATATATATATATATCTTAGGGATGTTTGATATAGGGGTTTTTTTTTAATCGATATTCGATATACCAATATTGTCCAACTCTTAAATTCTGATATCCAATATCAACCAATGTATGCAGAGAACAGTGAGGTTGTATCGCGTATTGAGAAATAAAATTTAACATCCTTAACTCAGCCAGAGGAGTTCATTTTGGACATCTGGCTGTCATATATCAGATACCAGCAGTTATTAGCTAACATGTGGCTAATTCTAATGTTTCTGACAACTTGGTAACTTAACCAGCAACTTAAAACCAGATGTGTTATAAGCAGCTTCAAAGCAAGTCAGTCTGTAGCAGCAGCAGCAGCTGCACCGTGGTCACGTGACTCTGAAAGGAATGCTGGGATATGAAGTCCTTCCAAGATAACAGGGACTTTTCTACATGCTGGATAGCTGCTAATGGGCAAGATTACTAATGAAATCTTGCAAGATTTCATTTTTATCAAAATATCAGCCCAAAAAACCGTACCGATAATTTTCGATATCACATTTTAATGCCAATATCGGCCGGTAATATCGGACATCCCTAGTATACATACATACAGTATACATATATATATACACACATATATATATATATATATATATATATATATATATATATATATATATATATATATATATATATATGTGTGTATATTTATAGTCCTCAAAATTGTTCATACTCTCCAGTTAAAGAAAAAGGCTAAATTCACAATATTGAAATAAAAAGAAACTAAAGAAACTAATAATAATGAATACAAATTTACAAAGGATAATTTAATGAAATAAATTATTGCTTTTAAATTGTGGTTGAAAATAATAATAATAATTTTAAAAAACGACAACTGTCCCAGACACATTAAAGCACCTTGCTCATGAACAGTGGGCCAAAATACTTCTCAACAGGTGTAGAACTCCTTTTGAACATTACAGAAAACACCTGATTGGCTCAAAGTGTTGCTCAAAAAAAATTTAGCTTCAGAATCACCATCATGCTTGTTTATTGTTTTATTTTTTTGTGTTTGTTTTTATTATTTCTTTCAAGCTACGATTAAAAATCAATGTAATTTTTTTTTCTACTTGTGTCAGTTTCAACTTATTTCACTGACAGATGATTTTTTTCCTTCTTTAATTCTAGGGTATGAATGATTATGAGGACGACTATATATATACGAATTTACACACACAGCATATATACAGTAGTACAGTGTAAACCGTGTACACAGTTATGTACAAAACCTACTCAAGTAATCATAGTTATCAATTTAACCATTTATGATGATTTTACTTGACAACACTTTTTGAAAAAAACTGTCAGTATCTATCAATTTTCAACTAAATGTCTCAATGAATTGCTGCAACCATTTACTATTTTTGTGGCAACACATGAAGAAAAGAAGGTTGGCTCATGACTTGCAAAGTTAAGAATATTTTTTTCTAAACAATTATGCACTAAAATTACTTTCTTAGTGTAATGTGCAAAGAGTTGTTTATATTAAAACTGTAAAATAAATAAATAAATAAAACCCTTTTCCGCTGAGTGGCAAGTCCCTGTCCTTTGGGAAAATATACCAAACGTACTGGATACAGTAATGAATGAAACCCCCACTGAAACATGTTTGTTTCAAATTCTTGTCCTGCAGCACAAAAACAAAGATTCATGACTATTTCATGTCATGAAATATTCTTGGAAAAAACCCAAACAAAAAGCAGATTTTGTTGCCAGTACAGAAAGCTAGTGGCCTCCCCAATGCTTAGGAAAGGCTCAAATAACATGACGTAACATCTGAGGCATTCACCTGGCATCCAAGCCTCCCAGATCAGCCTGATCCACCCCAAATCCCACAGGGCCCAAAGCATCATTGGCGTTTATGCACCACACACTCCAGAACCCCCTCAGCTGTCCACAATCTGACTGATCGGAGCTCTATTGGAAGCATAAGGAGGACATAAAGCAGGTGGTCATAATGTCACATTTAATAAGTGTAACCCATCTAAATAGCTTCTGTATACTGCTTTTACTCCCGTTCAGGGTCCCAGCCAGAGAGGTCTGAAAAATGACACACAGACTGAAGCTGCCTGCATGTTTTAAAAACAGTAACCCACACAGTTCAGAAGTCACATACTCTGAAGCACTGAGCCTCTTCTGTTGGCATGCTGGGGTTTCTGGTTATTTTCTTTCAGTTTTGTCCCATGTATCAAAGCAGTGGTTTCCCCACCAAGAATCAGGATTTTTGGACCAATTGTGCTTAGACTTCTCTCTGGTTCCCTTTGCTTTAAATTTATGCCTCATTATTTGGGACATTTTAGTAAGAAGAAGAGATCACAGCATTAAAACAGCAGATTTCAACATTGTCCGCGTCAGCAGCAACGTTAAAGCTAAGAACAGGATTATTTCATCATCACATCAGCAGCGAGGGGAATTTCTCTGCAGAGCCCGTCAGGCAGGTCAGCCTCATAATTTCTAGTCTTAACTTCTCCTGTTAATGCTTTAGATACAATAAGATGATCTTTTCCAATTTAGAACAGAAATATTGGTAATCTTGTAAAGATGAGGCCATGAGCAATCACTGAAATTCAGCTTTGCTGATCAATTCTACCAGTAAAAATCAGATATTGACTTCCTGTTTCCACTTATCCTGCAAGTGAACATGATACTGTTGTAAGATACAACGATTTCCTCCCCTGAAGAAGCCTTACCCACCCTTCAGTGCATGCTGTGAGGCTAAGAGCAACCCGGGAGGAAAATCCTCAACAGCTTGAATGCAGTGAAGTCCTGACACAGGCAAAGCATGAATAGCATCTTTCCTGCAGCGTCTCAGCAGCCTCTATCAAGGCGAAGAAGGCAACAAGCTCCTGCAGCAGCATCAGCCGAGCACCACTCTGACCGAACGCACAGGACCAGTGTTGCATGTGGCAGCTCACAGCTGTGCATGTGTGTAGCAGCATTTAGCACTCTGCTGAGGAAGACACATTGTGTTCACATACCAGTATTAAGGGGAGGGGTTGATTTTTTCCCCCCCGAATGCTTGGCTGTCCATTATGACTATCCTGTGGCAATGACTAGGAAGCCAGCTGGCTGGAGACCTCAACAATAAACAAACACAACATTGTCTGGCTGGGACAAACAACCTGCAGTTCCCCCTGAGCCAACCTCACCTCCCCAGTGATGATGAATTTTCTGTCTCCCACAGTCATATTTTTTTTTTCCTGCTGGCTGAGGAGGATTTTTTGGCCGCAGGGCCGGATATTGATAAAGCTGGAACGGGATTTTCTGCCCTGTATAATGTAGCTATCGCTCAGTGGCGTGAGGGATGCTCTGCACTGGAATATAGATATCCAGCCTCCGGCTTTGACACACCGGGCGACTGAGGTCTATGTGTAAACAGGGAAGCCAGAGGAGCCTGTGTAGCTGAATAATCATTGGTGTCACGCTGTCTCTGACCTCAGAGCTGTTCTGCAACTACACACGTGCATGATGGGCAAATCTACACACAACATAGACCAGTTCACACTGTTGTGTTTGAGCTATTTACCCATTTAATCCCAGTGTGTACGCTGCGCTCCATTTCAGCGGGCTGTAATGAGCTGTGGCTGAGCCCTGCTGACAGTGTGTGTGTGGATATCTGAATGCATCATGCAGTGAGGTCTACAGTATAAAGCTTGTTGCGTCGCCCAGCGCAGTGCTACATTACTGTGGTGTGTGTTTGTGTAGTAAAAGTGAGTCTTTTTAGCACACCTGCTGTGCCTCATTGAGTTAATATAATACATAAACAGGCTCATCCATGGACAACTACACAAATGTACTTTAAGCCACATATTCACCCAAAATACACATTAAAGCATTATAAAGCTATCAATACATGTTAGTGCTACTAAATAACTTTTATATAAATGCTGCAATCAACAGGTTTACAATTGAGACATGAAGCAACCAGGACCACTGGAACAAGGAAGGAAAATAATATGCTGAAACTTGTTTTCCTACGCTGTGTTGTGAAATAAGCTTTATCAATAAAGTGTCAGCATTAAGCCACCAACTTCTACAGATTACTGGGGGCATAATTGTTTTGAAAGGAAAACATGCTGTTCATCAGCCAGCATTAATCCTCTCAGGGAACAATGAGTTGGGTTCCAAATATTAAAAGTGTGGTGCTGTGTGGCAGCTGCAACAAAGAAACAGTGACAGCAGAGGCTTCACAAAGACACCACAGACAGATGATGATGAGAAGCAGATGAGAATTATTCTAAATTATAGAATTATGCAAATAAAAATTAAGGTGATGAGAAACACTTCTCTTTAAACAGCTAGAGAAACTGAACGGGAACAGGGCTGCAGGTCCAGATGGTGTCAGTCCCCGAGTTCTCAAGACCTGCTCAGAACAACTATGTCCGGTTCTCCAGCACCTTTTTAACACCAGCCTGAGACAGAACAGAGTTCCTGTGCTGTGGAAAACATCCTGTCTTGTTCCAGTCCCTAAAAGATCTCAACCAGCTGAACCAAATGACTACAGACCAGTTGCTCTGACATCTCACATCATGAAAGTCCTGGAGAGACTCTTACTGGCTCACCTAAACAGGCAAGTGAACACCTTTCAGGACCCATTACAGTTCGCATATCGTAATGGGCTTGGGGTTGAAGACGCCATCATCTTCCTGCTTCAGAGAGCCCACTCTCATCTGGACCAGTCAGGCAGCACTTTGAGGGTCATGTTCTTTGATTTTTCAAGTGCATTTAATACTATTCAGCCTGCTTTGCTATGTCAGAAGCTCCATAACTTCCAGGTGGATCCCTCCACAACCACCTGGATTTACGACTACCTAACAAACAGACCACAATTTGTGAGACTGAAAGGTTGTGTGTCTGAGATGGTGGTCAGCAGCACTGGAGCACCACAAGGGACTGTACTCTCACCATTCCTCTTTACACTGTACACCTCAGACTTCCAGTACAACTCTGAGTCCTGTCATCTGCAGAAATACTCTGATGACTCTGCAGTTGTGGGGTGTATTAGTGATCAACAAGAAGCCGAGTACAGGGAACTGGTCTGTCAGTTTGTGAAATGGTGTGGTAACAATCAGCTCATCTTAAATACCAGCAAGACTAAAGAGATGATCGTTGACTTCAGGAGGAGCAAGAATAAGCAGCATAGTCCTGTCTACATCCTGGAAGAGGAGGTGGAGGTGGTAGAGAACTACAAATACCTTGGAGTTCAGCTGGACAACAGACTCGACTGGAAATGCAACACTGACTACATCTACAAGAAAGGTCAGAGCAGACTCTACTTCTTAAGGAAGCTGAGATCATTCAACGTCTGCACCAAGATGTTGCAGATCTTCTATAAGTCTGTTGTGGAAAGTGCAATTAGCTTTGCAGCATCTGCTGGGGCAGCAGCATCAGAACCAGAGACTTGAAGAAACTAAACAAGCTGATCAAGAAAGCTGGTTCTGTGCTGGGAATAACTCTGGAGCCGCTGGAGCTGATCGTTCAGAAAAGAATGCTGCACAAGCTGATGAAGATAATGGAGGGCACTTCCCATCCTCTCCACAACACGGTGAAGAATCAACAGAGTGTTCAGTGGGAGGCTGCGTCAGGTTCGCTGTAAGACGGAGAAATACAGAAATTCATTCCTGCCCGCAGCCATCACCCTAAAGAACAAGACTGACTGACTGTCTGACTTATTTTTGTTATGTTATTTCATTTTAATGTTATATTGTTAAAAACAAAAAACAAAAAAAAAGGAAAAAAACAAAGAAAAAAAAGAGCTTTTTTACAATGTTGAATTTCCCTTCTGGGATCAATAAATTTTTCATTTTATTTCATTTTCATTTAATTTCATTTCATTTTACAACCTTATGTTTAATAGATAACAGTTAAGTTTATATGGTTGACTTGTGAAAAAAGCAACTTTAAAGCAACTTTTAAATTGAGCCTATAAGCCATGTTCTCCTTTGCTGCTAGATGCTGGGTAAGATTACCCCAGAAACTATTTAAAAAGATGGAAAATGCCTGCAGGTCTGAAACATAAAGCCAAGGAAGAAATGCCTGAAACTTGCATTCTTTCTAAAGCCTTTTTTAAAAAGCAGCTCCAGTGTGTGGAAGCATGCATGCTTCACTACTTTTATGTATTGTATGATCCAGTACTTTGGAATGTCACAGGCAAATGGAAGTGATGAAAAGGCCACAAGGAAAGCAGCAATATTCAAATACCTGGAAGGAGTGAAGCAAGTCCTGGGAAGGGATAAGAAGCTGGACAAAAGGAGTAGGTTCAGACCACACGGGTTAAAACACAAAATGCATGGAGGGTTCCACCCCAAAACTAGCATCCCCAGGCTGTACACTAAGTGCAAAGTAGGAGCTACTATCCAAGATGAAACATCTCAACTCCACGGATACAACCTTGCACACAGACCCTCCTAAACTGTTAGATAAACTACCAGCTAACTCCAAGAAGACTCCAAGTGTCAGTGTCACTGTAATTGAACCAGCAGGTGTTTGGGTTTCAGCTGCCCTTTAACTTCACCATGCTTTACATACTCGATTCATTATGCAACTGATGTCCTTTAATGATGAACATGTAGATCTAACGTAGCACAGCAGTGGCCGTGGAGCACATAAATATTTAATAACATATTACACTTAATGATGAACTGGCTGCTGGCTGATGAGCTACTGAGACGCATGGCATAACGAGCTGTTAGCAGCGATCTCCCCGCTCACTTCTTCTGTGCTCTGATCATCCAGACTAAAACCATTACATTATGCATGAAAGGGTGCAATGAGAAGCAGCAAATTGCTCCAAAACAGACATGTTGCCTTACTAATGGCGGGATTTATGGTGCTTAATGGTGCCCATGTTATCTCCGGTCAGTCTTTGAATGGGTGATCTGCAGAAGAAGAATGGAGGGATCACTGAAGAATATGGACTAATATACTGTAAATCATCTCCAATTAAACTGTATGCACATCACATGGTTACTTGAAAAGATAAAGCCTGAATCAGACATTGTGATCTTTGATTATATGTTGATGTTATGCGAGAAAAATTATGTTGTTGCTACATGAATTAAATGGGCATGAAGTTCTGTGCTGTATTTACGATAGCTGTCAGGAAGGGCCACAAAATAACTTTCGTAGCTTCATGTGAATAGACAATTCTTGTCAACATACAGCTCCAGTACTTTTTCATTGATTTTTGCCTCATTTCAACAGACTGTACAACGTCCTTGAGTTTAAGGCTTAAAAATCTATAATGTCACAGCTACTGCTTTTTCTGCCACAGGCTTAACATCAACCAAATGCCAAGTCATTTTTTTTTCTATATGTTCTGCTGATCATAAGGTTCCATGCAACCAGGTTTTCTGGTGTGTGACCCCTTGTGCAAACCTCCATAAACAGGTTTGATTGCCCATTTAACCCTCATAGCTCCCTAAGAAAAAGCTACGTTAAACTTCTTAAGGGCAAAAACTGGCTAAGCTAGCCTCTTTAGCACCACCTGAAATCAGCTGATTACCTGCCGCAGAGTAGCGTTTAATGACCAGCTTTGACAGAGAGGAGGAGGAGGAGGAGGAGAAGGAGGAGGAGGAGAACGACGACGACTGCTTCGGCAGAAATTCAGCAGTTTTCAGTTCTGTAACAGTGGACCAATCGGGTCCGTGTACCTCGCGGCCATTCGTTTTTCGTTTTGATATCAAAACGAAAAACGAATGGCCGCGAGGTACACGGACCCAATCGACCAGGGACCAGTGGATTATATTTATTCATTGTGGATGTGCAGTTGGTGTTGCTGCTTGTGTAACTTTTGTGTAAGAGGCCAGTAAACGATGGTAGACGAACGGTGACAAGCTGCTAATGTAGCTACAAAAGCTAACGCAGTTATTGCTGTGAGTAACTTCACGTCAGACGCCCGGCCGTTTTATTCATCAGAGTCCAGCCCTTTTACTCCGCAAATCCTCTCTATCTCTATCACATTTTTCTCTTTTGGGACATCATTTCCTTCACCTGGTCTGTCCTGATAAAACTTTGTTTTGGCTTCGACGCTTGTGAACGTTCTTACAGACAGGTCTAATTCTCGTATGTACGTACTCTTGCAACAAACATAGATTGGGGATTAAAAGAGGTCAAAATGAGCTCATTAAATTTTCCTCCCACCCAACTATAATTAAAAATTCATTTGAAGATAATTTAGGAGGGAATTTTGTATGTAAAACACTAGGTTATGACACTTTTAAGAGCGTGTCACTGACAAAATGTGCAAAAGTTCTGTAGTGTATCTTTAATGAAGATGATGCGAGCCTGATTCTGTGGGGATCCAGGAAACTTGGAGTCAAAACTCCAGGTATGAGTCCTGTGTTGTGTTTTCAGAAGGATTTCGGGGCGGTTCACTGGTTGTCTTTGGAAGATTTTGGAGCCACAGTAAGGTGGGCGAGCCGGTGAGTAGTTGTGATAAGTTCTACAAAAATAAGCTGAATGGGAGTAGGCTGCCACCTTCAGACCATAAGCAATAACCATGTGGAAGAAGTTGAGAATGTGGCAGAGACTGCTGGTGTGAATACTGGTCCGCACAAGTAGCTCCAGTAATGAGGCTGATGAGAGACAGGTGTGCAGCAGTCCAGACTCTGCCCGGGAGGAAGAAATCGAATACCTGCCCATCTGAAAAACACCGAAACAGACAACTAGCATGTTACCATGAAACCCACGCAAGAAAAACTATTCTCCTGGCCTCAGCGTGGTTTTTATAAGCCGAAATGCTGAAAGACTCATTGATCTACATCTGATTTTTTTGTGCTAAGCTGATGTAAATTTAGTTGAAATTCCTTTTTATGCTTATCAGCTCAGAGATCGTGTGAATTAACACGAGCATTAATTGAGTGAAAGAGAAAAAAAAAAGTTTGTGGCTAATTGATTAAAATTTCAATCCAAGGCAGATCATGAACATTTAGCCGAGTGATCCTGCCCTAATCTTAGTCACTACAAATATTTAGACGTTCCACGTTCAAGTTGGATTCCCACTCAAAACAAACTTGAGATGTCCCATTTCTAATCTCCAGCAAAACTTAAAAAGACAGTTAATGAGCTACGGAGCTTTATTAAAGGTCAGAAGATAAGGATTTATTTCTAATCATGTTATGTTATAATGGCGAGCCCAAGAAAAGTATACAGAGGTGAAAATTAGCATATGAGGTCATTTTTTCAGAGAGCAGAGCTGAGGGGCAAACGTGGTGTAGGTGGATGTTCTGTAATACTTTACATTAATACACACGGCAGGAAAATAGCCCTCAGGTTTGGTTCAATATACCGCCTATCCTACTGTCAAGCTCATGCTGAGGGGTTAGAAAGCAGAGGCCTATTTCAGAGGCACTCATTTACACTTGATTTGTGTAGTCAGAAAAATACTACATTCACTTGAAAAGAAACAAAGCTACAGATAAATTCAAATAATCTAATGCTGAGAAACAAAAGAATTTGCTGATGAAAGGCATGAATTTGAAACAGTGATGCTTATTAAATGATCTTTTAAAGCAGTTACATCTTAAGATGTGCTTACAGAGGTAAAGTAACTCTTACAGATCGACATGTAATCTTAATTTTCTGTCACTTTAAGCTAATGGTGAAAGCGCACCCTGCAGAGTTGATCACTTGCAGTGGCGTTTTGCCCACATTTCACCACACTGTTTTCAAGAAGTAGACGATTTACATGTTCTGCATGGAATATCTCTAATTTATCGAATTTCAACTTCCAGGCAATTAGAATTTGTAAATATGTAAGACCAAAGATAAGAACCACTCATCCAATGGGCTTCAAACTTGGCATCAGCTTTCCCCCGGCTTCCACAGATTACACCTGCCAAATTGACACAAATCGGATAAATGGTTCTTAATAAAAGTGAGGTGCACACACACAAACATGCACAGACCTTTCTGGATTTTTTATTGAGATATAAAGTGTACATTTGCATGAATTTTTCTCCAGTCCATGCAAAGTTATTTTGGGTGCTGTAGCATACCATAGCTGTTTTGGAAGCAAGAGAACTGTATCTGGAATAGAAGGAAAAACAGTGATTATATAATAAAGTTTCTGTTAGCAGCAGAAGCAAGCAAACATCAGTTAGCTTAAAAATGTTGAACATTTAAACGATTTAGAAAGCTTTTGCCCTGCCTGTTTATCCTAAACATGAAGCTAAAGCTAAAGATTGCAACCTGCGCACCTGTAAATAAACCTGAGCAAATAAACAAGCAGCATCAAAGTTTTACTCATTGACTGATAATATGCTTGGTCATAGAGGCAGGGTGGGAGGGAGTCTCCATGGTTACCTCGGCTGCTGTCATCTTCAATCCTGTGACCTTTTATGCACTGCAGATCAATAACAGCGAGGTATAGTCTCCAAGGTAAACAAAGGAATAGGAAGACGGCTGACAGGAGTAATTGCTGACATTTCTCAGGCAGATTTCTTCGGCAGTCAGAAAAGCTCTCAGAATACAGCAGAGACCCGTGCACGAAATGTTGAGCACATCTTTTCCTCTGTCTGCCCCCAAATCTCACAACAGAACAGATAGCAGGTTTTTATAGAGAAAATAAATTAATTATGCATAAAAAGGCAAGCATTTAGATAAAAGATGAAATTATAGGGAGATTATACTCTCCTTTATTACACGAAGACTTAAAATGGAGCTCATGCTGATTAAAACTCTTCTCACGGGTAGTCTTAGAGAAAACCAGGCAGACCCTTGGCACGAGTAGAGGTTGCCTTGGTGAGGCTCCGTTTGAAGTTGTGGACTCCTAATTTATTTTCCATCCGAGGCTGCCAGGCCAAGCTTTTTCAAGATGCCTTTTCATGAATGAGGTTACTTCAGTAGATACTGGGCATAGTGGAAGGTTCAGAGGAATGGAAGGTGAAGGAGTGAAAGGGAAGAAAGTGTTTACAGCAAGCTTGTACACCTGAATGACGGTTTCACGGCAAGGACAGAAAAAAGATAAGCAAAAGAGGAAAAAAGAAAAGCATTTTTCTTTATAGGTCTTTTTTTGTACCTTTTTTTTGCAAAAAGAAAAAAATCGAAAACAAGGCTTGATAAGTTGGGATAAATGGCTTTGAAATAATTTTAAAAGAGGCAAATACCATCTTATGACAGCACATCTAACATCTGAAACTTACTATTTACATGTCACAGCATGAGTTGCTGTAAATCAAAACTAGAGTTGCAAAAACTGCAGCAACTGAGATGTAACATTGAAGGCAATGAGTTGCTTAAAGTAAATAATTGCTGCCACTTCTGCTCAAAAAAAAAAAGAGAGAGACAGAGAGACAGAGAGCGATGATGATGGCTAACTTAAGCTATCCAATCAGGAGTCTACAGTACACTGTGACATCATGGCAACTTAATTGTAAATAAACATGTAAAGTAAATTTTTGCCAGTGCCAATAAAATTCCACCATGTTCAAAATGCTTATGAATAAAACATCGCTAAAAGTCATATTTGACATTTGATTTAAAAAAAAAAAAATGCTTCTGAATAAATAAAGTTGTTACTAATGGCAACTTTGTTGGATTAAGTACAGGATACTGGTGGCAGGTCTGGACTGCAGGCAGTTCAGCAGACTCCTCTCCTGCAGCTGGATGCAGTGTGCAAGGCCTTCCCTGAGAGAGACGTTAGGACAGGAGCAGACGTGGCTCTAAAAACTCTGTGTACTTATCAGCATTGATGGGTCCTTTACGGATGTTCAAGTTGCCCATGCAACAAATAATATCCCATCATGCTGATAACAAGCTGGATGCTCCCTCTCCTCTTTAGTCTGCAGGACACGGCATCTATTCTGATTCATGTCACCATAGAAGAGTTTTCTATTTTGCCTCAGACCATTCTAAACGAGGAGATGGCAGCATTTCTGGCTCGTCCTCACATACGTATGCTCCCTGCAGGATAAAGATCTTTAACCAGTATTTGTGGATCAAACAATGAACAGTGTTGTTTATATTATATGTTGTGTGTAAGGACTGGGATTTCTGAAAGTGTTCCTGAGCCCCTGCAGGGATTTCCAGCAAAGAATCATGCCTTGTTTTTAATGTGGGTCCAAAGATTACAAAGTTTTGACCTTCTGCCTTGTCCTGTGCACACAGAGATTCCTCCTGATTTTTGATTTTATGGTACACTGTCGGTGGAATTTTCAAAGTCTTTGCATTTTTATGTTGTGGAACATTTTCTGAAAGTGCGCCATAATTTTTAGAAGCAGTTTGTCTGAGATTGTTGAACCCCGGCCCATCTTTACATCTGAGAGACTCTGCCTCTCTGACGACCTGTTGCCATTTAACTTAATTACTTGTCACTTTCACCTCCGGTTGTTTTTATTCTTTTTTCTTTTTGTGGCAATTTCTGTACTTTTCCAGTCTTTTGTTGCCTTTTTCCAACTTTTGTTGAGATTTATTACAGCCATCAAATTCGCAATGAGCAAATATTTTCCAAGAAATTATCAAATGTCTCAGATTCACTGCCGGATATGTCATTTATGTTCTCCTGGGAATGAAACATGGGTTTATGTGATTGCATTCTGTTTTTAATTGACATTTAACACAGCATCCCAACATTTCTGGAACTGGGGTTGCATGATAATTTCATGCCATCCTTTTTTTTTTTTTTTTTCTATCAAAGAAAACAGCCAAATGAACATCCTCCAGTCGTCACCAGTTCATATTTTTTGCTAGAGGTCATTATTTGTAACACCCTCTCTGTTATACTGCTGACACCTGGAAGACTTTTTGCTATCTGTAACACACACTGTAGCTGCAAGTGTCACTTTGGTGTTTATGCTTTTCTTTGTCCTCCCTGCATTCACACAGTACATTTTCTTTATGGAGAAACAAAAACACACATTTTTCTGATGGATGTTTGTATTGGTCTCACAGTAATAGAATACTGAAGCAGGCACAACTTAGCAAATACCTGATTTGTTCTTGTGGCACATACACAGTGCTGCAACAAAAACAAACACCAGCAGAGTGAATTTGTTTACAGAATTTCTGTCCAGGACATGGCAACCCTCTGACAACAACAAGTTTACAGCAAACACCAGGCTGACAGTTACATGTGGTCCTGAAATTTTCACCTCTCTCACTATTAATGCTGATCTCTATGATGACTGACTCATACATTGTGTGCCAGCATGAGTATTACCATGGCAACTGGCATTGCATCTTTGAGTTGCCTTCAAATATAAGATTTTCCTTCTGTTTCCATATAGTTTTGTTCCCCCTGCATTTAGATTTATACTGTAAAGTGGGAAAATATAGATTACAGGTCCTGTGTGAAAGCCAGAGCATGAAAGGTGGATTAATTTTAAAAAGTGGAGTTTGAAGCCAGAATAAAGTTTAATACCTAATTTCAATTTCAGTGTTGAGTCGGGTGCTCAGTGGGGAGCTGCAAACCTGGCAGAAAGAAGAGGCCACAGAGGCAGCGTGTTGCAGACCGAGGGTCAAGCTGCTGTTTTCACTCCTAAGCACTCCTCAGTTAAAGAGGAGGGCTGCAGTTGCTCTGAAGCCTGGCCAGAGAAAACATCCATGCAATTAAAGCTGGAGTTTAGAGAAAGGTTAAGTGACTAAAGGGCTGATTTGATGAAAGTAACTCATACTAAAATAAATGTCATTCATCCTTAGCAAGGATTCTGCCGCAGGAAAACTGCATAGCGAGCACTGTGGCATGCTGGATGGCAGCTTAAACTTGTTTGTGATACCTTAAACATATCAGGTTTGTCTTGGGAGGCGCTCAGGTTTCAAGAGGGCATATATGTGTCACAGTTATTGCTGTAACCATTTACTGAAGGAATGTAGCCGGCCTGCCTTGCTGCACTATTGAGAGATGGGGAAAATCTTTGTATTTTCAGCATGTAGGTTGTTAGGGATGTGGGTCCACCCACATGCCAGAGAGGAAGAAGCATGTCACAGTGAATATGTGGCAGAAGACATGCAGGGATTTTTCCTTCTAAAAAAAAAAAGCTTGAAGATGCAGAAAATAGCAACATCTAAGGAGAGAAACAGCAGAATGCAACCAACTGATTAACCCCCATCTCCCACTCCCCTTTGGACCGTGTAGGAACAGCTGTTCCATTGATCTTTTTTACTGTAGAGTCCATCTCCCAACTCATCACAAACCAATGCACGTTCAGGAAGCAGATGCATCTCTTTTTAATGCACAGGGTACCCCCAAAGCATCACATCCAGATATCACCTTGGAAACCCTGCAAGCAACGGTTGCAGGATGCTTCGCTGAACTCTGGCACTTTGCAAACATTTATCCATAAAGTGGGTCATATGGTTAATAGGTCAGCTTCCAATCAAAGGTTTGGCCTTTGCATGTATCTATTAATCATTGCCATACTTTAACCAAGATTTTTTTCAAATGTTTAACAAATCAGGATTGTAGAAAAGAAAGGAAAGTCAAAATAAAAAGTAAAATCAAGACTGTTTTAGTTTAAATGTAAAGAACAGCGGTGTTGGAGTCAGGTGTGTGCATCCCTGTTCTTTACCATCTTGTCTGAAATGTGTTTGTGAGCACCATAGCGGCATGTTTTCTTGCTACAGCTGCTGATGGGACATGACTGACAATATGCAGCTCTAGTTTAGTTTACTGTACATCAGAAAGTGAACTAAAAAAGCCCTCTTGTCGATTGGAAACTGATGTAAGGAGCTCTCAACCAAGACCAAGCAGCAGTATCTGATGAGTTGGGAATGTGTCCATGCAACAGTGTGGAGAACAATGTGAAAGGGTGGGCGACATCCTTTAAATAATTCATTCTATGGGAGAAAAAAACACAAAAAATATGAGATTCTTAATTAATTATTGTGAAAATGTATAGAAACACTAGATTAACCAGTGTTATAGCAGAAGGTGCTCACCCATCATCATCAACTTAGAGTTTGTGTTGTCTTCTGTTACTTTCAGAATTTTCCATACATGACTTCTTATTTTAACGGATGCATTTATGGAGTTTTGAGTGAGTGAAACACTGAGTGATGCCACAGAGAAACTATGAACCCGAACAAGCCAAACTCTTGTGCAAACCCACTCGGATACCTGAACAAATCAGCATCTCAAGTGTGGAAATTCACAGCAGAAATGAATGGTGTTAATCTGGTGGGCTGAGTGCGGAGAGAACGGACTGTGAAATCTGGTTTGCTACCCTTTGCTCTCTCCTCAAGCAGCCTTCCATAGCTCGCCTCTTCCATGCATCCTCCACTCACATTATCTTCCTCTGTGGCCCTTCCTCGTCTCACTTCACCTGTCCCGTATCTCTTCTTCACTCCGATAATTTGCTCCGGCTGAAGTGTTTAGAGCTTAAAAGGGTGCAGACATGGTCTCAGCAGGGGGCTGCTGGAAGTGGTGAGATCTTCCTCCTGCAGGCTCATTGCTCCCCCAACTTTCTCCTCCCTGCTGTCACCTACAATTAACTGAGCCCGCAGAAATGTGAATTTCATCAATGCAATTCTACATGAAACATTAATAGGACCCCCCGTAGGGAACAGAGAAGACAGAAAACACTTCCACATGACATTAGAATATAGCTTCCAACTATATATGTCTGTTGGTAAATCTGTACGCCTCATTTCTGTCATGCTTTATGCAATATAAAATCTGCTTCATTAGAAAGAAAACTTAGTCACAACTTGGAAGTTTTCTTCCACTGGAGGTAAAATAAAAGCTGCTAATAAATGTATCTCAAGGTCTGATGAAAACATTTGCACGTGGATTGTTGGTATTTCTTCGTTTCTATTAAAAAAAAGTAAAACTTTGTGCCCTCTCCAAGAAAAATAGCTTATGACATGGTTATAGACCGCAAAATTAACATGAACAACGCTAAGTCTCATGGAAGATTCTCAAAAATGTAAAACCTAACATCAGTCAAAAGTTGAGGGATCATTAATATTAAGGGAGTTTTGAGGGAATTCTGACTCACTGGAGAATAATATGCAAAAGCAGGAGCTGATTCCCACCAACATCTCCATGAATGAATGTGCACACCATGTCACTTTGTATGACTGAAGTCATGATAAAAGGTGATTGGCTGATTCATGCTGGAAATCACAAGTCTGACATTCGTAGAAAACATTATAGTTTAGCTTTTAAACTTCTCCCGCAGATGCTGACATTTTCCTGCTGTACTTTCCCCTACGATCAGATGTTAGATAAAACTACTGTGCAGGTCTACACGATGCAAAATACATGATTATATTCATAAAAATCTTAAAGGTTGGGGCTTTTACTGTTGATCTACCCATTTATGACTTGGGATTCCCATTTTGTGAAGTAGGTGCTGCCCGAAGGAAACAGCAGCATCAGGACATGTTTCCATCTACAACCATGTGTTGTGGTGCTGCACTGTGGAAATGGAGACAAATGTACCAAAAAATTTTACTTTTAGTGAGATTGTATAAAAAATTAGACACTGAAGGCTCATATTCATCCAGGTCGTGGTAGTCAATGTAGGTTGAGTCAAGTCAGTTGAGTTAGTTTCATCCAGAAAAACTTCCTCTGATCTGATGAAGATGGAGAAAGATTTCTAATCAGTAATCTGTGAAAGCATTGATGTTAGAGTCAATGACCACCTTCCATAGCTACACTGGAGGCTAAATGTGGGTAACTATTATAAATTAGTAGCTGTTATGATCTCCTCGGGATAGCAGTGAAAGGATGTAGGTGAGGGAGAGGTGATGTCGCAGTCCTCCTGTACTTTGACTTAAATGGCCTCTTTAACTTCCCACTAAAGCGACTTGTCTTCTCTGAAATTTTAACATTGCGGTCCTGCAGGAAAAGAGCCAAATCCCGGCTGGATGTGCTGGCTCTGCTGGTGCCAAATGGCTTTTCGTTTTCTTTTTTTTCTCCTTCTGTACTTTCTTGTTTTCCTTTGTTAAACTAGATCTTAATAACTGCTGACAATATAGGAAATAAAGGAGTTAGTTACTTGATAAGACTGACTGAACTTTTTAGAACAAGGTGGTTTTTGATGAACCCTCCAGGTGCATTTGACGCCCTGCGACACATTACGATGAATAAGCAAAAAATTACTCAATTAATTAATTAAATCGCACCTCTTCATGAAGGTCCAAACTCCCCCGAAACTAAAAAGGCAAATAATCATTATAAACAACTGTTGGTCTTCATTTGCACCCTGAGGCGGTGTCTAGAGGCAAATCTGTCTCCCCGTGTCATCCGTTTGGCTTTGCCTTTACCCACCGCGGCCCTGCTCTCACCTTTTCCCTCCTCCACAGCTCTGATGTGAAGAACACTCCTGTTTACTGCATCATAGATCTCTGGCAGACACCTCCAGCAAATAGGCAAAGAACAGAAGAGAAAAAGTCTGATTCATTCAGGTTTCTGCAGAGAACCAGGTGACCTCCATGAGGAAGGAAGATACAGGTCATTTCTATCAGAGTAGTAACCTCTGACTTTTTTTAAAGTTTATAAATAGCTCATTTTCTACATTTGTATTGACAACATATTCATGTGCTGGATTTTATTTAAATTAATAAGCCTTTGCTGGGATAATTCCAGTGCTGCACTTAGTCTCACTAATTCTCCTGAAATCTTGAGCATCATTGTAGATATCAGAGGATTAAAAGCAATGAACTGCTTTGAATATTGGTAATATGTGCTTTTCTAAGCTGGTCGTGTGGTATTAATGATGGTGGCAAAATCCACCACGAAGCATGTGTTTGATCCACTGACAGAAGTCACATCTGTTTTTTTTTCTTTCCCCCGAACTAAAAAAAAAAAAAGTGTAAATATTCATTACAGCAGGATTTAGTGAGTCATTTCCTGTAAATGTTCGGCTGTTTTACAACCACAAAAGCTTAAATCAGTTAATTAGTTTTTTCAAGGTCAGTGATTTTGTTTGCTTCCGTCTCTGCTCAGGCATGTTTAGATTTTTATAGAAAGTTGTCGTGTTAGGGAAATCCACGCCTTCTGCTGATTTGATTTCACCGCTGAGTGTATTTATACTTGATGTAAGGCTTATGTTCAGCTTGCAGTAATAAAAGTTTCAGCAAGCACAATCTGCTGCATTATGCAGCCAGGAAAAACATTAATGCAAATATCTGTCATTTGCCAAGATGAACGATCAGATTTTACTGTTTTTCCCTCCACTTGGAGCACTTTTTGGTTTTAGGTTGTAAATAAAGAGCTCACACAAACAATATAGCAGCTAGAGTGTTTTCTGCACCATCGTTGGTTCGGTGGTCAGGTCTTGGCGTTTGGATTTCTCCTTCTGAGTCAGAGTTCAGGGGGAAATTTGGTAACCCAGATTTCATCACCATTCTCCCATATTGCACATCCAAAACCAAACTAGAAGAATTTTTCTAATTTCAAAAACTTTTTTTTTTTACAATATTAAGTGCCAGATTCTTTCTTTAAAAGCAAAAAATTCTCCAGTGGAACAAGCAAAATTTTCTTGATAAAATTTCTTGAAATTAGATACATTGCCTTAAAACAAGATCTTATATCTTCCTGAAATGTTTCTCTTCAAGAAATTTTGTTTATAATATTTTGACTAGAAATTAGAAAAATACTTCTGAGATTTGAGTTTTTACAGTGTGTGTGATCCAGTGTGCTTTTACAGGTTGCAGGTTGCATAATTCCATCACCAGCTTCACTGCAATATTCACCGGGAACCAGGTGGAAATATGATGTAACCTAAAAAGGGGAGGTTGGGGGGGGGGGGGGTCATCATTCAGGTTTTTTTCTCTAAAAGTGGTGCATCAATCTGAGCAGTTTGAGAGGAAACATGAAAAACACATTCGTCCTTTCAGTTAGATTAACCTCACAGTGTTAAAACTCTTTTACACTCGAGTGTCGAATCAATTCAGTGTATGAAACTCGTTTCATTTACAGCACAGCTTACACATTTAAATTAGTTTTCCTTTGTTACAGTTAACTAGGCTTCATTCTCAAAAACAAGACACGCGTCGTTGGCTTTTAACTTAAACAGCTGCTTGATAATGGTCAATCTGCAGCTAATACACGACATGGACGGTGGGATGAGGACGTCTCAGGGTCTGGGTTGCTTCCAGTTAACAATGATGCAAGAGACCATGAGGAGATATGGTAAAAGGCAATGGAAAGTGCCCCTAACATCAGAAGACGAGTCTAGAAATGAGATTACAGACATGTTAGTACCGATATGAGAATGTATTTAAGCTGATGGAGTCTCCACGCTCTTTAAATATCAGGAGTTTTAGTGGAAGTGATGCATTTGCCTCCCTCCTGTCTTATACTGTAAACTACAAATCATCATTCCCTTTAAAGCTTTTTTTTTTTTTTACTCTTATCATTTGTTCGACAGCAAAAAGAATAAAACTGTGACTGGAATGTGGCCTGTTAACCTGCTGTCGCTATCAAAGTATTTCAAAGCTGTTGCTATGCTCCGACAAAACCTTGACTCTATAACCACGACGCCATCTGACAAAATTAGCACCCAAATCATTTAAAAATGATATCTCTACAGGGATTCCAATAGTTTTTAAGTGTATAATCACTGCCAAGAGATAAATTTAAGTCTCACACAGTTCACAGACTCCCAATAAATCACATCAGCACTGTGCACGTTGGAGCAGCTCTTGGCTGCTGCCTTTAAATAAGCAGAAAACTCTTAAAAAGTTTCAAATGTTGCTTTTTTTCACCTGCAAGCATAATGAATTGTTACGAGAGATTTGTCCTTTGTTCATGCTCAGATATGAAAGTCATAAAAATCCATATTCAACAGCACAAATCAGCTGATTTATGACAGTTTTATGAACTTAAGATGAGTTTCACACAGCAGGATCAATCATAAATGTTTAGATTTGTTTACTATAAGTAAGCCATTAATAGTGTAAAAGTCAATGTGGGGCCAAACAATTACAGCTTACTGGCCAAAGTAGGGGACCAATATATCAAATGACAGAATATAACAGTCTGGCAATAATAATCAGAAGAAATGCAGAACTGGTGGAAGGTACATGACTCACCTCAGTTCGCCTGAGTCGCCCTACGGAGCAGTAAAGCAGCTGCCTTGTGAATTTTATCCTCTGAAGTCGCTCAGTTTCACTAAAGCAGAGCCGGCATTCTGTATCAGTCAGATATCGCAAATGATTTCTTTTTACATTGCTGCCGCCTCCTAAATTTAAATAATTATGTTGGCACTCTGAAATGAAAGCCTTCCCTTCTGGTCTTCTTTAAGTGGAGGATGGAGCTTATTTTTTTTACCAGGTTTTTAATGAAGTATCAATCTAATAGAAAGAAGAAGGAGAAAAACAAATTTCTTATATAAGCTCTTTTCTTGGATGTTTTGTAGAAGCCATATATTGTTTTTTAATTAAAATTATCATTTTTGGCAGATTCAATTCAGCTGAGCTAGGGCTACAGATTTTTCTTATTTACCAAAGGAATAAGTTTGAGCTGAAACAAATTAAATATGATTCACTTGAGTTTTATGCAAGCAGAAAGCAATTACAGGCAACTTTTTCTGATTCCTTCTTGCAGACCTCCAAACTGTTATGTTTAGCATCTTGACAATTATTCTTAAAAAAGATGTAAATGTATTTACTGTCTTTAAAGAGATGATTTAGTAACAAGACATAAAAGTAATACAATACAGTTCATTTTAATTACTATGTTCCATTTAATTCCAGTCAGGCAAGTGAAAATGTCTGCGAGCCCCTGAATCTGCAGCAGTTTTAGCAAAAACATTTTCAAAGATAATACATGGTGAATGTATTTTGAACATGTTTTATCAGAATTAAACTCTTGAACTGTGTAAATAAGAAGCCAATTTAAAAGAAAAAGCCTCCTGACCATTATGGGCTGCTAAAACAAAGAGAAGCAAGCTGGTTGTCAGTTAATAATTATCAAGCAATTATTCTGTTTGCTGCTAAAGCACACTGAAGGCTCTTTAGGGAAAGACTAAAGAAAAGCATTATCACTCATCCTCCAATCAAGCTTAACAAAAGCACTTCTTTTATCTTCCAAACAGCACTGCTGCTGACCCGTCACCCATTAGCATGCTAGCTAAAACGCTAATATCCTACATTAGCATATAAACTGACTGAGGCAGTTAGAAATGTGTGACCCATCAACAGTTTTAGCTTCCAGATAATTCAAATGAAGCCTTTCAAGTTTCTGTTTTACATTCATGAAAGGAATTTCTGCACAGGGAAAAATAAACTTTATCACTTTGGTACCATCTGATTAAATCACATGTTTCGGCTGGATTTGCATGTTAAAGTATAACTTCGCTCTTCAACCTAGACCTTACTTCTCGGAGTTTATATGTGCATTTACTCACCACTAAAATTTCTGTATGACTTTGACTCCTTCGGATGATATTTCGTTGAGTCGCCCTTCGTCGTACATCCATATAATGGGAGAGACGGGGCAGCCTCAACGTAATATCTTCAAAAGGGGTCAAAGTGATACAGAAGTTTTACTGGTTAGTAAATGCACATATAAACTCCCAGAAATAAGGTCCAGGTTGAAAAAAAAGAGGGTTATCGTTTAAATAAACACTGTGACTCGTTGAAACCTGTGTTCCTGTTTTTCTGATCTCTTCCTCTCTTTAAACCGAATATATGAGACAAAGCCTGTTCAGGGAAAGCTTAATGGAAAAGCATTCTTAAGTCTCAGAATTGCACTGACTTACAGAAAATGGTATAATATGATATCTTTAAGATAATCTGATTAGTCCTGGCATGATGACATTGCAGCACAATGAATCTTTACATTGAAATTGCCACACATGATGAGTCAGCCCATGGCAATCTAATCCTACTAAAGTCAAGCTTCCACAAAACCTATTTAAGGTTTTTACTTAAGATGAATATCTTAGATCAAATAAATCTACAGTTTGCAGGACTATATGTGCCCTGCACTTTCAGGACTTTGAAAGGAAAAGAAAGATATGGAACAGCCCTACGCTGGTTCTGAATGAACCGTCTCTTACTTTTACTGTTTTTGAAACTTGCTTTATGAAACTGGGTTTCGGCCTTAAACAAAGGGCAAAGCTTGGTGGATACTGTGCAGAAAAATGTTTCAATATCAACTAAAATAATGTCATTTTTACAATCTATTCCAAAGCATTGCAGATTTTTAATGATGTTGATAGAAAATGCATCTTTTAAGTCATCTTCTCTGCTCTCCTCCCCTCTACATCAAACACCAGAGTTCAGATCAGCTGCAATAAACGGGATTCACAAGGCTTGTTTTCTCTCACCGACACGTCGGGCTGATGAGTCTTGAAATCCTTGCCAATCCCCATAACCAGCACCTCCATGAAATGCAGCAGTTTAGTCCTCTTCTGAAATTCAGATGAAGATTATGTAGAAGTGCTAACAAGGCAGCTTAAATAGAAGTCCTTCAACTTCTGTGATTTAGTGCTGCAGATCAAGGCGGAGGAAAGAAGGGGGGGAGAGAGATGGATGGTGAAGACATATAAATATCCCATTTTGGGAAAAATGGAATATTTATATGGCAGCACACTGGTGTGGTGGGTTAACTCCCACCTTTAAAATGGATAAATGTGAAATCAATTGGTGCTTCTATATTGACCCTACGCAGGAGCACGAGTGATTGGTCGTTTCCTTTGTCTACTGCTCTGTGATGGACTGGTTGACCTCTTCACAGTGGACCCAGAATCTGAATAAGATGAGGTGCATGAAGAGAATGGATGGATGGGGCCATTGCTGAGTGTGTTGCTGCAAACAGCAAGGTCATGCAGGTCTATGCTTCATTTCCACATACATGTGCTCTTGGCAAGTCAACAGGCAGTATATCATTTCCTATGGGGGGAAAAAGTCTTTTCAAATGGGTGTGCAAATCTTAGCTTCATAACCACAACAGAATTTTTCCAATCCATCATTGCTACAGAGAACTTTTCATCCTTAATTTCTCTGGGATGTTAAATAGGCAGCAAAGTCCAAATATTCTTAGAAAAAGACCAGATTTAAATATAATATTGGAAAGGAAACATCACAGATCACGGCCTTGTGTTATTTTTGCAGAGCCGGATATTTGGTTGGAAGCAAATTGTTTAGAGGAGCTCAAGAAAAATTCAATTTGCCCAAAAATTCCCCTCAACACTCATGGAACAAGGTGGTAATTTACAAAAAACGGGCTTTGACTAACATTATTTTATTCAAAGGATCAAGATAAAATAGATACGAGTTAAAACTCATATAAAAGCAAAAAAAAAAAAAAAGTGAAAAAGACGTCTGGTATTGTCATTATTGTATTTTTTCCAGTTTTTATTACAACAGTGATAACAAAGTTGTTTCCTTAACGTCCTGCAGAAATGAGAGGATTTAACTTCTTTGTTTAAAAATTATTTAAATCTCGCAACTATATGAAGGCTGTGAGCAGCCTGGAATGAAATTCATAATCATTCTGTCATCTGACACAACAGAGCTTGTTTCTGTGAGCCGATAACTGATCTTATCTCAAGAAATCAGCCGTTTGATTTCCCAAGATCACAAGATGACTATCGCGTGCTTAAAAACCAGCAGTTTCTGTGTTAACAACCAATTTCATTGTTTTTATCGACAATTGAGAACTAAGGAAGTCAAAGCATGCCCCCCCTCCCTGTTTATTTTACAAGCATAGCCTTTTTTTTTAGTTTTAGTATTTAAAGGCCAATTATTACATAATGTTAGGGCTCATGGCCTGTGAGGACCACTTTTACTTCTCCCTTATTTTTATGTTTTTCTTTCTTATTATCAAAAAAATAATTGTAGCCTCTATTAAGCCAAATAATTGGATGCTACAGTAAAAATCTAAAAGTAATCTTCAGAGTTTACCAAGTACATCAGCAGTCTTTTATTTAGCCTCTTATAAGTCATCTTACAGTAAATGACCTATAAGAGGCCTTCACACTTCAGATCTACTCTTGCTAACTACTGGATAACACATCTTCACAACGTGACACACACTTTTGTGCTTACTTGTAAAATTCCCTCTTTCATTATGACATAACATCAGTAAACCTTCAGTCTATTTTTCAGTAGTACTTTTGTTGCTGATGTTTAGACTCTGTGCCTTCGGGGTGTTTTATGTCTGCAGTTTGAGGGACTGACGGAGGCTAAGATGCTGGGTTGTTAACGGTTTTATTCTCGCTGTGAACAGCAGATCTGACACATAATGAGAGCACATTTTCTTGTTGTCTGAGTGGCATCAAACTCGTCTTTAGTAGGCTAAAGTCCTGCGGGGTATTCCATTCAAGAAAGAGAGAGACTCACCTGAAAAAGTCAGACCCATATTAGCCCTGCTCCTAATTAAGCCTCAAGGCTTTCCACAAACGCAGCTCAATTTTTTTTTTTTTTTTTTAATCCAGACTGATTGAAGACAGACTGACAGTCTGACTTGGTGCATGCACATGGGATAACTAACAAGCTTAAATGAATGGATGAATGAAAAGGTGATTAAATGAGTGATGCTAACGGTAAAACAAGAGCACAGTTCTCATCAGCAGATCAAACAGAGCTGTACGAGGAACATATCAGAGAAAACAGGCAAACTGCAGCCATTTACAGAGAAAATATCACCAACAGACCAAAGGTGTTGGTTATGTAAGTTTTCTGCGGTCAAGTCTTTTCATCTTTTTATGAGCCACAGGGAATGGGGTAGTCAGAGCCAAGGTCAAGCCCAACCTGGCAACAAAGATTCACTACTCTGGATATTCCTGACTGGAATTAATTATAATTTTGTGTCGTTTGCTCCTTTGAAAAGTTCTGAAATAAAGTTTGACCAAATTAACCTCAACTCATCTTTTCATTTTGCTGAAGAATAAACTTTAAAAGTGACTCTGTGACTATATTATCATAATTGGTCTGACCACACAACAACTATATTTTAGTTAATTAGCTCTAATAAGCTGGGTATGAGTGAACCCCCATGACCTGGTAGCCACTGAACTAAACAGCCATATACAAAATTTTATCTAATACAATAATATTTTGAATTTTATAACTGAACAGAAATGTCTCTTTATATTTGAAGTCGTTAATCATAAATGCAGTTAGGATTTGTACTGTATAATGTACGCTGCAGGTCATTACATATAATGTTTTACTTTTACAATGTTTTCTTTTTTAAAATCTATTTTAGAAATAATGAAAATTTTCTTGTTTATCTCATTTTACTATCAACTTATTTCACAAAATAAGCAGCAGAGAGCAGAATTCATCTGGAGGAATGCTCTTTTGGTATTTCCCATTTCGACCCATCATACATTCTTTGAGATGCCCGACAGTTAGCCTGGTCCCGAGCAGACTTGTTCTCCAGCACTAGTTATCATGGTAACAGCTGGGACTCATTTAAAGGTACAGTAAGTAAAAAATCAACGATCAATGGCAGAAAAATGTGATAAATAATTCAAAACTGTGTTTCTGATGATGTGTAATCACTGCACTAGAATTGCTGTTATATGTTCAGTTTCTTAGAATGACTCATTTATATCTACTTGCTGGGCGTGGCACATATGGAGGCTGCCATATTTGTTCCACCATTTTTACTACAGTGTCCCTGAATGGGCAAAACAATGTGTGTGAAAAAGAACCCTCTGAACTTTGAAACTGCGGTACCATTTTTGTTTAATGGGAGTTAAAGCACTGTCTGGGATAAGTAATGCCTTAAAAGACAAATAAAAAAAAAAAAGTTACTCATATCCACTCACAGATGAAAACATATTTTTGTCTGGGAGAATTTTGGCCACTAACAGCCACCATATATTCACAACATGCTGGAATATGAAGTCATTTGAAAGAAAATATCTTTTCTTTCAAATACCCATCTTTACCACTAGATGTCAGTAATTCTTACATGCTGTACCTTTAAGCAACAATGATAAATCAGAACTCTCACTTTGATGAGCCAGACTCATAAAAAAAGCAAGATTTCCCTTAATCCCACTTCATGGAACGTCACTTTTCCTGGAACATCACTTTGGTCAGAGTTATTGTACACAAGTACAAGAATTAGAATGCCTCCAAAAAAATACAACCTGGCAACTTTTTTAGTTTTTCAATAATAAAGAAAAGGAAAAAAATGAGACTGTGTGTCATTGTGTTTACATAGCTTCGCTGCAGCTTTCCATTTCCCAGCGGTAAAGAAAATATCACCGCCAGAAAGAATAAACAATATTATCAGGGGGAAAAAAAGATGCCAAAGGATACGAGATAATCACTAAACTGTTTCAACTGTTTGTGATCTTATCAAAAACAGTCAAAAACTGTTTCGTTGCTTCCGGCTCGCAGTTCTGGGGGACAGAAAAACAAAACAAAAACACAAGACCAACAGTGTTAGTGTTACCTGGAGCAAACTGTGGTTTCGGTTTTAGAAACAAAGATAGTTGCTCCATCATGCTGTAGCGCTGCTTTGCTATGTTTGGTTTGGGAAACGCTTTAATGTGGCAGAGAAATGATGAAGATTGTCATGCATTTCAGTGCAAACTGAAAACCAGGTTAGACATACACATCTTTCAGCCAAAGCACATATTTAACACTATGACTGGTTGAACAGTAAAAAGACAGTGAACCTGATGAAAAACAAGATCCGACCAAAGTTGTACACGGATATCGAGAACGATAGTTTTTGTCCCTTAAAAGAAAATCACTTGATTGTAAAGTTTGCATTCATATGTTGAATGCAAGGGCAATATTACAGGAGATTTAAATAAAACTTGAGAACAGAAATACTGGAAAGAAATGCTTTTAAAACTGTAATAAATTATATTGATGCGTAAAGTAAACAAAAATAAGATTATGAACTTCTTTCAGTTATCAAATAACTTAAAGGTAGAGTTCGAAGTCTCCCCACCGTTTCTGTTTGCAAACAATAGTGTTCAAACGTAGCGCCCCTCCCTCTCAGGCTAATGGCCGCCTCGTTCTTCAAACTATTCAGCTTCAAGCGTCTCCTTCAGAGCTCAGAAGCGGGTAAAAGCCAAACTAATATTAGCCCCAGTTTTCCAATGTGCACTATCTAAAGCTCTTATCTTTTCTTGAGTGGATCCAATGTTTTTCTCTTCTTTTTTTTTTCCTTTGAGAGTTGGAGTGACTGGTGTCTGCTCCAATCATGAGCTTAATTCCCACACAGCATCATGCCCTTAGCGCCGTTTGAGACGGATTTCACTTGCACAAGTCTAACGTTTATTTTCATGGGGGAATCTTCGGACTATACCTTTAGGTGAAGATTATTTGAATTTATTCAGTGGAAAATGTTAAAATGTAAAATGTAATAGCAATATTATAAATTTACCAAAACATAATGTGCGATAACCTGCATTAAAGCACTGAAAAATACCAAAACATCATCATTTTTTCATCACTAACAGTAGCAGCACATCTGATAGGCTGCCACCATCATGTGACACAGAAGCTAGAATCTGGCTGCTTTCACACATCATTTCATTGCCTACAACTCTCAGAGGTGAAAAACAAATTGCATGTTTTGTATCTGTACAGTGGTATCATGATACTCAAAAAAGTATCGATTCAGATATTTTGTCTGGCTGGTATCAAAGTATCGACTCCAGGCTACCGATATGCCCATCACTAAAGGGAGGCATCTATGGGCTTTTAGCTCTCTTTAGTCATTTTGGGACTGTGAAGCTGAGGAGAAAGGGATGCTCACTGTCTGCTGAAGCTGCTTTGCAGCTCTCATGGATCCAGCACTTTAACAGGAAAGTAAACTAACCTTCTAAAACATCCAGTCAAACCCAAATAAAACACACATGCAAACAGAGGCTGATATGTGCTAGTTCCGGACAATTGTTGGATTTGCATTTCAGTTTGGATCAGTGCACACATTCCTGGAATGGATGGGCAAAGCAGAAACTGTGCAAAGAGTAAACAAAACAGCTGGCCATCAAATTTAAACCAAATTAGCAGAACAAAGACCTGCTGACTCCTTTGGCCTTACTCAGTATACATCTTGGCAGGAAGACATGCATCAATCTGAATGATATAATTCAGTAAAGCAAGCAGAGATTGACCCTAGAGGATGATCTCTGCTCTCCAACTCTGCCTTAATCAGTTGTATGTCAGCAAAGGCAACAATTCACTTCATGTACTGTAGTTTATTTTACCACTGACAGTCCTAGACATGATTTCCTTCCTATATCTTAAATGCTGCAGACCACTATTAAGAGGTTTTAAGAGTATTTAACACACATTAAAAGAGAATGAACCACACACATTTCCACCATCTGTGGCATCTTATCAGCTTGCAGGCTGTCACAGTTTCAGATTTCATCATGCTAAGGGTAATGCCGCATGGCAATCTGTAAAGTGTCATCTCACAGCAGAAATGACAACATTGATCAAACTGAAGATGATCCAAGTCTCCCTCAAACACACCAACGTTTAGATAATCAGATACAGACGCCCACATTGACATTTATTCAGAAGCACATATATTTTGCCCTCTGGAGTTTATTGGTTTAACCTCGAACCAGTTAATACAAGTCAATGAGTGCTTTGATTAATCTGTGAGGGAATCTACCGTCTATTCAGCAGAATTGAATTAGACTGCTAAGTGAAAAGATGGACACAAGTTAATTACATATCCTGAATGTGTCGTCGCTAACCATTCTGTCTTTATCTCTACACTCACTTAGACGTAGGTCACGGGGTCAGCTGTCATTTTAGCAAACCCAGCAAACTCGGTGGCCTCGTGTGAAAGAGGACTTACACACTTTCACACAAGCACACACACGTATATGCAATCACACCCAGTGGTGGAAGCACTTGAAATGAAGCAGGACTGCAGTGTTACGTTTTTTAGCTCTGCCACTACAGCATTGGTGATCAGAGCAACTTTTACTGGAGGTGCAGTAAATGTTGCAATCTCACCCAAAAATTCCTTTAAGGCAAAATAAAAGGAAAGCAGGCAACTGAACTCTGAAAATGAGCGCTTGGCTCTATAAACTGTACAGAGGCGAACATTAACAGCAGGGTGCGACGAGCTGGGGGGAATTCTCCCAGCAAAATGCTTCATTTAAACCATTTTTCCATTATTTTCTGTGAACAATTCGCATTATTTTGGTTTTGTTTATTACACTGCTGTAATGGATATAAACGTCGATCAACAACTTTCAGTTAATTTGACATCTAAACACTAGATATGCAGCAATCCAGTTTTTTCCCGTCCAATCCTGTACCGATACCTGGGGTGAGTGTAGGGGCAGATACTGATCCAATACTACTTTTAAATAAATGAACCATGTACCTTGCTATGTGAGTGAAGGCATCAGCCTTGACATAAACATCTAGCTTTGTTAAAAATGATTATTTCTATGATGGTACAGGATAGGCAAAAACAAGTCTTGGTGCTTCAGCCTATTTCTTTTTCGGTTGCTGTCTGATAAATTATTGTAAAAAAACAAAAAAGGAAGGATATATACAGATGTATGTATATGATTTTTTTTTAAATCCTCCCTTTTCTTCCTTTTTTTTTTTTTTCTTCCCCCCCCCCTTTCTCGCCCCTTCTCTTTTTTCTTCCCCCCTCTTGGTTTTTTTTCCTTTTTTCTTCTTTCCTTTGCTCTTTTCCTTTCCCCCTTCCCCCCTTTTTGCCTTTTTTTTGTTCTTATGCCATATTATAATCCTTTATGATTATTTCTTGTTTTAAATCGAAATAAAAGTATTCATTCACTTTCAAGCAAGATAACTAGTTTTAAAGGGACATTGTGTAACAATTGTATATCGCAAGCAACTTGCTAGTACTTTTCATGCTGCGTTCGCGTGAAACCGGGCAGACAGACGACAGCTGCTGCATGTAAAGGCATAAACAAGCCTCTATTTGAAGACGTGGTCCGTCAGTTACAGTGACTTCAGTCCACATCTGATATGTTGTCATAGCGATGTATTGTTTTCCCTGACCCATGTTTTACCGTCTTTCTCTCAGCTTCTGTGATTAAAATTAGGCTACATCTGGTTTATTACAGACGGCTGTCTGCCCGACTGCACGTGAACCCAGCATCAGTGTGACGCTGGTTCCTCCTCACTGCACCAAGGTGACTTTTCCAAAACATCACATCGAACTGAGCTGACAACTCCGGTGAGTCTCTGTGGTTTCCTGCTGCTACGCTTCTACTGAACGTCAAAACATGGCGACACGATATGGTAGCCACCACCGAGCCGACCCGTTCAATGTAGATATGAATGATACGAACGGCAAATTCAGAGCTTACAGAAGCGCTTCAATTTGTTGATGGGAGCAATTACTGATTAATGGAAAAACACTTTTGAACAAAATAATCAATTTTTGTGAATAGATATTAGGAGAACTTACACAATGTACCTTTAAAAGTGCATTAGCTTCAGATAATTCAAATGTATCCTGATTACTTCTAGTTTTCAATGGTTTTAATGGTCTAGCTCAGTAAATTTAAGTAGTTATCTCAACTGTTTATTATTTGGATTACTTTTATTAGTTATTTAAAACATTCATTGACTAAGTATTGTTTTTTTTTGCTTTTAATTAATCTGGTCAAATCAGTATGGCATTCTGGTTTTGAATTCAGAGATACTTTACCACTTCCATTTGTTTTCTGAGAGGATTTTCATTTCTTTAATTGTTTTTGATTATTGTTTGTTGCTCTTCTAAATGAATTTCCAGCCTTAAAACTCTGCTTCTCACTTATTTTGATGGCACACTGATATTTATTAATCTAGTTTGCTCGTACTAAATTATTTTCCATCATTTATCCTTACTTAATAGCTATAACTATTACAGGGATACTGTCACAATAACTTCTTTTCTGTTTTTTACTCACTGCAAAAAGCAAAGATGACCGGTGGTTGGAGGACAGATAAGGCCGAACTACATGTACTCTTGTTTTGCATTCAAACACACAAGTGCCACCTGGTGTACAAACACATTAGAAAACAGAGTTTAAGAAGCAGAGGTAATGCAGCTGCTAATATTAATATTCAACAGAACAAACAGGTGGTGTTCAATTTCGTCATATCTAATGCGTAAACCCTGTCAGTGCCCGTCACTGTCACTTTGCTCAGTGAGATGCATCTGCAGGCTGGAGAAGACACATTAAACAGAGACTGATGGGAAGACACAGCACAGTTACAGCATGGCCCAGAACGGCTTAGATCCTTTTCTTAGCAGCTTCAAGGTTTGACTTATCACCCTAAGTTTAGCACTTGGTGAGTTTTTAAGGAAAACACGCATCATTGGCCAGTGGCTGCTGAGGAAACAGCTATATCAGCAGTGTGTCAGACTAATAATCCATGCTGGGAGTTCTGCAGTTATTAAAGAGGATAAAACTGTTTACCAAGACTGAGGGTAAACATCTGTATTGGTATAAAACAGTCATGTCTGAATGGCCATTGAGTAAAAGCTGTAAAAATACAGGGTGCTGTGCATGACGCACAGCCTTGCAACCAGTGGTAAAGAGACTGGTGCATTTATCATTTCCTGCGAGCATTAAACTTCACTCCATTAAACCTTATTTAGAGCAAGTGGGCCTGCAGTCAAAGACAGAACTATACAGTAAATACTGAAGTATACTTCCCAGTAATGCAGTGATCCCACTGAAATGAATCACGGTGCTCTGTTTTTTCATGCAGAGCTAATATCTGTCTGAAGACAACCAGAGGAGATGGATTCAGAGTGACACACGTCTAAAGGCTTGTCGATTCGGTCGCCATGATGCTGTCAGTGGGGATGAGCAGACGCATAGTGGATCTGATAGAAGCTAAGCCCAGCTCAAGTTCAGCTTGATGTGATGAGTAAGCAGTCATAAAAAAGAGAAGCTTCTGGAGTTTCAAGTCATGCTCTATGTGAAGTGGAGTAAAAATATTCCCCTGCTGTGTAATTCGTTGTTACTGACAGTAAGAAGCTTTTACCTGCTGGATGTTAAATGGGTGGCATGTCAAAGTTGCGGCACAATGTCTGCACAGTTCTTCATTCAAGTCATCAACTCAAAATATGACTTGAGTTAAAGGACCGATCAGCTCTTTGTAGGAAGAGTTCAAGTAAAGTGCATTCTTTAAATAGACTTCCAATTTAATCAGTGAAATAACCCACTGTTTCACATCTTCAGGGAAAGGAGCTTTTTCAGCTAAGTGTCAGCAGTTGATAAATCCCAATTCCCCTGCTGTTCCAAGCATACTAAAGTGAAACTTTTACCCCTGATGAATTCAAATGTTTGGTTTTCAACATGTAGTGAACTGTTATGGGGATGTCCACTTGTACCAGGACAGCTGGTCTCATTTACTGGGCCCAGGTAAATGGATTGATTCCCTGCATACCTTCCACATGACGCCATTTTCCTCGCAAGAGTAACCTGCAAATCAAACATTGGACTCACCAGTTGGAGCCAACGTTCAGCAACAGCCTGACGAAAAGCCACAATACATTCTCTGTGACCGTGATAATCTTTTCAGCTACGATCAGATGCGCCTGCCGTGTTCCATCACGGGCGGCATGCAGGTGTTTGATTAATCCTCTCCAGCTGGATGACAAAGCAAAAGATTCCAACAGAAAAAAAGGGAAACTGCGGATGTTAATATACTGGGAGTGTAGACAACACTTATACAGCATGAAATGAAGTGCTGAAGACTGACCGAGGGTACAGTCAATTAGTAAAAAATAAGACCAATGATCTTTTAAGCTCATCTTAAATTTATCCATAAAATAACAGTTACTGTACTACAACTGGAAAACAAACAAATGTCCTGCTGGAGATCCTTTCCTTAGTGTTGTAACGAATTTGAGCAGCTTTTATAAAGGCAGCCACTAACACACACGGCTGCTCAAAAGTTTGGAATCACTTTCCAGTTGGATTTAATGGGAAAGTGATCCCAAACCTTTGAGCAAAGTGTACTTTAAAGTCATTTCACTTAGTGAGGCAGGTTCTGAAGCAAAAAAGATTACAGAAAAGTAGAAAAAGTAAGAAAGATAAAGAAAAAAAAAAAGTTTGTAAACATAGACATTTAAACCAGCTTTTAAGCCCTGTCCGTAGGATTTTGTCTCTCTGTAAATATTTACCATTAACATGGCAAAATAAAATGATAAGTTGTCTTGAAGGGATACGTTAAGGTAAATATAAATTCATTTTCAATTTACTGACTCACTGGCAAGATATTCTACAATAACTCTACAGCTTACTTCAAAGAATCTTTGGGGCTTAGGATAGATCCATGTGGGACACCTGCAGCTATTATCAAGGTGGTTGTTGATGATGAGGTAGTTTTCTACAGCAACATGAAGGTTCTTTCAAGAAATAATTTTCACAAACCAATTGGGGGATTTTTTTAAAATTGAGATCTAGAGAATCAAGCTTGTCTGATAGAAGTTTGTCATCTACAGAGTTGAGGGCTGTTTCCAGCCTGAGAATTTGCCTTATTTTTTGTACCATGCCTAAATGGCATCATTCAGACTAATGGGTAACTTTTGTGTCATTCAAGCAATCAATTTAATAAAATTTATAATTTTTTTAAATAGAAAATTATATTTAATTTAAATAATTAATTAAATTAAATGCAATTATCATATTATTCATTTTATTTTATACTTATATATGAAATTATTTCGATAACTGGCTTCAAGTTGCGTTCTTCATTGAGTTTTCTGTTCAAGCAGATTATTTGAGGAGGAAACACGATACACATGCTGGATACGGTTTGATTTCATTATGTAAAAGCCCCCTGCCACCTTTCAACATGACACCTTAAATTTCTATTACTGTAAAAAAAATTGTGAAATTATCTGATGAAAATAGAAATGCTTTAAATCATTTCAACTCTTATAAAATAACTGATTGGTAATTTGTCAGCTATTTATGTGATAATTATATGGCAGATGGATCTCATCAGATTTTTTTAAAGATTATGAATACAAAGGACAGGGAAGACAATGCATGTCTTATCTTATTGTAAAGTTACTCTGCTCAGTCAGAAATGATTTTCCATTAGGAGCCTGACATATTTGGTTTCCTTTGCAGAAACTCTAAATCGAAAGGGATTTACATCACAGTCACGACGGGGCTCTGCAGTGTATCTAAAATCCTCTACAGAGACATCCTCAATCTGCATGCTTTCCCTCAGTGTGACTTCATAATGTTGTTGCAGTTTGGATCGTCTCTTTAAAAGCTGAATCGAGAGATTGATTTCAGACAAGACTCAAAGCTCCATAAAAATTAAGTCTGTCTCAACAACTCTGCCTTAGTAGCAGCAGAATGTTTGCTGCTTTAAGTCCTTGAGCAAGACTGTTAAATACTGCTTTATAGGTCTGTAAATTAGAGTTAAAGGGCAGTGGGGGGTAAACTGCAAAGGCTGATGGAGTAACAGTGGCATAGAGAACAAATAAAAACAAACGGCCAAAATATGCAGAAAGGAAAATCATAGAGGAGGGGGAAAAAAAAACTACAGAAAGAAGAGTTGATTATGCTGATTATTGCGCCGTACCTCTTCGGCTGCACAGTGAGCTCCAGCTGGTTCTTTGTTGGCACCTCTTCCATCTTTCATTCTCCAAGTACACTAATGTGTGCGCGCGCGCTTGCACGTGCACAAGCAGGCGCCTTCCTGTGACCATTGTTGGTTTTAATGTATTTTTAATTTCCCATGAAGTGACTGGAGTCCTCAGTGACCGGCACTCCATAATTGGCTGCCTGTGTGAACATCAGTCAGCCTAACGAGAGCAAGAGGGAGCTCCAACTGTGGGCTACCGCTGCATGAGCGCGCACGCTGGTGCACACAGGTATGTGCTCACATTTGCAAGTGAATGCAGCGTCGCTTGTTTTTCTTTCCTTTTGGTCTTTTCTGTCTTCTTTCCTTCCTGTCCTTTGAAAAACACACACACACACACACACACACACACACAGAGGGAAAAAGTCTCATTAACCAAGCTGTAGCTGCCATGTCCTCCAGAGGGATCAGACAAGAAGTGTTTACCTGTTAGACTCGTGTATGAGAATAATGTATAAATACAACCAATAACATCAGCTGCATGCTGCACATTAACCAGCCGCTGCTCGCTCGCCACGCTTCCTAATGCATGAACACACACAAGCGTAGTAATTGCATTCATTATGCACACAATGCATTCATTATTTCTGCATCTCTTGCACCATATAGGACTTCATTATGGGCTGTTTGCTGTGGTAGATATCTCCGCTGCAGATGTGGGTCGCTGCAGGGCTTCCGAGAGGTGCTGGAGTCATAATGCTCTGAATCGCAGCATCTGCTGGCTCTGCATTTGGACATGTAATATTTAGAACTGCAGCGCATCTCTTGGCCTATAGAAACCACAGAAACAACATGACACCATGGTCAAAGCACTTTTGTCATATATAGGATTTATTTACACTTTCTATTTACAGATTTCTCTTTCTGTACACATTTTTAAATTCAAGAACCACTACTCCTGTCACCCACACGAATCTAGTATTATTAGATTTCTTTCTCAGTACTCTGGGGCAAAAGACATGGGGGAGGATTTGCTTTTCAGTTTGGTTTTCACAAACATACTTTATTCAGAGAGAAATAAAAGCAGCTGGAAGTGTTATTTTCTGAAACCAGCCTGAAGATGCTCCCATGAATGATGTGTGTGTGTGTGTGTGTGTGATGCCACCGATCACCATGGAGATGTGTGTGTGTGCAAGAGAGAAGCTGATTCCAGATTGGTAGCAAGTAAATCTGTTCACAATTTTGTTTATTAAATCATCTCATTTTCACAGATTTGTAAGTAGGCGGCCGATTCTTGCTCCAGGGAAATTACTGCAACCAACATTACAGCAACAATAGAGACAATTGTTTGAATGATCCAAGGAGGAGGAGAGGTTTCAAATCCTCTCTTTACCTGTCAATCTCTCTCTCACACACACATTTGCAGAGTACGGTGAGCCTCCACCGTTACCTGCAGCCCTGGCGCATCACTGTCTCCCACATGGAATACATCATCCATATAAATCTGTGAATTAAGGCAACTTAACTTTGTCAGAAGCAGAACTTTGGATAATAAATGGGACAAATATTGTCCGTTTTCAAATCCCTGCCCCCCTAGTTTTGTTTACCTGTCAAGCTTTCTATTTGTTGTGCACGTTTGCAACGGTGGTCATTTTAACACCTCGGCTCAGGAAGCATTCGTTGTTGATTCCAATCAGAAACCGACGAAGCAGCTTCTCATTTCAAGCCAGAAGCCGGTGATTCTCCTGCTGAGTGGACATGCAGATTTTATCAGCTCTAACAACCAGGTTAAATAAGCTGATGTTATCGCCATGAACTGATTTAAGTGATAAGAATCTGGAAATGGGGCTGCGATTTGCTGCCAGAAGGCTGAGTCTAAAGCTAATATGTCAACATCCTTACTGGTAGGGGGATGGGCTTGAAAAATAAAGGGAATTGTCGTTCTCCTAAAATTAAGAGCCAACATAATCCAGGAGAGCAGACTGGCTGAAAATCCCTCATATAACACAAAGATGGAGCGTTAGCAATGATAGCATCTGCGAATGGCAACGTAATGCCAATATTTTCTGCAAAAACTCATTGAGTTGGGTAAAGTTGTGCTTTATGGCGTTGCTAGGTAAGTTAGAAATAATTAGCCATTAAAAGTACCCTGAAGCAAAAAAAAAAGTCTTCAACTGTTTAGCACTCTGAGTATCACCAAAACTGCAATAGTCCTCATGTGTGTAGTTTCAGTATTAGAGCTTGACAGGCCTGCTCAGGGACAGGTGGGACAGGTTCAGCGGACAATCAGCTGCAAAATTTGAGCTAGCATGCCCCCCGAGAATTATGTAACAGCTCATGATGGTAGTTTGGGCAGCTAAAAGGAACATGACAGTTATCGTCTGTCAATTTAAAACAAATTCAAAAGGTTTTAACTTTGTCTTCAAGTTTGTTTGTGGTCACAAAAACAGGAGAAAGATGGTGTCTCCAGAGTCAGGCACAACTTAACAGGCTTGAAAAACGTAAACATATGTTTAAAAAAATAAAACCTAAAAGACGAATCGTTTAAATTCTGATTGAAAGAATATATCTCATACAAAAGGAGAGGAAAAAAAGGCTGTAGACTTTAAGATTAAGTGCAATTTTTCCTTGTCAGAGAGCATGGGAGATGAGGGGCTTGTGAAACTGGTTCAGATTGTATAAAAAAAGAAATGAGGGGAGAGAAAAAAAAAAAACTAAAAAACCAGCGTGTGATCAAAGACTGACAGCTCTCAGAGAAAAAGCGCTGAAACTTCCAAAGAAACAACACCCTCCCTCCCTCTCTCCCTCCGTCTCCCCTTCACACACCTACGCTCGCTGCCTTTGCCAGCTCGAGTGACAATAATGGATCCTGGTGAAGTTGCGACAGGAGGCTCTGAATGCTTTGAGTTATGTCATGAATGTCTGATTATCCGACCAGCACCACGTCCTTGCAACATTACACCAATATGGTGCTGCTGACTTTGGCTAATGTGCCTGTGCAGAGCAACCTGTCATGTACTGATGTTGCAGCTGCCACAACGTCAGAAGGTTTGTGCACAAAAAAATGTGCATTTGTGTGCAAGATTGCAACAAATTCTTTTAAAGGGTGTTTTGACGTAGTTTATTTAACATTCCCAGTAAAAAAAAAAAAAAAAAAAGCAAATGTGACAAAGACCTTTGGGAGATATTTTGCTTCATTTCGTTATGTTTTTACTTACGGAGAAATGTCTGATCTGGATCTTTAAAATGAAATGACACAAATAAAAGACTAAACCTGATGTTCCTTTGTTTTTGTTTTTTTAATTAATTCTGATTCCAATTTGAGTTAAACATCAGTTTGTTTAGGGACATTTCGGCTGCAATATCAGTTCTGTAATAATAAGAGAAAAGGAAGACAAGACATCCACAGAAAAATGCTGATAAAGGTGGATTTCTGGATTTTATGAAGCAAAAAAAGCCCACTTTTTTTAAACCCAGCCATGTTAAAGGTGCTGAAGCATAATTTTTGGGTCATTTTCAATAAATACATGACAAGGATAGTCCTGATGGTTGACGTTGCACAGTCCAGGATGCTATAAAAGAGCAGAGATGCTATATTTGCAGCATCCCTGTGCTGGTTACATATGATTTAAATAAAAGAACCAATATGGATCAAACATATATGACTGCATTCAAAGTCCATAAGAAAGCTGCTTCTGCCTTCATATGCTTTTATATCGAGAATAAACTAACAATGAAGGCCTTGTGGGTGACTGACTAATAAGGATCACTTGCTAATGCTGAGCTCAGTTCTGACTGTATTACTATTGATCTTGACGCAAGTCCAACTATATTTTACACATGCATACAGAGAGAATATCCATCATATTTTAAGGTTCCACTTTTGGAAATGGGAGCCAGAAGAAAGGAGATGAAGGGATGACAGCAAACATGAAGAAACCAGCTTTGGACCTTTTTTTTTTTTTTTTTTTTTTTTTTTAATAAGGCAAAATTGTAAATTTTCATTTTAAAAGGCATGGTTTCTTTTTTTATTGTGTGAACAATTCGGATTTGGACTGAAACTGAGCATTTCTTTTCTTTCTCTGTGTGACTGTAAAAATATAAGTTCTGAGGTAGTCCTACAGTTTGTTCAGAGGGAAGGAGTTAATAGTAAGACAGCATTATGTATGAGTTAAACCCAACAACTGAGGATAAATGTCTTCCTTCTGATGGCTTCTTAACTTCTTTAATGTTTTATGGGACCCTCCAGACCTGCGGCCTCATACCACTGTTTGTCTCACACTGGACCGCTGTGATGTTGCAGAGCAGGTGGGAGGATGGGATAAAAGGGAGAATGATTTGGGGCGTGTGTGATTTATGGAAGTAGGTAGGAGACGAGCTCCCCCCCCAATCTCTCCTGCTGTCAAATTCTAGAAAACTGTGTCGCTCCTTGAATGATTCAAACCCCGGAGAGGTCATGCTCCTGTTGCTAAACCATCACAAAAAGAAACCTTAGATATGTAAACCATCTGGGCAAAGGCCTTTCTGCCATCTTTCTCCATCCAAAATGGAAAAGAAAAACATTTTAACCCCCGGGGAAGAAAACCAATGTATTGCCACGGTTGTGAGCAGAAAAGAAGCGTTTATGAGGTGGACGTAACCCAGGCCGTGCTTGTGGTCCTGCACCGGGCCTGAGGTTCTTCTCTAAGGCATCAGCACGGGCAGCCAAGTCTCTGCTGAGTAAAGTTAAAAAAGTTTTTCTGCATCGTACTGTAGGCGTCCACATTTCAGAGCTGATCAGAGAGAACTTTAAAAGGCTCCACATCATCATCATCATCGTGTTAAACTGCTACGCTGCATGTCCTCTCAGTCGGTCTTTGATTTAAATCTCTTAGTAGCTGAAAGGCCCATTGGAAATATGGGCAAAAAGAGGGGTTAAGAAAAGGGGAGGTCCCTCCATGTAGAGGCCTGTAAGTCCAGCAGACGACTGTGGGACAGGAAATGAGGAAGAGGAGGAGGAGCAGCATTGGAGAGCCACACTCATCATCTCTTGTAGTGGTTGGGTGCGTCAGCGAAGGCAAACTTCAACCGGTAGGCTTCAGCCAGCAGCACGCTCACTTCCTCGTTGCCCCAGTGCATCGTGGGGAGGTTCTGTAAGAGGATCATCAGGCCCTGGTGTGAGAGAGAAGAAACTGTTAGAAATGAGGACAAAAATAAAAAGAAACAAAACAGATTTTAGTTCAGTTTCACAGACAAAGAAAAGATACAGAGAAAAGTTGAGGGAGGGTGAAGGACATAAAAAAAACGTGAAAGCACGCAGAAGCTGCTGAGTTTTTATTCTTTAGTGTTATGTTTACATAAAAGTGGACTATTTTACATTCAGCAGCAGCTTAAACTTCAGTCATTCCTTTTTAGATAAAAGAAGCAGTTTAGACTTGAGAAATTGAACTTTTACCAAAGTAATTCAGAGTAATACGCTAAAACTGACAGCAATGCAACACAGATTTGATGCATGCACATGCAAAACATAAACTATAAACTGTTAAAGTTCCACAAAAATGTGAACACAGCACTTTATTTCACCAATTTGTTTTTTTTTGTTGCATCAAACTCAGAAATCTTTGACTGACTGGATGTGGGCTCATGCCTGATGAGGCAGAAAGAAAACCTGTCAGTGGAGTTGTAGCAACATCCAGCTGTATCCGTTTCCTGCCCACTGCTCCACAACTCTAATCACATTAATCATACATGATTGTCCAACTTCAAATCAACACACCTTAACAATACCGACAAATCTATCAGCACTTGCAACAAAAATGCTTGTGTACAAATAAGACCACATGGTTTGCAGCTTAAAAGGTAGAGTAGCTATCGGTATGTTGTTTCATGCTCTTCAAGAAAAGTAAATTGTCAAAAATGATGCTTTCTTTGGTTAAAATAAATTAATTATAAATAAAACTGCACAGGTGCATCACTTCCCATGACCTACATGCTTGTAGAATCAAGCTGATAATGAGCTGTCATAATAAGCAGATTGAAGACAAAGAGGAAGCTGTGATAGCCTCTTTTCCTCTCGATGATTGTTTCCTGGGAAGGAACTCCACACTCTAGTGAAACGTGTAACTACATGTAGAATATAAATTTATTAAAATAAATTTATGAGCGTGAGTTTAAGTGAAAAACTGTATGAACCTCAGAGCAATCTACAATTTTGTGAATCAAATCTTATAAACAAAGTAAAGACGACTCATTTATTTCACAAAATATTTTTATGATAAATATAAACGAAAAAAAGAAAAAAAAAACAAAATACATACAAACAAACTCTCTGAATGTATCAATATAATTAATTTGAATAAAAAAAAGGATTTTTCTTAAATGCAATTTAACTTTTACTTGTGTTTTTTGAATAATTTAAATATTAATTTAACAAGTTACAGCAGCTACACTGAAATGGCTTCCTGAGCCTCCACTGACCGATTTCATTGAACATAAAAAAATTTCCTACAAATTGAAAAAGTAGTACTAGCTACACGGTTTAGAAGAAAAGTAATGCCTTTAGGGAGACAAAGAAAGAAAAAGATGAAGGCGTCAGTGTCAGATATAAAAGGAACATCAATCCACATCCCCCCATCTGAAGGATAAATCATGGCTCGCTGCTTCATGCTGAACTGCATCAACAAATTATCATCGAGTTAAAAAGATTGTGAAAACTTTGCATCAACAGAGCATCATACGGTGAACAGACTTAGAAAATCTTGGAGATCTCAGGGTGTTTAAGGTCAAAGATGGAAACATGCTTGACCTTCGAGCCCTCAGGGTGCTGCATGAGAGACCATCACCTCACCATGATCATCAGCCACATGGGCACAGGAATATTTAAAAAACATCTTTACATGACATATTTGTCTGTTGAATCCATAAATGTAGCTCAAACTACTTTAACTCGTAAAAAGAAAAGAAAAAAATGTGTTTTTTGGTAATTGCAGACAATAAAAACATCCCTTTACAGAAAGATTCCAAAAACAAATAACAGATTGAAGAAAAATCCTCATTTTCAGCTAACTGAGTTTGGAAACACAGAGTAATATAAGCAGAAGCTGCAGATGCACTCTGATCCTGTAAAGCTTCCAGGTTTAGCTGTGATGATGCAGCAGATGAGACACTTGTGTGTTTGAGTGTGACACAGATGTCGTTAACGCAGTCAAAGTGGTTTAATAACATCTGTGAGACACAGAGACGAAACATAAAACAGGTCGGTGCGTGGAGAGGAAAAAAAATCAGGAAAGAAAGAATAAAGTGTCAAGTACAATTCAGTGCAGCTCCAGCCTTTCCCCAGATTCCCGTTCTGTACATTACCTGGTAAGTAAGAAGACAGACAACAGCGACACACACCCTCACACACAAATGCACGAGTTCAATCTTGCCAACTAATGCCTCTCTCTCAAAGGGGAATGAGACTGGTTAGCACTGAGACGGAGTGAAAGTGTGTCTGCCAGTGTGCGTACTGCGGATTGGTGTCCCAGGAGCTTTCATCATCAAGGCTGAAATCATTGCCGTGACAACAGGGTTTACAACCAATCACAGTGTTGATAATCACATCGAAAGACAAATCCCGCTGGGGTTATGGTGTCTACACTCATCTGACTCCTCAGCAGGCTGCTGTGAGCTGAAAGGATACAAACCTGTGACAAAACGGGTTCAAATATGCTAACTTTTACGAGTGAGTCAAAGTGCCATTAAATTTTCATGCATATCCGTCACTCCTCTCTATACAAGTGCAGTGAAAGTCAAACTACACAAATCTTTAAGTGGACACGTTCACTAAAGGAAGGCCCTTCGCATTGGTTTACCCTCCTACATCTTCCACTAAAGGTGTTCGGCTCCATTAATTTTTCCCTCCGTGCTAGCTTTTAATGAGCCTGAGAGACGACCCTGGTGACTTTTCAGCAAAAAACATTTGTATTCCACACGAGGGTGGAAAAGCACACGTTGTCTTCAACTAATTAAACTGAAAACTGCCATCCAAGCCAGATTTCACACATGAGACTGTGCTTCACCCCAGTCGACTGAATAAGTTAGAGGTGAAGCCAGATGAACATTAGTTTTGACACAAACAAGATTTTAAAATTGGTTATTTTTCTTAGCTAAGCAAACAGAGTGGCTGTTAAATACTTTATTGACTGATTTTTTGAAGCTAAAGGCCTTTGAAATGTGTTCAAACCCCGTTAGAATATGTTATATGAAAAAAAAATCTCAGGTTGAGAGAGAATGCTGATAAAAATGCTAACAAATTCAGTGTTTTCAAACATAAAACAGGATTTTCAACTCTCCATAAGAAGACTCAGCTGTTTAGTCTGACGGGATAAAAACAATCCCGTAACGGCTTCTTTCAGACGAAAACTTGACCAGGTGACGTCTCTCTCGGCTTCATTGTTTTCATTCAGGAGGGAGAGCAGGGGGGGAGCGGGACGTGTCCTGATCAGAATTCAGCTTGGTCCTCTCTCATCTGTATTCAGCCGAGCGCCGCCATCAGCCCTCCTCTTTCATCACTCGCTCACACATTCAAAACCCACCGCATTTGCTTGCAGAAAACAGACTGCGTATAAGTGGGAGTGGCTTTGTGTCTTGCAAACTCCGTTTTTCTCCTCTTTTTTCTGCGTCTGCTTGTGTGAAAGCAGTCACAAGCTCGCGGGAAGTGAATTAAACAGTGGGAAAACATTTGAACTGTAGATGCCCTGCTGAGTAAACCTCGGGCCCTTTAAGCTGAACATAATTTATGAGTAAGCTGTTCATTTAAGAGAACAAAGAGGCAGCAGGTTGGAAAAAAAAAAAAAGATAAATCAGAGAATTATTTAAAAAGCAACTAACTTAACTCAGTTGTAGTGTGAATGTGTATATAAAGTAGTCTGTGCGTCGCCCCAGCAGGCCTGGATGCCTGAGGCTAGACACCGTGTACCTCCCTACTGTACTCCACAGCCCCGGGCTCTTTAAAAGTAAAAGTAAACTCTCCTATAGAACAGCACTGCTGCATCCTAGTTAGATAATAAGTGAAATATTCAGTGAACAAGAACCTGATCATTGAGCTGCCGCTAATGTCAGTTTAAACCAAACCTTTCATGCTAGCAAGGGAAATCAATGCCTGTTAGCATGCTGAGTTGCATAATATAGTTTCCCACAGAGAGCGAGGTATTGCAACAAGTTTGGAGCAGTTATGTTATGAGGTCAGCTGGTCTGTTTAGTAGGAAAATGTGTTTTATTACCACAGAGGAAATAAATTCATGCAACAGTCTCCCAACTACTTCACAGCAGAAATAAACTACAGAGAAAATGTTAAATACCCGGAAATTGTGGGTGTCACAGATGATGAGCTAAAACAGAAAAAACAAAAACTCTGAAATATGCTGTCAAAGAAAGAGAAATGCATTAAAACTTGCCAGTGCTATTTAAGTCAATAGGGTGTTGACAACAGCAGGTGGGGAAAAGAAAAAATCATTTAAAATCATGTTTGACTGAAAAATGTGTTCAGAGTATTTTCTCTTCACTAGAAGGTTTGACTGTCACTGAGTGGGATAGAAACGGGTTGGCACGAGAAGGCTCTCATTTATACGAACTGCAAGGTGGTACTAAAGAAAAGTAAAATAAGACATGAAAAGAATAGTAAAAATCACTGAAACAAGTAAAAATAAAGGCACTGCATTGAACTTGATTTAATGTTTTTATTAAAGAGGAAGAAATTTCATGAGAAAACTTCTCTTGTATTTCTTTGTCAGTTGTTTTTATGCTAATCTTTCTAGTCTTTTTGCTTTTCCTTGCTCAGCATCACAGCAAGCAGAATGGTGATCTGGCTGTTGTGTTGCGCTGAACAAATTTGCTTTGCCAAGAGCTTTATGGATATAAGGCTCCTATTGATATTGAAAAATTAAGCTTTCTAGTCTTATGAAGAGGTATGATTATATCCCAGAGTCAGATTGAAAGGAAAATGAGGGAAGGTGGAAGAACTGAAACTTAAAAAAAAAAAAAATCAAATCAGGATTATATTTACAAAGTCAGCGACATATTTGCTAAGAAGCAGCAAATATAATTTCTTCATTTTTCATTTCACACTTCGTTCCTATGTGAGCTGAGCTGTAGTTCCCAAGTGACAAAAAAAGAGCCAAAAGATAACAAATTGACAGACGTGAAATCATCCCAGCATGATGTGCAGTGTGTCTTTAAATAATATGGAAAATGAACAGAAGGAAACAAACAAGTGTCAAAGCTTTGAAAAAAAAAAAATAACTACCTGCAGCAGATGAATGGTGTCTTTAAGTAATGAAAATAAACAAGAAATTATTAAAAGAACTGACACAGGACCTGAGAGGCTCACTGGGACCTTTAATCCATCTACTGTTGGAGCTTTATTAGAATTAGTCTCTATGCAAGGGTGGATGTCAAACTCTAACAAGGAGAAAAGGTTGAAGTGTGCAAAATGATTCAAGACCTGCTCTGAAAATGACCCCCAACAGGTCTTATGGAGGCATGAATCCTCCTAGTCCAGACAACTAAAGCAGTGTGGGATCATCTTGATAGAGAATGGAAGAAAATGGAGCAACATCCAGAGAGGAGTTATGGAAAGTCCTTCAAGAACCCTGGAGAAGTACAAGAAATGACAAGAAGCACCGGTTAAAAAGATTCAGACATGTATAGTGGGCAGCAATGGGAACACTACTGAGGCTGCGAAAGCTCAGCTGATAGAGATGCCGTCTTCCAACTGGAAGGTTGGCGGTTTGATCCCCAGTCCAATTAGGTGAAAATGTCCTTGAGCAAGGCATTAATCAGTTCACTGGTTTATTAATATAAAGTAAAAAAAAAACCCTCCAAACTACATAAAATGTTACAATTTCATAAGAATCGCTGCACGTGTGAAAAGAAACATGTGAAAAGGCCCATTGAAGCTTTCAAAGGTGCCAGTAAAAGAATTGACAATTTAACGTCACCACATATTTACTTTAACACTTTTATAAAAAGTATTTTATCATCATGTTTGCATAGTTAAAGAAATCACTGCAACTCTTTTCTATTTTCATTGCAACATTAAAGAAATGAAGGGTGGTTTAAGACTTTTCCATAGCTTTATTCAGTACAGTGTTTTCATTATGATCATAATATAATCACTATGAAGTTAGCGTATATTTAAAAGATTTAAAATACAAGAAACTGCATGGATATAAGCAAAAGTTTAAAATTGAGTGAGAATAAAAAATATTTTATACAAATGTTTTATATGAAACATGGGTGGAGAAAAAAAAAAGATTGTAAAGTTTCAACAGTGTGTTTTGACCTCTTTTTGTGTGTCTGTGTCAAGCCTAATCACATCGTCACCATAAGATAAATCATAAATAAACTTTATTTAACAAGTACCTGTTATGACTCTCTAAACTTGCTGAACAATGTAGAAAAAAACCTGTAAACCTGACCTTACAAACCCTTTTAAACAAAGTGCCAAACAAATCAATATTTGTTTCAAAGCCTAAAATATTACCCTGGTATCACACTACTAAAATGCCATTATCAGCATGTTTCTTAGCAACGCCAGCCCTCACATGCAAATTCAGTAATGAGCTTCTCATGCAACACAATGGTTGGGAGTGGATTTGAATATCAACTTCATTTTGGAGGTTCAGAAAACAAACAAACAATTGAAAAACCTCTGCATCGATGCCTTGCACCTAGAAAATCTTCTCCCCTTGTCACCGTCACAGACACGGGGGTGGGGGAGAATTTACCATGTGCTAGAGGATCCTATATACCCCTACAATCCTCATGAATCAACCACAGGGACTAATGACTATGCTACAGGAGGACCAACCACTGTCCAATCAAGTGCTGTTTTGAGCCAAAGGAACGAACACACACACCCACACACACACACACACACACACGTGCACCCATGCATGCTTTGCACTAACTAAAGTGACTGAGGAGCTTCATTAAGAGCATATTTCTGCATCGCAGCCATCTGCTGGCTCTCACTTCTCTTAGGCTAACGACTTTAATACTGTTTAATTGCACACATCTCACTGTTAGGAGGGAATGCAGCTTTCACTTCACTCCACACAGGTGGCAACAGTCCATGCTGAGAGGCTACAACTGTTACTGTGGATGAGTGTGTTTCATGAAAAAGGTATACAAGATAAACAGACATGCATGAAAGAGTGTTGCAAAAAAAAAAAAAAAAAAAAAAAAAAAAAAAGGGTACAGGAAAGACACAACGTATGTCTGCATGTCATGCACATGTGGGCGCTTGTGGTTATTCAGGCATGGAAATCCATTTATCCAACAATACCAGCAAAAACTGTGGTTCATACTGTATACAGTATTCTACACAATAAAAGAAAAATTAGCTCTTCATCTTATGCGCTTGGCTAGGCTTTAAGCAGTTAATGGCTATTGATATAGAGAGAAAAGCAGATCGTCGATAGAGTCGGTGCAGAGGCTCTTTTCTCATAAATAGAATGTGACTGTTCAGACGAAGGAGGCCGCTGTCAAGAGACTTTACTTGCTGAGTTGATAGTTATTGTTTTAACCTGAATCTGATGAGTCAGAGCTAAACAGTCCATCCTCCATCTCAGCCGGTGAGCAGGACTTAGCAGGACTGAAAACGCCCTCAAGAAGTGGAGTCAAAGCAAGGCTGATGGGCATGAAGAAAACAGCACGCACCAAGCTGGATGGGACTACATAAGATGAATATTAGTTCCAAGAGCTGAAGCCTCAAATGGAGTCAGAGAGAAAAATTACCTCAGAGACTATTTACACAGTGACTGAATTCAATAATGGTAAATAGAGGCAGGGGAACGCATATACTCGCACAAATACAGACACAGATAAAACAGGCAATTAAAGCCACTTTTCCAATGAACTAAATAGTCTATTTGCTGGTATGATGGGCTGGTGCTCGGTGAAGGGCTTCCAATGAGTGTCCAAAGTTGTGTGAGATGCCTCACTGTTTTTCCTGCTGTCAACCACAAGCTCCAGCAGCGAGTGGATAAAATCCCTGAATAAATGGCCAATAAAATGGCCAAGAGATGACGGCTGTGCCATACATATCAACAGGACACAAATTCATGGGTAAAAAAGGCCAGTCTGCAGGAACTGTTGCATTTTTGTGACACGTCAATGCACATCCCACCTCCTCCAACAGTACCGACACCTATTCGCAAACACACACAGAGGTGCCGATGCGCAGAGGCTGCTGGAGGTGGTAATGGCATTCTGCAGCACCCCGAAGTGTAATGGGCCTAGGCTGCTGCTCTGTTGGGGCCATTAGCTTGCTGTAGTTCATATAATTACACAAAATAGACACTCTGGCAAACAGTGGGTGTTGATATAGGAGTGGGGCACTGGAGCACATGAAGTAAGAGCTGACAGCCAAGTTGCCTTTAATAAGTAGCGAGAGGTTGTGACGTTGCTGAGATGAATAATTCAGCAGGCAAAGACGTGCAATGTAATGAGGAGATCACCTGTATCACACAGGTAGAACGCACCCTGAGTGATACAAAGTACTGGGAGTAAACAGTTTATAGCCCAATCTTGTACTTCTGCAGTCTGGAAATTTCAGTGTGGAGTATTTTGACCAAGAAGCTGGTAAAATCAGTCAAAAAGTCTGGAAAGCTGTCAAATTCATGAAGCTGGGTCCTTTATAAACTGAATAAAGATGGAGACGTGGGTAGCACCTTTAGCAATTTAAATACTGTGGGAGTGTGAATGAGATTAAAGCATGAGAGAACGGTTGTCAGATTGGTTGAAGCCTTCAGCTTACTTTAAAACTGCAGAGTGGGTTAGAGTGCTGAGGTTCTCATTTAGAGTAGCCAATCTAATGGAAAGGTATGTCTTGATGGCTTTAATCAGTGCAACAGAAAGTTAAAAAGAAATGGAAATTCTGCCATGTGCAACATTTTTGCACCTTACAGTTCACGCTCAGTTGGCATTGCACCAGTTCTGTCCTGGTCAGTGGCTAGTTTAATTTTTTAGCACATGCATCTTCAAAGTTCCCAAGCAGTCAACAGTAGAGCGTTTGCCCCCTTCCCCACAAACCATTACCCCTCTAGAATCTAGTTTTGTTAGCAAACTGCTTCACACAGGCACAAGTGTATGAGCTCATCCTTATACAGCTCCCCTCCATATCTAAGCCTGTGGAGCTCCACGCTGCCTGCTGCCATGCAAAACTGGTTAAATAAACTCCTCAAAAGGCATGAAGAGGTCTGCTGAACTTTAACAAACTCATTTCTCTGAAAGAGGAAAAATAAAGTCCTAGTACTTTAACTCTTCCCATCATCAAGCCTTGAAAGGTTATACCCCCTTCAATGAGGAGTTCAAGATCCCGCCATGGAAAAACCCGCCAGCAGAAATGGCTGAGTTCTTAAGCATCTGAATTTAAAATTCAACATTTATGACTCAGCTCATGACCCAACTCATTCCTCAAAACTACTTTCTTTTATTCTTAAAAATGTCTTTGTCTCCCCTGCAGCTGCAGTCTGTTCTCTGCAAGCGAGTCAGTTCTGCTGTTTATTTGGCATTTTTGTGTCTTAACTTGCTTGAAAAGAAGTGGCGGCATGCAGTTGACTTATTGGCTGACAGAGCAGCTCCTATTATTCTGTTATCTTTGGGCAAAAGAAGCAATAAAATTCATTCTTCCTGCAGCTGCACCATGTTGGTAATGGCAGTCAGATCTCAAGCTAACAACTTCCCTCAAGTTTGCTTTGAGCTGATGAATCTTAAGAGAAAAACCTACTGAACTTGTGCTTGTATGGGCTGATCAACATCAAAAGCTAAAATACTATTGCATGCACTTGCTAAAGCAAACACACACACACACTTTAGATCTATAATACCATACTAAGAATGATCACTCCTGACTTTCCAAGCAGCTTTGGTCATCAAAATCGTTTGGCACAATAACTCAGAGTACCATCCCACGCACGGTAGCCTGACAGTGAACTCTTGTTGTCAGTGATGGAGTGTGTAGGTGGAAAAAGAGCAATGAGAAAAGAGTGTCAGAGAATAAAAGGAAAGATTGGGTGGGGGGTTGCATAATTACTTCCACTACGTTAAGTTCTCGGTTTTCCTTTCATTTTTTCCCCTCCTCTCCGCTTGTTTTGGCACAGATAGATTCATATGGCACATTGGGTGCAGCACTCAATCAACAGGGTGATTATTAAGAGTTGTTTACGGGGCGGTGGCCTTGTCTAACTTTCAACACTATTGACTACAGTGTCATCCATCAGAGAAAGTTGTAAACCCTTAACCGTGCTTGATGCAACCAAAGTTTGTGAAAAAAAGTTCTGGGAGAGAAAATAATGAAAGCTTGTGATGATAAATGGGTAAAAAACATGGAATTAATCAAAAGAAGGGAGCTGCCTCTTTAAGGGGAGCTGCTGGGTGGTGATCTTAGTGTAAAGTTACGACAGGTGTAGATGAGCAGGTGCATTAATTACCTAAAGATGATGCAAACATGTATGTAAGAAAGTTATTCATGATATCATAAATCAGGTACAGAACTCAGAGAAAGTCTTTGGCCGGTAAAAGTCAGTACAATGTTGACTCCTATCTCGTCACTTTCTTCCTTTCTTTTCCCCGTGGTCTGCTTATAAAATGGCCAGTGTATTGGTATCCAGTTGCTAGCATGTGATGTTGTGCTGTAAAGCAAAATGAAGGTATCACGTGAAGGTCCAGAAATACGGTTTCTCACCTTTGGGATACTGGTAGTTACAGGAATGTGCATAATGAATATTAATATCCAACTGAAATAAGTCAGAAACAGTTTAAGGTTGCAAAGTTATGCAGTTTTACTTTAAGGGCATTACTTTTAAATAAAGTTAGTCTGCTGGATAGTTTATTAGCTTTAGCTTTTTATTCTAAGGCGTGCAACTTCCATCGACCTACACTTGTCCAGTTCCCAAAGAAAAATGATGAGGAAACATGCACACCATGCCAAATGTTTAGCTAATGGCTCTTTGGAAATCACCTTGTTGTTGCAAAAATAATATCTTATGCCCGTTAAACTGTCCTTGGCATTTCTCGTGCATGCGACGAATAAATGGAAACAAATTACTATATGGATCTTTATGACAAGCTGCTAGTAATGAAGTGCAAAAAAATATCAACAGTGGTCCTTTGCTAAGCTGCTTTGAATGTGTAGTAGACACAACACTGGTTTATTTCTTGAGTTAGGTGCCTTTTCTGGGTTTAAGTGATTTAAAGGTCAGTTTTAAATGGCTGGAAAAAAAAAAAACAAAAACAAGAAGCAATCCTCTGAAAATGGCAGTGAAGAGGAACTGGGCTCCTTGAAAGGAAAATATAAAGAACTAAATGTGATTCAAGACTTTTTGCACAGTTCTTCATGTGCATAATGGGATGACCATCCAAATCAACTTTTAAATAAATTCTTTATCTTGTCAAGCTTCATGTGATGGCTTAAAAATGTCTTAAATGTATAAACTCATCAAATAGCAGATAAATAAACGTGCATACTGGCTTCATTTGAAGCAGAATGCGGTGCCTGTCTTTCATCAGTAATAGGTCCTGTGGACAACATTGTGCACAATACTCTGCAGCATTTGTGTTGGCAGAGTAAAACGTCTCGAGTGACCAGATGTCCAGATTAAGCCCTAAGAGTTCCAATTTTCTGAGCATTTGTCCTGGCATCTTGACAGGGACGCACTTTTTCCTGACGATTAGCCTGAATGGATTACGAGTTTTGTTCTTCCAGAAATAAACTTTTTAAAAGACTTTTTTGGGAGGGGGGGGGGGGGTGGGGGGGATCACGTCATCGAGCACTTGGTGGGGAGGCATCAGCACTCCAAGGGAATAAATACATTTATGAGTACACAGACCAGTGCCATGAACAGCATACGTATTAGGCTTTATCAAAGCAACTAGTTACCACCATGCAGCTTCAGCCTCTTGAACAGAAACGGATTCCTCTGCAAGCACACTCACACAGCTTAAAGGAAACTTGTTTCTCCAAGCATAACATGAAAATATTTTCTTATTGGAGAGATGTTAATTGCACCTTTCGCTACATGGTGTCTTTTATATTTAGTCCTCACAGCCAAGCAGAAAGCCAAGCTCGCTTCTCAAGCTCTCCCACTTAAGTGATTGGAATGTTTCTCTTATTCTAATGAGCGGTCGCACTTTTCCCTCCAACATGAAATGAATGAAATGAAATGAAAAATAAAAAAAATATCCCAGAATGACTGGCTGCTGCTGAATGATGGGCTTGTAGGTGGAGGTGAGAAGAACCAGATTATGATCTGATCTTCCTAAAGGAGGGGGGGGAGCTGTATGCATTCTTTGTATTTGCATAAAATAAGTCCAACATCTTATTTTCTCTGGTGGAGCAGCTGACAAACTGCTGGAAAGTTGGTAATGTAGCAGAGAGGGAGACGTTGAAGTCTCCAGAGATCGCTATGAAAGAGTTTGGATGCTGTGTTTGTAGTTTAGCCACGACGAGCTGATGACATCACAGGCTGTCTCTGGTGCAGTACCTGGTATTATATAAACCGCTACCAGAAAAACACAGGCAAACTCTCTGGGCAAATAATATGGACGGAAACTCACAGCTAACAGTTCGATGTCTCTTGTGCAGATCTTCTCCTTGACAGTGACGTGTCCTGGATGGCACCAACGCTGATTGACGAGCACTGCAATTCCGCCTCCTTTCCGCTTCCCGCTGAGCTGTTTATTTCGGTCTGCACGGACCGTCTTGAAGCCGTATACAGACTCATTACAGTCCGGGATGTGTTCATGCAGCCATGTCTCGGTGAAGCACATAATACTGCATTCTCTGTACTCTTTCTGAGACCTAGTTAACACTTCAAGCTCATCCATCTTGTTAGCTAGCAATCTCACGTTACCCATCACAACAGTTGGAAGAAACGGTTTAAATCTCAACCGTTTTTCTCTCTGCCTTACCCCTGCCCTGCATCCTCTTCTCTTTCTCTTTAACTCCACTGGGATTTGATGTTTTATTTCGCTAATAATCTTGATTTGGGAGAGTTTTAACAGTTGATCCCTGTGGTGAACAATTTTTCCGTTGCCATGAATACACATCATAACAAGAAGTGAAAAAAGCCAAATTAATGAAGAAAAATCTCGAATTGCACAGCCTTCAAACTAGCATAAAAAATCCTCCCAGAAAAACCTTATCTGACAAGTAATGTCAATAAAAAAAGACAACTAGATTTGAAAAAAACACAAAAGCTATGAGAGAGCTGTTACAAACTGCAGCCACCGAGCAGCGTTTTTAAATAAAAACATTTAAAATTTAAATTTAAAACAAAGATTTATCTAAAATAAAGATCTCTGGCAAGCTGATGGAAATGGTGCTGACATTTCCTAAACACTTCGCTTCCTGTGGAGAACCCTTCTTTCTTTCCTTCACTGCCAAAGCCCAGAGGTTTCCACACGTAACTGATCTGAGGACAGCTGCTGACATTTACAAAGGTCCGCGCTTTTTCACACGCCATTAATTAAAGCAAGAACAAATCTTTTTCTCCCTTTTTCACTCCCCCACTTCTGACTGTGTGTTCCCTTTCTACAGCTGTCCTCAATTTCTAGTTGAAAAACCAGGAGTCACTTATATATGAATAATAGCAATATATTCAGAAGTTTTGGGTTTTCACAGATCATTAATAGGCACCTATGGAAGCACAGTTAAGTCTGAAATGCTTTCCATAGTCTGTATATGTGTGCAGACTTAAAGACAATACTGAGCAATACTGAACGCAATTATTAGGGACGTTCACGACTAATCCATTAGTTGGAACATGCACATTCAACTACTATTTTCAATAGTCAGCTAATGTTTGTTTGGGGTGGGTGGAGAGTTACGTTTCACGACACAGAGATGTGGAAAAAATGTTAACCGTGCTGTTTCTGCTGAACTTTGCACTTACAGCAAAAGCAAAAGACGTTTGCAACAGCAACACAACGGCAAGCACAACTGCGTTTCACTCAACTGGACCTACCCTGCAACTTCTTAAGCATATATTCTTAAACACACCTGAATCAAATGATTAGCTTGTTACTAGGCCTCTGCAGAGCTGACATGCGTATGAGGTAATTCAGCCATTTGATTCAGGTGTGTTGGAGAAGTGGTGCTGTAAAAGTTGCAGGATAGTAGTTCTTGAGGACTGGATGTGCACACCTCTGCTTATAGCAGTTGAACTTGCAAATACATTACTCACAAAAAGTTAGGGATATTCAACTTTTGGTTACAATTTCAGGAAAATGTAAAAACTTCACCTCTTATTGATAATATATCATAAATGTTGGACATTAAACTAGAATTAGAATGTGGTGGTTTCTCCATCTAAAACTATTTGTTGAAGGAAAAACAGGAAAACAAGAAAACTGAACAACAATCATGGGTATACCACAACAAAAAAATGACTGACACTTGTCATGTGTTCGGTGTCGTCTTAGTCTGATGATGTCTAAATGTGAACAGGATGATGAAAAGGACTGTTTAGAAACACAATGTCATTGAACCAGAACATTTAGAGTCATGGCAAAGACACTTCATTTGTATTTTCTCTGTTAATCATCTTTTTTGAAAATGATGATGATATGCAATAAATTTTTAAACATTGAATAATGTACATGTGCATTAGTGGAAGTCTAACTCAGTTCACCTGGAAGAAAACAATATCTTTAACTTTTTGTGAGTAGTGTATTTAGCAAGTTGAACTTGTTAAATACATACCGGTATTACACCTACATATACAATACATATTAGAGATGGACATTTATTCTTAACCTAAAAATAAACCTTTAATTTCTGAAGCCTTTTAGTTTCAAAATATCACTGAACAATTTACTGAAGGTTTTGCAACATGTCTGCAGACATTTTTATCAGTCATGAGAGTAAGTTAAACACCAGAGTCCGGCAGTCATTCAAACTAATGGGACTGACAGTGCTGGCCTTACCTAGCCAGCAGAGCAAAGCCATACCTGCCTACTGTAGCACCGAGCACATAGTTGAAAGTCTGCATTGTCTGTAGACACATCACAAATGTCTTAATGAAAAGAAGAGCATGGAAGAGAAGTGTATATGTTGTTGTGTCAATAAGCAAAAGGCCTTGAGTGACAGACAAAACTCAAAATGTGTGTGTATGCGCCGACTTATCCGTGCAGTGCAGGCCTGTGGTTAGCTGTAGTGTGCTAGCTGAGGTGGAACAGAGGAAGGCAGATTGCTTGGGGAGGGCCTTACTCTTCACGCTTTTCATTTTGCAGCTTAACCAGTCCAATCCCACAACCAACTGTGAGAGATTCACAGTTACTTTCCGTACTATGTTTGATAACAATGCATGAATTATCCTTTTTAAATTACTTTCTGCATGCATTTTTTAATTAAAACTATTAAAGTGAATCAATCATTTGTGTTCCCTCTTAGGGCCCTGAAAATGTAACTCACCAGCAGTTTGTCATACTCTGCTGCTCCTTCAGCCCTACATCTTTTATTAAAGTCAATTAGCTCACTTTTTTTCCCCTAAACTGACTGACAACACTGCAATGACAGAGCAGATTTAAAACCTCTGTGTGTTTAACAAAAAAGCCTCAAAAGAATGATTTGTTTTTTACTCCTAAATTTGTACTTGTGTTTAAACCTTTTCAACTGTTTCAATCTCACATCTCCAAAGCTTTGAAAGGCATTTTAATCTAAGACAAAGTGTTATTAATGTATGTCAGGCACACAAAAGCTGCCAACTCACCAAGGCTCAAATCAATCATAAAAATAAGAAATAATTTACAGCTGTGAAACAAAACAACAGACTGTTAATGTTTTACTGAGCTAACTAGCTACTACAAGTTTCCCTCCAGGCCTGAGGAAACTGGGGCTCAGTGTTATAATAAGCAGATTGATGAAAACTGGTAGGCAGCCTTAATTATACTGCTGGAAGAGTGTGTTATTGGTGTGCAAATATGTTCTCCAATGACAGGGCATTGAAATGCGTTGTATTATCAGCTAGAAATTGCACTTATTTTTGGGTCTCTGTGCAGCATTTTATCTCACTAACTTTGAGCAGATGTGTTTTTAATTTGTTTCTTCAGCATGCTGAAACCCCCCCCCCCCCGTTTCAGCAGGACTGCATAACTATTTTCATTCCTGTTATAATTTGGCAAACACTAAATTGCATTAAGATCATATTCCTGAAAGTGAAAACAGGCATTGTTATTTAATGTAACAGCCTCATACATAAGAGGAACACAAAACTACAGTGTTGCCTTAAGCTAAATGCTTATAAGCATGAAGGATATATTGAATTAAATTAGTAGATAAGCATGATAACAGTTAGCAAATATGTTTATGGAATAACTGGAAATATTTGAGTCAGGATCTATGTATAGAGGAAGGGTTTGGTCAAGGAAAGGAGGCCAAAATAAAATAATAAACTAACACAGAACAGTAAGAAATAAGTAACAGAATGAGAGAAACACACAAATCAGCAGTGAAGGTAATGTGTGGCCTGACAGCAGACACACAGACCAGGTCTGCGGAAGTCTACATGTAAACGGAGGCTCAGTGGATCAGAGGCAGAAATCTCCTGGGAAAAAAAAAGCAGTAAAGCCGAGAGAGGAAGAAATCTTAGCTTTCTTCCTTCCATCCAGATACTAATCTGTTTCAGAAAATAATAATTCAGCCAGCCAATATGAACCATTTAGTCTCAAAGCCACACCACCTGGCAAATGTGTAGGCTCGTTTGACTAATTAATATTTCCTTCAGTTTCTGCAACTCTTTTAACTTCAATATACAGTATACAAATAAACGCATATCTGGTTGGATACATAAACGAATTGAACGAGCGAGCACACACGCAGTGGCACACACAAGCAGGACAGCTGTGTTCCATTCAATATACACAGCAGACTTCCTATGAGGACGGAAACAAATGGACAATGAGAGCTCATTTGCTGTAGAGCAGGTGGGGGGAAAATGCCAGGATGACATTTGGCTGTGTCTATTTATGAGCAAGTGTCTGCTTTTCTTTTCTTTTTTTTTGTCTATATCTGTGAAGGACTGGGCACTGAAATGAGGAGGAACCGGGAGTCCCAAAAGCAGCATTTTCGTTTTTGCATTCATGAATATGGAAGTTTGGTCGGGTCAGAGTAAATTTCTTCATCACAGGATGCATATGAGGCTGCAATTTTCTCCAATTACCTCTGACCATGTGCCACTTAAATATGCCAGTTTGGTAACTGTGCATGTGCTGGAAAATGAAAGAAACCACAGTGAAACAGGAAGAGAGAGGCTGCTATACCTGTTTTTTTAACAGTTTAAACAGCAGCACAATCAGGAAAAGCTAAATCTGGGAGACTGTTAAATTCAAGTCTGTTTTAACTAAATGCAGCTGATGCTACCGTTTAAACTGCGAGTAAATCAGTAGCATTTGATGTGCCAGAGGACTGTGTGTCTACTGCTGTAGAGTACACTATTCTAACTACAGAACTACAGAGGCAGAACAGCTGGGATTCATTTGGGTTTTGGTCAACAGAGAAAGAAAAACTTCCAAAACAAGTTTAGAAATGTACAGCACAGATGGCATCTCCACAAGGCATTATTTTACACTAAGTACTGAAATTAACATGCTAATATGCTAACATAGTTAATGCTAACATATCGATGGAAACTAATTATGTTGCTTGGGATGTTGCCATATTTTTTATTTACCCAAACTGATATCATTCCAATACAACCAGGAGGAAAACTGGCATGTTTTCACTCATTATCCGAGTTAGCTAGTCAGAAATACAGTATGTGAGTATAAATGCTGGAGCAAAATGCCCACAGATAAAGGTGTAAAAGTATAATCTTCAACTACTGTACTTTCCGGACTATATGTTGCTCCAGAATAAAACTCGCATCAGTCAAAAAATGTGTCATGAAGAGGAGAAGAACTTATATAAAAAGCACTCGACTCTTAAGTCACATTCATTTGAATCTACTAAAATCATTTTACAAAATCCAAGATGATGAACAGACATTTAATTAATCTGGAAAGACGAGTTATTCAACTACACAATGACTGCTCTTACATGAAAGTTTTAATTCCTCTTTAATTCCCAATAAAAGTTAATTCCACTTTAGGAAGACCATGTAAACCCTTACTTCCAAGTGAAAACTTCAATTCTGAATAAAACTTGATTCCGAACCAAGTGGTTGGTTTATTTCTCTTAATTCTGAATAAAATAATCCACCTGTAATGTAACTGTTTATTCCGATCTAACTTAATTCCACTAACATATTAAAGAAGTACAATGTTAGTGATGAGCTGCTGCTACAAAACTGCAATCAAAATACAGGGAAAATCTGTGTTATGTGGTTTTCATGTCATACAAAAAGGAGCAGGAAATGGCGTCTGTGTACTTCCATGTAAACGTAAATAAACCTAAATATGTCATGCCCTGTCCAATCAGAACCCTTTCCAACCCTGGATCTGAAGTGGAATTAGATAAACGTGTTTTCCATGTAAACCTTAGTTATAATTGTAATTTCCACGTAAACACGAAGGAGAATAATTTAATTCCGAATTATTCAATTCTGAATAATTAATTCCGAATTAAAATGTCACTGGGGCCAATAGCACACAGAACACCAGGCTGATTAGGCGTCTTGTATGTTAATGTAACAGTTATTAAGCTACACAGCAGCATAACGCTGCGTACACACCAAACATGATTTGAGCATCAGAAACACACCCAGATTTGGACGCTGGGTCGCTAAAAAGTCAGATGCTTAATTTCTAGCGTCAAGATGCCCCCGACGTGCGTCGAGGGATGTCCAGACAAGGTGTGCTCAACGCGCGTCGGGAGGATCCTCTCCTTTTTTTTTTTCCTTTCACCAGTCTGTTTGCACAATGGCAGATGCAAGAGAGGCTCGGCTTTATGTGAGAAACAAAGTTACGGAACGCCGTCGTAGGGCGTCTCTGCTCCGTGTCTGGTTCACCAGATAATTCGAGGTGTTCTGAGTGTGATGAGTTTCACCATTTACTCCAGGAGCTGCGCGGTGGTGAGGGGCGCTTTCAGCTTTCTAATCTGGCCCAGTTTCACAACCCGCTGTCCTGATGCGGGGCATCATTATAAGCCCAGTAAATCCCTTTGGCACAGCAGGTCATCAAACCGCCATTCAGAAAACGGGACCGAACACGGATCACAGTTTATTCTCCTCCGTCTTCAGAGAGTGAGGAGATTCCTCTGGTTCTTCTTGGTGTTTCCCATCCTGTCAGAAAATGTGTGTTTGCATCATGACATTGAGTCGCTCTGATTGGTTGACACCCCGCATCAAGACGCCAAAGTTCAGATTTTCCTATTCCGGCGTCTGCCACCCTTGATGCGCGGAATGCACATCGAACGCTCAAAACCTCCAAACTCGTGAAACGCCTCTACATGCAATGACACCCTTGACGCCCAAATCGTGATAATTCGGTCGCCATGAATTACTAACGCATGGGAATGAGACACCCAACTCCTGGCAATGCGTTATGGCGTCAACAGAGGTGGGTAGAGTAGCCAAAAATTATACTTAAGTAAAAGTACTGTTACTTTAGAAAAATATCACTCAAGTACAAGTAACTTACAAAGTAAGTTTGAGGTTGAGGTTTTGTACCTAAAACGTGACTTGCACAGCTGATCTTTTATGTCGTCTGGAAGGCAAACATCGCTGGAATGTGCAGCCAGGAATGTTCTGCGGCTTCTGTCTCAACTTCCGAACCACTCACTGCTGTTTCAATCATTCTTCGTGTAGACTACCGGTACATCCCTCTTGCGCTTGTGTGCTTCAGCTTGCAGTTATGACTGTTCTGCCTGGCTGCACCTGATTGGTGGTACGTAGTGACACGTATCTCATAACGTGTGAGGTGGCCAACAGCAAGCTGTGTTTATTTAGTGAGACGTCTCTCTAACAAAACAAACTGTGATGTGTGCACTTATCAGACCAAAAATAAAAGTAACGACCAGGATATATGCCGTTGTAACGGAGTAGAAGTAGCGTTTCTTTCTCATAAATGTACTTGAGTAAAAGTAAAAAGTATATCATAATAAATTTACTCTTAGAAGTACAATTTATGTTAAAATGTACTCAATAAAATGTAACGGAGTAAATGTAGTTTGTTACTACCCACCTCTGGGCATCAAGAACTTACACGATGTCCACATATTGTTGTTAATGTTTGTAAATTATCTGAAATATCATAAATAAGAAGGATAAACATGTTTTTGAGGATTTGTTTCACCACACAGACAAATGTCAAAAATGAACTCATGCTAAAAAAAAGGCCATTTTTGGATCCTCATTCTCAGAGCAGTATAGTTCTGTGCAGGTAGCCTTCTGCTGTCAGATGGTGCTCTTTTTTTTCAAATGTCCTAAGATCAAGAAGAACTCCTAGCATTGCTCCTACATGCTAATCATGTTGCTACGATTAAATGTGTTACTTCTTTACAAACTCTCTCTGCTTTTGGTGTGCCTTTTTTTCTTCAGATGATCTATTTACATACAGTTACAAGACATTTTAACAAGCATGGACACACCATCTACACAAAGGATAGCCAGGCTTTTTTTTTCCATAGAAAAAAATGTAGCCAAAAACCCATCTCACAAACCTATAACACCTTAATTACAATCTGAAAAAGGGCCCATGAAGAAAAAAGAAAAATAAAATCAATGCTGTATGAGCTCGAGTGGGAGAAGAGAGAACGGAGGATGAGTAGAATATAAAGGTAAGGGCAGATGAGTAAGTTGATGTCTCATCCTCAAACTCAGACAGCCGCCACAGTCTCTCTTAGAGGGTGAATCATCTTTTATCAGCTGGCTTCCAATGTAAAGCACAGGTCCTTCTGAACTGCAACCTCTGAGTGTTTCCTTCGCAAACTGTTATGTTTATTGCAAACTGACAGAAAAGAGAGAATAAAATGGAGCCTTAAATGTCAGTGTGAAACATTCTCTGGACTTGAACAAATTAGAATAGTTTTAATTTTACTCCTGTAAAAAATAGTGGGGAAAAAAATATTTTCTTACGGAAGTGAGAAATAACAGAACTTGACAGCCTTTTTCGAAAAACAAACAAAAAAAAAAAAAAAAAACATCATGCAACAGGCACCCCTTAGAACAGAGGTATTTGCAATTTTGTAATCACACACAGGACAGATTTGTAATGACATGCTTCAACAGTTTATGCAGATTTTAGAACAGCTTTGTTAAGTAGAGGCACTGCAGCAACTTATCACTCACCTCCTACACTCAATCTAAATTACATTTTCCTTTTTATTGAAAGCTAGTTAATCAGAATACCTTTGCAAAAACATGTTTTTTGAAGATTACTAATGTACAAAAGTCCTCCTTGACCAAAAAGATCAATAGTTCTACGACACATTGCAATCTTATTGTTTGTAGCATCTGTTTTCTGAAAAGGTGGTTATTGCCTCGAAAGGCAACAGTGTGAAATTCTAGTCCAATACAGTCAGCTTTAATTAATCATCTGTAACGCTGCGTTGGGTATAATTGTGTCTTTAGAATAATGGGATTGGGGTGTATCGTTACACAAAAGTGTGCCATCCATAAATGAACTTTTCTTTCTCCTTCAGTTCCTCTGAAGTCTAATCTGTTCTCACTCTCATTGCCAACCTGATCCTCTCCTCCCTCTACGCCTCATCTTTTCTGTCTCATCTTTATGAGGATGGATTGTTTGCCCTTGGCACACCACTTGGTAGTCTGTATGGTGAGCCATCCAGTAAGAACTATAGGGAGTTGGGAGATAGTGTAAGTTTATTTCTCTGTGTTTGTATGGTAGTAAAGTTGAAAAGGATTCAGTAGGTACTATAAAGAAAAAGTGAATCAAGACTAAATGCATACAGAAGCACAGACTGTGCACAGAAAACAAAGTGGAGGGAAAAGAAGTGTCAATCATGGTGAGAACACGGTCTCAAGCTCAAAGAAGTCTTTATATATGATGCACAAAAAGCATAAGGGTTTTCTTGCATTGCAAGAGGAGCTCATACCTAAAACAGACTCTTCAAAATTTCTATCAAGCCAAGACAAAGTTAATGCGTTGTGAATTACATCAGCCACCTCATCTGCAAGCAGAGTTAAAACATCTCATATCTCGTCATATATCATGTTATCTTGTGCATCACATTAAGTTTGAACTTCATGAATGATTATGCAAAGGGTTCACTCGTCTATGAGGTGTTTTGTGCTGAAGTGGAGTTAAAACAAAGATTTGTCCATCTCACCTCTGTCTGATACCGATGTAGACCTCAGAGGTGAAAAGGGTCAAGGAAAAACTCTAGGGGGGGTTCGGGGCATGCTCCCCCGAAAGAAAATTTTGGACATTTCATATTTAAAAGCTTAATTTTGGTGCACATTGAGAGAAATCAAGCAAAGTTACAGGCCAGTATGACTGTATAGTAAAGTATCTACATGTTTACATTTAGCATTATAAGAAATATGATCAACCTCTTTGCTGTATAAGAAATGAGACTAAAACTTCTGAATATAAATGCCAGGGTGATGATAGAATCAACAAGGTTAAAATCAGCTCAGCTGAATGATGAATGCATGAACTCTGTAACAGGTAGCATCCCCATTACAGCATGACGGTATTAACATGACAAATGAACATATGACAGCTACATGCTGTGACATCACGTCGCATTTCCAAACTCAATTGTGGTGATTATTAAAAAAAACTGACAAAAAACCACTAAGGACAGAAAAGAGTTAAGATTTTCCAAAGCCCTGATCTAAAATGTTTCATTCAGTGGAGTTGCGCTAAATATTCTCAAGTTCAGATCTCAGATAATGTGCTTACTTTAATGACACAAAGTTGCCTACATCTTATCACGGAGGTTTCAGCTGTGTGCATTGCCAAGATGTGCACGAAAGTTCCTGGCATAACACGCGACTGGACAGGAGCATGCGTGTTTCCATCTCGACCTTCTTGGTAGACTTATAAAACTCTGATATTTAAGTCTGAGTGTCAGGTGGTTGACGTGTTTTCTGTGGTGGTTGTGTTTCTCTGTCCACAGCACTCACCCGTAAGTATGTGCACGTGTCTGCGTGTGGTCGCATCACAGAAAATTGAAGTGGAATGCAATACAGAGAGCAGTCACAACATACAGCTGTAACTAATTTGGGTTAAAATGGCAAATTTGGCCGAAAGCTGAGGGATTTTCATGTCTGAGACCTGCAGTTCTCCACTGGCATCAGTTGTGTTTTTATCCCTCAAATACAGTTTTTATCCTTTAAAAATACAGTATTGTACAAAAATATCAGTCCTCATTTCTTCATGTCAGGAGAACAATAAAAACAATGGTTTATTAAATCACACAAATGTGAATGGAAATATAACACACAGGTAAACACTGTTATATTAAGCCAACAAGCTTGAAAGCCAATATTAAGGTCCTTCCCTCCACCAGACCAGTGGAGGGACAGTTGTTGTGGTATCCTCAGCCTTTGCTGGATTTGCTTCCTTTTTTTTTTTAAGGGACCACTTAAGCCACCCCCTGATTACTTTGTCCTTTGCTTCCAAAGAACCAGACTTTCCTGAAATCTTTTGAAAAGGTCCATGAGGTCAATACAAGATCAATAACTCTTCAGGCTTTCTAAAAGTCTTTTAAAAATAGTTTTATTCTCTTTTTCCCCATAAAATTCAACTTTCAGATTCTATTTAGGTCTACCTCTTCTCATCTTCCACTCGTTCATTTTCGCACATTTCAGGACACAGTGCTCATGCATGAAGCATTACAAGCTTCTAATTTTTATTTCAGCTTTACTAAATTTAAGTCAAACAGCAGGCAACAGGCTGCAGGTGATAGAATGTGGCAAGATGCAATTTAAAAATCAGTTCTATGCCAAGTCGTCTACATGTAGACACAACACTGGTTTGCTGAGTTTGATGCCTTTTTGATGCTTGAATTATTTAGAGGTCAGTGTTTGTGAAAAACAACAATAACAACTAATTAAAAACCTTTAGAAAACCTGAAAGGCTGCTGTGAAAGACTATTTAAAAAGATTACAAGAAAATTGAGATCTGTTGCTCCACAAAAATAAAAACTGAATAGATGCAAGAATATTAAAAACACAATCAACAAAGAAAGATAAGAGATCAGATGTGGGAGGGAAACAAAAAGCAGAATGAAATGCTAAAGAAAGAAAACAAAATCAAAATGGCAGAAAGTCAAAAGTAAAAAGAGAACAGGAGAGGAGCCAAAGAGCAGAGATTATGTTTGGATATGATGATATTAGATTACGTTGCTACAGTTAAGAAGGCAGGTTCCCCTCAGTGAGCTGGCAAACAAAGTCACCTTTTGGCAGCTGTCTACTGTCATCTACTAATGCACTTGCAACAACTTTTGAACTGCACAGTTGATAGCCAGGGGGGCAATGGAGAGAGATGCAAGGCATAAACAACTACAGTCTGCTGGAGTGTTGTTTCACAAATACACAGAAGATGAATCCACACAAACATAAAACTACATGCACTAGAACATCATTAACTCGGCAGTAAAAACATGTCTCTATGTATTTGTCTTTATGTCTGCGCTGTGTAACTGCATACTAAAATCTGCCAAAATTCTAACAGGAGACAATTTTTTTTTCAGATTTTCTTTGTCTTGTGTGCACATTACCTGAAAATCCCTCTCTTCTAGAATCTCTTTCCTCCACCTCACCAGAAAGGCTGCACACACGTAGAGGTGGAAATGAGAGAAGCCCTCTGGTTCAGCCTGTTGAGAGAGAAATGAAAAGTTTAACATTTCACAGCGTTAAAACAAATAAAACTGCCACCAGAGCTTTGTTATACGGCTCAAATAGAAGCTGAAAGAGGGGCAATTTCTTTGCTAGCCAGCAAGGTGGAAGAGAGAAAAATGGTGAAGAGATGCTGAAGCATCACTGGATATCATGTGGCTGAGAAATCAAAGCAAACCTCCAAAAGAGGAAAGACAATGCAGACAAAATGTGTACTGCAATATCTGAATTAAAATAGTTAGCATGCTCACAGCATTCTTTTAGCCTTGAAAGCATGCCCACAGAGGAGAATGATATTTAACTTGCAAAACTAAGAGCCAATCAGATGCTGTGAAATCTTAATGACCAGGTAAGTTATGGTTATTTTATGTTTTAATCTTTAAATAAAACACTTAGCGAGAACATTGTTAGCATTTCCTCATGGCACAAAAGCAAAATCTAAATGTAAGTAAGTGGATGAAAACCGTAGCAATTTCAGTTTAACTTGACTGGGTAGAAATGGCAGCAGGAAGGAGCCGTCCTCTGTCAGAAATAAGCAGCAGCAGCTTATTTACTTTTATAAACTTAAACAGGCTGCATGAATTGAAGCAGCCAGCACACAGATGTACTGTAGTGTAATGACCAATTAGCATTATTGTTTTAAGCTTGAACTTAGAATCAAAAAAGCAAAACTTTTGAGACTTTTGCTTGAGATGAATGTGAGGACCTTTGAGGAAGTAAGCAAAGCAGCTCTGGTCATTCATCACATTTCATCTTTTAGTAAAAAGCTACAGGTTAGCCCTTCCCCTCTGCTTTGCACGTTCATAAGAGACAAAGGGGTGTATTGATGCTCTTTTGGGCCAAGGGGAAGGGATAAGGGGAAGGTGTGGATGGGATCAGAAGAGTTACGCTTTCATGCAAGGAACTAACATGGCGCCGAAAGACTCACACAAATATGTTTCATTTTTTGCAAATAACGCAAAAAAAATGTTTAACATTTGTTGGGATCACCAATTCCAGTCCTCGAGGGCCGCTGTCCTGCAGGTTTTTGGAGCTACCCTGCTGCAACACACCTTGTGACATGTGCAGAGCTTGACACAAGTTTGCTAAATACAGTACCCACTGATTGGAGTGAGGTGTGTTGCAGCAGGGCGGCTCCTATTACCTGCAGGATAATCGATGATCCCTGAGTTAGACGCTTATCCATGACGACAAAATGAGGCGTAAGTAACAATGACATAATTTGAATGAAGGTTTTAGTTGATTATAGCTGGGGAACATTAAATATTATAAAACGAAATACATAATTTTCATTTCAGTGGTTTTAAAGCTGTACTGTAGGTTACAGCACGTTCTGTTGTATCTTAAGGCCTGAGTAACACCTGTGTCTTGTAAACAAAATCATGAAACAGAGGGGGGGTGTCTCATTTCATAGGCATGAAAACAGCCCTTCGCCTTGACGCTCTGGTTAAAGGGGTAAGGGTAGGGCTGAGGGAGGGGGGAATTGATATTGTGCCTTATTGTCTTTGTGGGATTTGAAGCTTCTCTGTACTGCTTCAGTACTGCAAGCTTTTCATCACAGTTTAAGCATGTTTACAAGATGCATTTTAACAGTACACATAAAAAAAGGGAAATAAGAAAGAAAAAGTAGAATGCAATATTTTTTATTCTGCCACAACCCAGAAATGCACACTTGAAGCAATTGATAGAAAAGAAGGATGCAAATCCCCTTTCTTCTGCACTGCTTTTTATTCTATTTCCCTTGTTGCATTTGATGGCATACTTTTTATGACTCTGGAATGAGCAGGGGAATTAAAGAGGAAGAAAGACAAAGGATAAGGATGTTCCCTGTTCTATTCATTTTACTCCGGAGCCCCATCAGAGAGAGGATAATTACAGCCCCGCAGAATGGAAGTGACTTGGGGAGTGTATGCTCATTTAAAAGGCAGGAGGCTTCTCAGTATGAGTGTCTTTCAATGCAACCTCATTCTTGTAAGTGTTAAGGTTAACTACAAGGTTCTTTAAGGCTAGAATGCATGCATTTAAAACTATGGGCTGTGGATTATCTGGACACAATCAGACTGTTAAAAATGACTGTTGGTGTTAAACTGTAAGTATAAACACAATGATTTACTCCCAGCTACGGGGGCTTCTTATGCACTAACTTCAGTCTCTAAAAAAGCTGGCAGCCTGGCTTTCCATAAGTAAAAAGAGAAAAAAAACAGCAAGAAAATACATAAATTTAAACTAAATCAATGAATAAAATAAAGAGATGTGAAGAGTTTACATGTAAGCGTGACAAGCGAGTGTGAGAGATGAATGTGGGGAGAAAGAGGCCGTCTGTGTACGAGTGAGACGATGTAACCTTATCTCCTCTGGACAGACAGATTTAATAATATTGTGTTGCAAAACACATTGCATGCCTCTGTTCTGGAGATTGACAGCAATCTCTGAATTTTCTCTCTCCGTGTTTATAACTTTTCAGTATTTCGATTTTCTTTGGTTATATTTCCTGACTGATGCCTTTCAAACCCTTTCATGTAGAGGCAGCCTTGCAATGCAATTATATTTATAGATGTTTACAACTAAAACTAAGAGCAAAAATAATTATTACTAAAAATTTTCACTTGAGGATTGGGCATGTGGCCATAACATTTGCAGGACATGAAACTGATGAGTTTGTTGAATTCCTGAAATGAAAAGTTTGGAAATGTACCAAAATCAACGCATGCAGATGTTTAGGAGAAGACGAGAAAATCCATTCAAATTCTTATTAAACACTTCTTCTCATGAATTATTCTGCAGCTGTGCTCTCTGATGTGCCTACTTTGATAGTACGTGCCAGAAAGAGAAGCTCTGCTGCATTTAAATATACTAAAACGTTACTATCTGTGCATTATTTAGTTAAAGAAAATGAGTCACACAAACACTGTAATTAGATCTTATACTGTGGAGCCACTTTGGTGCAGGCGAGTTAACAGAAAGCCAAAGGATGCACATACTGCATGTTCCAATAATTTAGCAATATGTATCACAGCCTAGGTCTAATTTACAGGATTTTAAGTGTGTGTATTTTAATCAGCTAAAAGTGCAGCTCTTTAAGGACCATGTTCATTTATGTTCTTTATAACACTGAGCAATAACTCAACAGGAATTAACAGAAACTGCTTTTCCACTGTGATAATTGAATTTCTCTCCAGGAAGGAAGGAATAAACAGATTAATCTTACACAGATATGAGCTAAGACATGCTCTTATAAAAACAAAACAAAAAAAAACTCTGTAATTAAATCATTGTTTGCCATTTCCTTTCCTCTCTGCCCCTTTGTGTGCACCTCCTGTTGTTTAAGCTCCATCCTTTACCTCCCTTTTAATTAAACCAATTTAAAAAAATTCCCCAACTAAGAGTGTGTTTATGTGTCAGAGAACGGCAGAGAATGCAAATAACAGAGGGAGTGTGTGGGGAGTGGTGAACGGGGAAGAAGAAAAAAGGTTGTTTGTGAACAGTGAAGCGTAGCATGATGCGAGTTGTAAACTGGCAGGTGATTGGCTTGTTGGTGTAGCCTCGCAGCTCCAATCCAAACAACTGAAGCAAGCAGACGCACACTCGTGCACGCGAGCACAGATGAGTGAGTATATGAGTGGCATACGGGAGCACAATGTTTATCAGTCCCCAAATATTTGCAAAGTTTTAATTTCCTTTCTTCTCAGTTTGTGTGTTTGTGTGTGAGTTTGTGGTTGAGGGACTAGTGGCTTCTCGATTCCACACCTTCTCTCTCTCTCTGCATCCTCATCCATCCACAATCTGTCCCCTCCTTCAGTCCCACTCAACAAATGTCACCTGCTACTCTCTTTTCCTCATCAATATACCTGAAGAATATTTCATAAATTACAGAGTGGTTATTCTTCACTGAAAACAACTTTTATTGACAAGTCATCTTGATATTTTGATTTGTTTATCATTAACTTGCAATGTGTTGTCTCCACTGGCTGCAGCACAAATGGTTGCCGAGCTTTTAACTGCATCTTCTCTTTAACTTATTTATAAAACATTCAAAATCAATTCTAATCACTGCAGCTATGCACTGACTCTATAGCACGATAATAACAGTCCTGTGTTGAATCAAACTGTCACTGGAGTTCCACCAGGCTACTTTACCAGATGACTGTGACTATCTGTATACATGCATGAAAAAGTTACTGGCTAAAGTATGTGTAAGTAAATTTAAACTGAAACAATTTAGCAAGCAGGAAATCATAATCATGTCAGTACAATGTTGAGCTGTGAGTTGAAGAGTTGTGGGATTCACTGTTTTTGTGAAATAAAATGAATATTAAATCTAATCAGGACTGAAGAAGAGAATCTATAATAGTGCCTAGAAGCAGTTTGAGTGAGTGTCTACATGCTCAGTTGACTCAACCCCTAACTGCATCAGGCTAAGATGTTTACATGTAATTTCAAAGCAAAGCAAGCAAGCAAGAAAGAAAAAAAAAGAAAGAAAGAAAGAAAGAAGCTGTTTTCCAAGTGTGATGTAATGACTACAGTATGTTTATACTGTAGGTCTAAATCAGAGAACTGGAAGACATTGCTATGATTTTACATTTCTGCATGAAATTAATCAAATGTGTATTAGATTTAAAGTATTTTAGGTTATTCTTGAAAGTTTGTATTTTTCTGTTCTCTGAATATAAAACTTAATATTTCATATCTTGTGTTTAATCAAAAATGAGACATGTAAAACACAAATAAGTACCAATGTAAAACAACTAAGTTGCAGCTGTATTTATCAGTGGTAAAAAAATAATTTTCACAAGAAGCTGAAACTTCAACATGTGTATCCCACCACCCACGTCTCTGTTGACACTGCTGCCTCTTGCTCCATTCATCCATCCATCCATCCATCCATCACCGCTGCTGCTTCAGCTCGAGGCTTCTCATCATCACGATTTGCAAAATAAAGTTTGTCATGGGAGTCAAGGTGACTCTGTCAAACTTGTCTCTACTTCTCCTCCTCCTCCATTGTTATGCTTGGTCCTCCTTCCTCCTTGTGTCAAGGCCGCCATATTGGCTGAGAAGCGCGAGACTTTGACTGACAAGCGCTGCTGATCAAAGTGCGGAAAAAGTGGGGGAGTAAAGGGTGGGAGATGGCAGCAGCAGCTGGGGGGGTGGGGATGGAGTACAGTGAGAGGAGTCGATTGGGAGAAAGGCAAGGTGGTATGTGAGAGACAGAGAGGGTAGGAGGCTAAGGGTGAGCAGAGGAGAAAAGGGAACATGGGATGCAGAGAGAGGAGGAGTATTGCAATGTCACAGCATCTTTAAACTGCTGCGTTGGCTGTCTGACGGGTCTGATCCCTCCCAAACAAAGCGGCCTAACGCGATACTCTGACGAATCGACTGCAGACAAGGTGAAAAGGTGATGGTGCTGCGAGTGGATGGAAGATGATAAACGAGCAGATTTCTTGTGATGTAACAATTACACAAGCAGAATATGATGAACTGCTGCATCTGACTGGTACTTTCAGAGCTCCTTTTTCACTAGGTTTTATTATTAAATGACACGTACACATGACACATCTTTGTGCAAGTCACTGCTTCAGGCTGGGAAAGAGTGTCGGATAAATTTAAACCCTGTACAGCGAGAAAGGTTGCACAACAACCTAAGATCTCACATGGAAAAGAGATTTATGATGAGTGAATAATGATGCCATGTGATGATAAAGGAAATTTTTCAACAGGATTTGTTTTAAATTCACATTTTAGATCAGATTCAGCTAAGTTTTTACCCCTGTGTAGAGGAGACGGAATAGAATTTTATCTCTGAGTGTGTGCAGCGATGAAAGTGAGTGAGTCTGTGTGTGTGAGTGCGACCAGGGTCTCGTCCACAGAGGCCTGTCTTACTGTTTGCAGTGACCATGGGAGCAGCCATTACTACAGACAGGAGACAGAAGGGAGGCAGGGACAGTGAGGAGGGCCACCTCCTTCTGGGACGACTGCAAAATTGCCTCCTCACTGAACTCATGGGTTACATTCGCATTCATGAGAGGTCACATTCAAAACTTCTGACTCTGGATGGTGAAAGTTGTATAGAGGCTCTTCATTCACGCAGAAAAGAGAAGCACTTTTAGGCTTTTGTTCAAATGTGTACCCAGGTTTAAAAAGGTGATTAAAGTAAAGAAAGGATCAAACCAAAGTGATAGAAAATATAACAAATGGCTTTAGCTCACAGTGATGCCGGGAATCTCTACTTTAGTCCAAACTAATGCATTATATAACATTTAATTAGCTTATTTTAGCAATTTTGTCACTTTACTAATAACAAAAATGTTCAGCCTTAAAACACAAACAAAAATGCAGAAAAGCAGATCATTATTTTGTTGATAACCAAACTGAAATGTTACAATGTGATAAACTTAAACAAGGTTGAATATGGACCATTTTCATAAAAGACTTTATTTAAAAAACAAAAACAAAAAAACACGGTGGCTGTGGAGGTTAGCACCGTAGCCTCACAGGATAAAGGTTGCTAGTTCGAGTCTTGGCTGGGGAGGGGGTTCGAACAATTCCAGCAGTGGCCTTCCTGTGTGGAGTCTGCATGCTCTCCCCATATATGTGCGGGTTCTCTCCAGGTACTCCGGCTTCCTCCCACCATCCAAAGATGTGCATGTTAGGTTAACTGATCATTCTAAATTGTCTATATAAATAAATATAAAATAAATTTTAGCAGGTTCAAAAATGGCATTATGTTTACATCTACAAGCCAATATAGGCTGCCATTGCGGGTTGCCAGATATGATCTCTGTGTGGCAATACTATGTTGGGCACAGTTAGGCTGGCACAGGGGGAAACAGTGGAGTCGGCAAGTCAAGCAGCTGCTTTCGAGCCCCAGAGATATTGTTATTCATCTTTGAAGAGGAGTAAATTTAGGTGAAGCCTACACTAAATGGACCCACAAACATTTTCCACAGCATCATAACGTGGAAATGGCGACTTTTCTCCTGGATCGGTAAGCTAACTCGCTTGCTAACATGGCTAACTTTAGCTGTCAGTTATAGAACTCCTCTGCCGTAGCTGTTGGACATGTTGCAGGCTGGTGGTCAATTGCCGTATTGCCAGCAAGCCTGGCATCCAAATGGCTCGAGTTGTTTTTCTGCTGTTGCAACTACAACCTAGACACGTGATGTTGCCATTCAGTGCGTATTCCTTATCCAACATCTAAATCATTCTATATTCACCTCATCAACATTATTGGCTGTTTTCATTATGTCTGATGTAAAACGAAGAGGATGGAGAGGTCAAAAGAACATAACTGATGTGTGATGCTGCAGAGTACTGCATAATCATACTTCTGCTGACTAAAGACACACAAACTGAGGCTTGCAGTATTTTCTAAAATTCTGAACCAGCCTCTGAAGTAAAGGCTGAAAACAGCCTTTCTTTAAAAAAAAAAAAAAAAAAAAAAAAAGACCTAACTTAACTGCCCCCTGTAAAACAACTATAGACTTTGGGAACCCTGCAATCTACAATAACAAATACCCTGACTCCATCACTCCAGGAGGAGAAAAAGGTGGAAATGTGATGTAGTTTTCTCTAGACATTCAAGTCTATAATAACAAAGGTCTCTCAAAAGCTATAGTGCTGCTTTGTTAACAGCAGCTCCAGGAAACTGGCACAAAAGCAAGAGGGTTTTCTGTAATTATTATATGAATACATACCAAGGGTTTATATTTTCCAGATATCAGAAAACTAGTGCAAAAACCAGCTGTGTATTTTTGACTGTTTTTTTCCTTTGTTTAAAAAAAGAAAATCTGAATGATTACAATCTTGACAAATTAGAAAATGGGGGCAATGTATCTTAACATTGTAAATCACAGCAACTCTTAACAAAATCACACAGACCCCTTGAAGTAAACTCCTGTTCATTTGGGGTTGAGGGTGCTATTGGCTGTAAATTAGCCTCATCTTTTAGTACAAATTCATTAGAACATTGTTTGAGAGGGCTTTTTTTTGTCACTCATACAGTGCATGTACAGTAGCTAATAATAAACAGCCAGTTATAACCACCATAAGAAAATATCATGGTAGCCAACTGAACAAAGGTTCTTTGGTAAACCAAATAAACTGCATAGTATTTATAAATGAGATTGGAGGAGACACCTTTAGAAGAAAGCAAAGAGGTCACGATGAGAGATAATTGCAAGATATCCTGCAACTTGTACAGTAAAGCCAACAGGAACATCAGGTGTATCCAAGAGTTAATGATGATGCACTGCATGATCGTAAACATAGCTGAAGGCATACTTTGAGGGCTTTGAGGTGGAAGCTTTGAAGGTGGGAAAGAAAAATAAACAAAAAATAAATAATTAAACAAATAAATACAGAGAATAAAAGCTTAATTGGATCAACCTGAGAAAATGTTACCACCAGCAATGGGAACTGAGAACAAGTTAATTCCCTAAATCATCAGAATGGTATGCCTTTTAGCTTTTCATTTCATCTATTATATCCACCAGGCGCTGACAATTCATACTGATTGCAAATCAATGTCATACACATTGATGTGTTGAGGTAATAAGGGAGGGAGAGAACAACAGGTGTCTTATTTGGATTTTTTTGTTTCTATGCAGAGCACCCACATTTCAAATAATGGCTATTCTGATTATGAAGCATCAGGGCCGACTCCATCCTCAGTCACTGACCTACAGCACTGTAGGAGTTTTAAAATCAGGTTGGTCTGGACCAAGCTCATTTATTCCCTTTTTTTCCTCCAAGTGGACCACATTTGAAATAATTTTCTTTAACTTCATTTTCTCTCATTTCACACAAAACTACCATTTTCTCTTCAAGTTCATCTGCTTGCAGTCAGTTTGTTCTTCATCCACTTGATGCTGTCATATTCACAACTGCACATCTGAACAATGGGGGTGTGATTTTGACAGGTGAAAAACCAACCCCATTGAATAAATAAAGATCCTTAAAGCATGCTGATTGGCCTGGAACACAGAGAGCTGCATCCCAGGGAGGGTCTAAACCAGGCAAGGGTAACCCGTCCTGGAGGGCCAATGTCCTGCAGATCTTAGGTGATTCTCTGATTCACATGAATGGGTCATTGTGTAGAACTTGACATCAAGCTGCTGGATATATTTAGATTTATTCACTGTGACTCAAGTGTGTTGGAGGAAAGAAACATATAAAACAGGACAGTTTCCCATCAAGAACTGGAGTTGCCCATGTCTGATCTTGACAAAACCAATGAGACAGCAACCCAGGTCATGAGTTTGCCAAAATTATAAGATTTCACTTTCACACGCATTTGGCCAATGTCCTTTACCCACTATGTTAGTAGCCAAATGCACCCAATTTTTAATAAGTGCTGCTAGACTACATACAGTACCAGACACAAGCAGGTACACTGTATGAGTAGTCATACTTAATACCTCTGCTTTATCTACTCAATCTATGTTTAAAGGCCCACAATGTGACTTTTAGCAGTTTTCTCAGTGACGTGCCCCCTATCGACAGCTAAACTAGCATCCATCTTGCATCATACATATACTGTAAGCTCACTCCAGCCAGAAAGATAGTCTTATGTTGACTCTTGTTCTGTCCCTTCCTCTCTTCCCCAGTAATGTTTCCTTGTGTTTCTTTGCCGACTCCGCCATGGTGGGCATTCAAAACACCCGCTGTGTTCATATCTGGTTCATATCCATTTGCTAGTACGTGATGGGGTGCGCAACGGATAGTTGTCTGCAACGTCACAGCCGCATCCCAGAAGCAAAAGTTACATAGTGCGGTTTATGAGCCTTGGGACGCCTCTGGGCTAGCCTCGTGAGACCATCCTGATCTCGTGAGCTTCAGGTTTTCACTCGCAGATCAGTGTAGCTACTTTCTGTTGAAGAGAATTTGGAGCAGTTCACCAAACGAACGTCCAATCAGCGTTGGCTTTGAGGTGGCAGCTTCAGCAGATGAAACTAGCGTCAGCGTGGCTATCGCTCAAGTTTGATTGGAATTACAGAGTATTTCTACACTGAAAGAAGAGCAAAACACTGCTCTGGAGGCTTTTCTCAAAGGAAAAGATGTTTTTGCTCGTGTTTTCGTCGTCGCACTGTTAGTACGGCATATGCTTCATTGACCTGATTGGTTGATTTGGCCCGTCTATGGCCAACATAGGTGTTGATAGACAGATGGACAGAGGGACTTTTATACTCACTCTGAACATTAACATGGCCTCATCAGTGCATAACAGATCATATTATACCCCTAAAACCCCAGAAAAGTGAAATTTGATGTCATGGCACCTTTAATAAGTCAAAGGAGAAGCAACAAGCATGTGTATCAGCATTAATCACATGCATGTAGCCTGGCCTCTTATGTGTGTGCATGTGTGTGTTTAATTCTTTCTGTCACTGCTGTTCTTCTTGATCTTAGTTCAGCTTCTTGACCTCTGTTGCGGTAAATTACCACATCATTCCACCGGCAATCCGTACATTTAATCACATCTTTCCCCCCAGATTTTTAACATGGTCACTCACGACACTTAACAGCTCCCTGCTTGGTAAATTCGACCATCCGAATGAAAGAGAACCATGTTTCAGAACCTGAAAATGTCACGGTATCTCCTTTAACAGCCATGCTAATGCTGCCACACCAAGCTACTTGCTAATTTCATGCTCCACGCAACAGGGATAATTTAGTCCCCGTCTGTCTCTCTGTCTGTCTGCTAAGGAAGAGTGGTCTGTGTGTGTGTGTCGCTCCGAATCACTCCTCCCTCTGCCTTCCTTTCTGCTTCTACCTCTCTTAAAGATTGGGGTTAGAAAGACAAGCAGAAAACGGTGCAAAAAGAGGGACAAACAGAAAGAAGGCAAAGCAGAAAAAAGGATGAATGCAGGTAGAAAGACGGATGACAGGAGAAATAGGAAGGGCTGTGTTGTGTTGGATCAGGGTAGTGAACAGATGGTTACACTGCAGAGAGAAAACCACAGCGGAGACATTACAACACTCAGGTTAAAATCTCCCTAGGAAGATAGACACACATGCATACACACACACACACACACGCATAGATTTATTGGCAAAAAGCAAGGTCTTACTATTTATGGTTAGCATTTAATGTAGCCCAAAAAGCACACATTTAACTACAAGGAACTCAGTTTTCTCAACAGAAAAAATCATCACCCCATATTTCAGCCAAACATGCTGGATGCAGAAAGACAGAAAGAAAAGCTTGAGAGCATCATTTCAACAAAGAAAATCTCAACAGGTTTGTGTGCTGTGGAGGTAATGAAAGGACGGAAGAAAACAGTCATTCTGAATTGGGTTCAGTGGAGGAACAGTGGAGGCAGGGAGAGAACAGCAGAACAGAAACAACACAAGGCGAGAGCTGAACAGACAACAGCTTTGTACTTTTCTGTCAGCTCCGCTGAAAGTTTCATGAGTAGAGATGGCCCATCCCCCCACCAGGTTAGACTGGAGGTGAGAGAGTGTGACAGAACCTGCCAAAAGACATGTATGTATTTGTGTCTTGCATGAGAGATTATGAGGACGTGCATGTGTGAGCATCGAGGCTACAATTCAAACGACATTGTAAAACATTAAATATTCAGCAGATGGATTACAAGAACAGTACAAAGTGTACTTGCATTGCAGTCAAGACACAACAGAGACGACACTGTTAAATTATTCACTCTTAGTTTTTCTTTTGTTTTAAGTTGAAGTAGAGTCCACTTTATACGGTACTAGCAAGCATGACTTGCACTTAAGTATATGTGCTTTGAATCACTATGATAGGTGAAGGCGATATTGTTTGTCATTTCATCTTGTTTGTAAAAAAATAACTGTTCAGTTGTTTAGCCAAGATTTAAAACTCTACTAAAAACTGGGATCGTATTGGGTTAGTGTGGTTAATTGTTAAATATGATCAAAATTATGAGGAATCAGTTTGTTTTTTTGGAAAATATCCTTCAAAGTGAAGAAATCTCTAAAGCACACAATTAGGTTACGTTCACACTGCAGGAAAATTCCATTTTTTTTCACAAAATAAAACTCATATTGGCTTACTGCAAATTTGTTTTTTTTTCAAATCCAAACCAGGCTTCTTTTGCATACAGTCCTAAATTGGATACATGTCCCATCTGTATCAAAGCAGCCACAGTTTGAACACACTTCGTCCGACTTTGACGTTACAGAAGTGAGATGCTTTATTTCTGCGCAAAAGGAGACAAGATGTGTTAAGATTGAATGTAAACAATGAACTGAACAAAGTCACTTTTTTTTTCTCTCTCTTTCTCTGATCGCACATTAACTTCAAAATTGATACATACATGCTAACAAGTGTTTCATCCATATTTACCTCTGTAAACACAGCGTGCCATGTGTGACATCACGTCATCCTCTCGGAGCCGTGCACAGTTCATGCGGACGTCTGATGGAGGTTGCATGGAAATAATATGAACAACCACACAAACAAATTGGATTTCAGTTGAAAAAAAAAAAAATCAGGTTTGAGCATCAAGACCTGCAGTGTGAACGTAGCCTAAGTCGCAGTGATAAGCAAAAATGTGAAGCCCAAATGTTAATTTCAGTGGTGTGCCACAAGTCCTGTGTTATATCCATTAAATGTAAAGCATAATTTTAGTAATGTTTTAAAGGTAGAGTCCGGAGTCCCTCCCCCCCCCCCCCCCCATTTCTGTTTGTAGACACTATTCAAACTGAGAACTTCGCCCCTTGGGTTAATGGCCGCCTCCATCTTCAGCCTATTAGGCTTCAAGCCCAACCTTCTCCATCAAAGCTCGGAAGCAGATGAAAGCCAAATCAATATTAACCCTGCTTTTCCAACGAGAGCTGTCCAAAGCTCTTTTCACCACAGAGTACTTCCTTTTCTTTGCTGCAACTGCCGTTCTTTTCCTTTTTTTTTCCTGAGAGTTTTCAAGTGACTGGCATCTGCTCCAATCATGAGTTTATCCCCACACAGCGTCATGCCTTAGCTCTGTCATTGCCTGGCAACATATATACAGAATTCTCCGCCCAGAAACGTCTCGAACACACCAAAACAAAGGGAAAAGGCTAAATACGGACAGGGGGAGAGGGAGTTTCAAACAAATTCACCACCATACAAGACTAAAGGCGCGGATGGAGATGGATTTCATTTGCACAAGTCTAGCGTTTATTTTCAGGGGAAACTCTGGACTCCACCTTTAAAGACAGGTGTAAATATATATGTCACTTTAATTATTCTACATCATGAAAAAAAAAAAACCTGAGACTGCCCCATACTTCAGTAATCAACATATTTACTAGAATGTGATATAAAGTGTGTGTCAGGATCAGATAAATGTACTTCTCTTTGGGTGGACAGACGTCTATGACGCTGTAAATCCATTTCCAGTGCGGTCACTGTCCTATTTTGGTTACTCAAGTTTCCAGAACAATCTGACTTTGTTACACTAACTTTAAGAGTTTTATATATATATATATATATATCTATATTATTGTTTTTGATCTACTTCTACAGTAGTTTTGATGTCTGCTCATGAAAAAGAGAAAATATCCCCTCTGTCAAGGAGGAAATGTCCTTCATTCAGTTTGTTTTTCTGTTGCTTAGTTCCTTTAGAGGTATGAATGGATTTGCATCAAAGATTTTTTAGATGTGGGATGTGGTCCAATTTAGAAGTAACTTCAAACTAGAGCAGGTGCTGGATGAAAGAATTCATTTTTTTAATTCAGCCTTGGAGGAGGTTTGCAGCCTCGGACTGTTACTGTTTTCCTGCCTAGAAACAGAATTATAATCAAGTGAAGAAGAAGAATGAAACACCCTAGTTCAACCTGGATGTTTTACATTATTTAGAAAATTAAAAGTGACTGGACCAGGCATTAGAATTTGATGGGTAAAATCTTAGATGGACAACAACATACGCAATATTACACCATACTATGTTATTAAATATGAAACAAAACTAAGACAAAATTCAGAAGCAATGTAGGAAATTCTAAGCCCACTCATTATTGTTTCCATTAAATTTGAAAGGGTAAACAGCCAGGTGATGTTCATCAAATTAATTAACTTCAGCTGATCGGAATATTCAAATTTTTTAACACAATGCCAAGGAGGAAAAAAAATCAACAATAATCACAGAGAAGCAACTCGTACTGTCAAGTACAGCAATGGAGGCATTATGATTTGGGTTTGTCTTGCAGTCACATGACCCCTTATATCAACTCTTCTGTATAACAAATGCAAAGTCGGCTGTTCAGTCAGGTACAGCTTTGTTGCACAGCATACATTCTAATCGAACTTCACTGACTGAAACAGAAATAAAAATGTATAGAATAAAAACTAAGTCAACACACCGGTTTGCGCTTCCTATTGTTTTGTAATATCAAACTATTATAATGCACATTAAAAAACAACAAAAGTGACGAAAGTGCTCAATTACATAAAACCTTAAAAAGAAAAATTAAAAACATTAGAAGTGCTGAAGATAAATAACATATAAAACATGTTCATTTGCTTGTTTTGGGGAAACAAAGATGCTAAATAATAATTCTACAAGTTAAATCAGCCAAAAGAGAAGCAGATGGAGTCCGACAATAGCAACAGGGTGTACGTGCTGAAAATAGAAGAGAAACAGATTTTCACAAACGCTCCAGACATGCAGGACTGCTGATCATCAGCTTGTCTGAGAGGCGAGAAAGGCGGGCAGTGATACTGGCACCTGCACTGCACATGTACGGGAAAAACAGATGGAAATTGCCATTAAGAATCCACACTACCTTTTTTTTTTTTTTTCTCCAATGCCCTCCATTAATTCATTTATCCAACCTTAAAGACTTGGAAGAAAAAAAACACCTCAAGACGTCCTCAGAAAGACTCCCCTGAGCTTTTACCCGTCTCTTCTTCTAATTCCTGTTCATTTAAAAGTCCATGAGAAGATACACCTGTGACTTGTTGGAATTACACTGACATGAGATTCCTGTCTGGAAAGGACAAGTCAGCTCCACCCTGAACTCAAAGTAACCTAAAGGTGCTTTAATTCAACTCAGGCTGCTATGTGGCGTTTACTTGTCAGTTACCATCCATGTCATGCTGCCCACAGTTCAGGCAGCGTTTATAAAACTTTACACATTATTCATTAGCTAGTCATCAATTCAAGCTTTGGCTCCATGTTAGTGAACAAAGTACTTCAGTGAAAAACCACAACATTTCCGTGTTTCCTTTCTCTACATTTTGCCGTCTTTTCACATTTCTGTCTTCTGTTCATGTCCATTTTTTTTTTTTTTTTGCTATAGACAGTCTTTGCCTGTAAATTCTACTTTTCAACACTCCCCTTTACTTCAGCTTCCCGCTTGAATCTGATTATTTCTCTATTTACTTACTTTGCTTTCAAGGAAATGTTTGATTTAAGCAGTACATTAAGAAATGAGACTTATATCTAAGCAAACATAGAAGATAAGAGCTTTTATATTCTTCCCTTGAAGGGACAAGTCAGAATAACAAGTCAGAATAGCATGTAAAGAATGTGACAGAAATGTTGAAGATAACCGGAAAGAATGACAGGGCAGACATTTCCATGAACATACATGTTGGTTCAAACACCTGACACAGCTGGAAGTGTATAAATGGAGAGTAAATCCTACTTCAACTCTTCATCCCTGTCCTATCGGCACGTCTCACCTAATCAAACACTCTGATGTGGTCACACGTCTTACACTTTCAACCTCTGCATCAACTGAAAAATCCATTATATGTACTCGGTTCAAGCCCGAGACTCACATTCCTGCGTACACACACACACTAAATCAATAGCAGACATTAGGTGTTATTGACAATGCCAACTGAGGTTAACAATCTGGCCTAACTGTAGGCGCCGCCTATTAAGCTCTGTGTAAATGCCACAGGGCAACAGGATCAAAAGGTCCACATTTGTTTGAATTGTATTAAACTCCTGCATGTGCTCTTGCTCTTATCCACACATCTGAAAATCATTTCAAAGAGATATTTATCTACACTGATGTCACAAAAGCCCCTCTTTTATGAACACATAGTTGTCTGATGCGATGCATCATACACACGCACACACACACACACAGATAACAAATAGGACTATTTCAATACATTTCAATGCATGATTTTGTTTTTGGGCAGGAGTGTCCAAAGTCAGTCCTCAAGGGCCGCTGTCCTGCAGGTTTTCTTTCCCTTCCTGCTCCAACACACCTGACTTAAATTAGATGACACTACTAATGTCACAAAGACAGGTTTTTATCATCTTAAAAACATCGCCAGAGTCCGCCCATTTCTCTCTCTTGCCAGCACGGAGGTGCTGATGCATGCTTTTATTTCCAGTAGAATAGATTACTGCAATGCCCTGCTCTCTGGTCTTCCTAAAAAGAGCCTTTCTAGTTTACAACTACTTCAGAACTCAGCCGCACGTGTTCTGACAAGGACCAGAGGGCGGGAGCACATTACACCAATCTTAAAATCGCTGCATTGGCTCCCCGTGCGTTTCAGGATTGATTTTAAGCTTCTTTTAGTGGTTTATAAATGTTTTAATGGTCTTGGGCCTTCTTATTTATCTGACCTGGTTTTAAGGTATGAGCCCTCGCGGACCCTGAGGTCCTCAGGTACCGGCCTTCTGGTAGTTCCCAAGGTTCGGACCAAGACCTATGGTGAGGCGTCATTTTGCCATTATGGCCCCCGCCTTTGGAACAGCCTGCCTGAGGGCCTCAGGGCTGCAGAGACTGTCCATGTTTTTAAGAAAAGGCTCAAGACCTACCTTTTTGGTTTAGCTTATAATTAGGTTTTATTCCTTTTAATAAGTTGGTCTTTTTCTTTTACCCTGTCTTGGTTTTATTTATTTACTTTTTTATCTTTTTAACTAGTTTATAGTTTTTTATAATTCTGTTTTGATTACTGACTTCCTTTAAACAAGTGTATGATTTAGACTTAATTTTTAGGCTTTTAGGTTGTCTGATTCTTATTTGATTTGATTTTATTCTATTTTTGCTATTTTAGGTATTTTAATCCCTCCAGTGTTTTCCTCATGGGGTCCTCCATGTCAGGGCCTATGCCTGCTTCAGCGTTGGGGCCGTCGCTGTGGTTGTGTCCCTGTCTGGGTGGGCACTGCAGCCTAATAGCTGTAGTGTGGACCTGGTCTCAGGGGGGCTGCCAGTGGAGGCGGCCTATGTGGCAATGGGGCGGGATGGACCCTGACATGGATGGACCCCAGAATATCGTTCCTTCACCGGGTGCCAAGACATGTCTTTCGGGATACTCTGTTCTTGGGGTGGTGTGTGTGTGCGTGTGCGTGTGTGTGTGTGTGTGTGTGTGGGGGGGGGGGGGGGGGGGGGGGGGATGTGTGCTGTTTTAGATAAACTTGTGGGACTGCTGATGTAATGTGTTGTTTTTATTATGTGAAGCACTTTGTAAAGCTGCTATGCATGAAAAGTGCTATATAAATAAAATTTGATTGATTGATTGATTGACTAAAAACCTGTAAAATTCTGCGCAAATGCTCATTAGTTTGCGTGTTGTTTGCTGGAGCAGGGAGGCATAGAAAACCTGCAGGACTGTAGCCCTCGAGGACCGGGACTGGACACCTCTGGAGTTAACTTGATTCAAATAAGACCAGTTTAACTGTGACAATCCTTGAATAAAATTACATGAAAAATAAAATTGATTTTAATGGGAGTAACTAGTCATAAGACGTTTTTCTGCACAGCTGTTAGGGATGGTAGGGATGATCTCCTAAAGAAGTCCTAACTGAAACCTCTGACTTATAAAAAAAAAAACCTTAAAAAAATTTAAAATCAAGAAATTCAGGAAAAAATAGTTTATTAACTGTATTCACACAGGAATTAATCTTACTGTGTCACTGAATATGTGACTGAATATTGTACAGTTTTGATTATTATTAGATTTTTTGAAATACTGATATTTGATATTTAATTTGAAATATATAAACATTCTCTGCGCTCATATTATTCACCCAATTCAGTTTATATATATAGTTTATATATATATCTATAATTATATTAGGGGTGCAAAAATACAAGTATTCGTATCGAACCAAACGGGTGTGTATTGAACCATGAACTATTTATTGAATGTAGAAAAATACAAAGTTTTATATTTATTTGATCGACTTGTGCTCCGACTATGAGTTCTGTGTTGAAAACTCAGTGGATCTGTGGTGAACTACATTCAGATCAGGCGTTTTGAACTACTTTGGTTTCCACGTTGAGTATGAGCCCAATGGTGAGCTGCTGTGGACAAAAGCACTCTGGGTTAAAAAAAAAAATGCATGATTTTTTTTTTTTTTTAAATAAAAAAAATATCGAACCATGACACGAAACCGAACTGTATTTAACCGAAGCGAACCGTGAATTCACAGTACAGTATATATTAAATATATATATATATATATATATATATATATATATAAAATATATACATATAAAATTTCAAAGGCAAATTAGATGCAAATCATGCCACTGACACTTAGTCTTGTAATATAGAGAAGGGTACTGCACTGAACCAGCATTATCAACATCTCTACGCTGTGCAAGGACAAATTTCTTAAAAGCAAAGCAGCCAAGTTCTCCCCATCACCAGCTCTCCGTCACATATATGCAATCTTTGAATACCTTTGTAGAAAATTTCCATTTTAGTTGCATCATGCTGTTGGGTTGTCTGGGATATTATAACAGCAAACACAAAAGTGCAGATTCAGAGGCAATCATGGATGTCATTATCAGGGAGTATCCCCGTTTCTGAAAGCTCATGCAGAGCCAGATGGAGAGAAATGAAGAGATAAAAAAATCCCAGCAACTGTAGCCTTGCTGTGTGCTTTGCGTGAGTGTGCAGGTGTGTGTGTTTGTACCTGATAGGTGTCCCACAGCCTAATCGTACAGCGTAGTGGCAGCTCCCTCATCAGGAGGTTGTTCATCCAGCGAAAGGCAAACTGCAGGTACTCTACCTCGTACTGCTGCATGTGGCGGTGCACAGACTCTGCCAAAAATAATGAAAGTAATCTTTAAATAAAACTGTAACACTGAAACAGCAACAGGCACAGCATAATGTCCTGTGGTTAGCTCATACATGCAGAAAAGAGATGCAAATGTCGATCATGAGAAAAAAAAAGTTAGTTATAGCAGCAGTGACAGTAACAAGAGTGCACATAGACAGATTCTTTCCCAACTCCCTCCTCTATTAATAGCTGCTGTCATCAGTGTCGCATTCGCAGCCTTTTCCTCATAATTGAAATGTAATTACAGAGCTATCCAAATTGTCTCAGAAACGCTTCATACCAACCAGGATGAGAAATGGAAACGTAATTGTATTGTTAACCAACGCTCCAGAGAAATTGCATGTCGCTCCAGTGAAGACTGAAGTGCATGTAAAGTAGGTCAGTGGCATCGAGAGGTGAGGAAGGAGGCCATGTTTATGCGTGATGTATGCAGAGCGCGTTCATTACTTATCTGACATAAGCACCTTCAGTCACACATGATAAAAACTATATTTTGTTTGTGTGAAACAAATGACCGTGAAAAAAAAGATTAAAAAAAAAAAAAAAAGATTTCTTTAGCCTTTTTCATTGTGTGTCCCGGTAAATTTATCGCCCAGCCCTAGGAGCCATACAAGGATGCCAACAAAATCAAAGTTTTTTAGTGAACATGCATTTGAAGGGTTTGACAACATATTGATGATAATTGACTCAAAACTGAGACAAGTTGATAATACCCATTAAATTAAACTGTGATCTCAAACTAGAAATAAAATCATCCGATTCCAGTCGGGGGCTGTTGTGAAGTTTTTACAGTCCTTTAAAAGTAGACAAAAATTTTTGCAAGTGTTCAGTAGATATTGTGATATTATCATGAACAGTTTGCAACAATAATTCCACAATAAAAATTAGGGGTTATGACATTTTTTTTTTTTTTTTTTTTTTTTTTTTTTTTTAGAGGCGAACATGATATTTTCTCATTAGCCTCAGCTGATTTCCGATACAACCCGCCGATATTTGGGGCCAATACTGCATTTGACTCCCAAATCAATATAATGAAGGATACAACTCTTTTAAAATTAAAAAAAGAACAAAGCACCTCAAATAAATATACAAAAAAGAAACTGTGCACTTGTAAACAAATATTAAATAGAAACATTAAACTTGTAATTAAAATTAAAAAAAAAGTCTGTAAATTATGCCGAGTGGGGGTATCAGCCAATACACCCAACGTATCAACCGCTGGCGAGACCAGCAAAAAAAAAAAAAAAAACTTGCAAATATCAGCCTAAAATATCAGCCAGCTGATGTATCTGTCTATCCTTTGTAAAAATCCAGTACTTTGACGACCCAAACTGGCTCGGATGTAAAGCAGAAAACTAAAATGAAGGGGAAAAAAATTGAATATACACATCCTCCAAATACAGAAGGAAACAAACAGTTGCTAGTGACATATGTTGAAATTGACAAAACTAATGAACAAAACTTTGATTGATGAAAATCATTCCATTGATTCTGAATTGTGGTACGACCCAAAACCACAACCACACATGATGGGACCCCTAAATTAATATGTTGACCAACCCTTTGAGGCAATCACTGCAAGTCAAGTGTTTTCTTTTTTTCCAACCACAATTCAAAAGAAACATTTCATTTCACTAAATTCTAATTCAGCAAACCTTTTTAGTTTCTTCTTATTTGAGTGACTATTGAGATTTTTTTCTTTCCTTTAACAGGACTGAATAAATTTGAGGATGACTGTATATCTATAGATCTGTTATTTTACCCAAAAGTGATTAGACAACAACTGCTCAATAACACAAATCAGGCTGTCAGGTCAGAGGCCTGACTGATCTATTTCACTGAAAATACCTCCTGGAAATGAACACTTGGATAACTATGTTCAGGTATGAGTTAAGTAACTGAATGCTCCATACCGGTCAGGAAATTAAACGTATTTTGTTTTCTTGATTCTGTAAGAAAATCCACCTGAGTATTCACAGCGTCATCCATCAAGATTTACAACACTTTCAACACCAGTGGGAGAGTTTAAGGCAACAAAAACATCTGTCCTCTGACAGAGCAGTTTGATTTGTGACCGAGTTATTACTGTCCAAGCTGTTTGGGGGATTAAGACTGGGTCAAAATTCATACTTGCCATGCACAAACCTGAATTTCTCTGAAGTATTTGTACCACAGCATGGTGAAGCTAGATTTTTAGTAACAAGCTCCAGAAGGATTTGTGAACAGCTAATTAAACTTAAACCTCTATCTCCTCGAATCTGAAGACACGTGACATGATAAGGAGTGTATGGCGACTCAGCAAAGAAAAAAAAAAAAAAGCCCATGTTTGTTCAACTGAACACCCCACAGGGAAATCTAAACCAATAGGCTGGTTGCACGGCATGATATCATGCCATATATCATGAACTTCACAGATAAGATCACATCTTGCATCACGCTGTCTCAATATGGTCTCAGTGTGGGATTCAAACGTTGGCGTCGTGGCATGCTGGCAGAACACTCGCAGAGAAGAATGGATGAGAGGCTAATATGTCAGCTGAAAACTGGCTGCATGCGGGGCTGTGACACCGAGAACTGCCGCCTTTGTTCCTTTCACTGTTCATGATAAATGTTTGTTTTATGCTTCTTTACATAACAAAAGATTAAAAATACCACTCACTATTCAGCGACTCCTCATTCCATAGTCATCAAACCCATGACACTCATTCTCCTTCCCGCACACACATCTCATAATAGAGCTGTAATTATGGAGCTGTCAGAAAATCTATGAGAAAAGCCAGTGAGGGAGGAACTATAGCATCCCCTTCTCTCACTCTCTGCTCTTAATCAGGGTTTGCTGACAAGCACACACACTCTCCAAAATACAGATTTAATAGCCCATTTATTGGTAAAATATTACACAAGACATTTCCAACTGAGACGACATACAAACTCACAGGGGAAGCACCTGAATGACACCTATCTGCTCGCATGTGCATGTTCAACGATTACACTTACTCTCCAGCACATGAGCAGGGTGCAAAGTAAACACAAAGCTATTATTTCACACTCCTCTCTGCAGTTTAATTATCACATGCTGCTGTAAAGGCATAAACAAGGAAAGCTCATTAACGGCGCATGCATCATGGTGACAGATCTTAGCTAGCTGCCTAACAGAGGGGAAGAGAGCGGAACAACTTTAGACAATGTTGAATTACACTAATGAACTTATTCTGCCTAATATTAGCGACTTCACTAAACACAGAGAGGAAGAGGTGCACGGCGGGGGAGAGTGCAAGCAGGAATGGCTGATTTTCATGAGGTGTTATGGAAGAAAAAGGAAAAATAAATGGGAATGATTGAACAGTAGAGGATGAAAACGGGCTTAAAAAAAAATCAAACAAAATGCTGTAACTAGAGCCTTATTACTGATGTGCAACAGTCCAGCTGGCACAGTGCTGAGCATGCTGGGTAGGGTTGTTAGAGAGGCTGAGTGAGGTTGAAAATGACATGTTTCATAGACACTGATTGACTGATGAGTCTTGTCCTCCTGCCCACTTGCTGGTTAAAGCATAGAACAGAGGCCACAGCGCTGCCTCTCCCTCTGTGCGCTCCATGGTGGGCTGTAGCTGGTGGACAGTGGGAGGTCAGAGGTTTTACAGTGACTAGTAAGCTGCTTTCTGGATTCTGCTGATGAGGCCAGTTCTGCCCGACTTCATGCTATCCTTGGTGTAACATGCAATTACAGTTAGACTTTTTTTTCCCTCTCACCCATTTAATATTTTCCTTTCACCATCTTCCACTCCAGATCACAGTTTTCTTCTGCACCCCGCTGTAATGCTTTTAATGTTTTATGTAAAGCAGTTTGAAATGTTGTGTACCTGAAATGTGCTATACAAATGATATTGCATTTCCTTGCCTTTTACCTCTCTCTCTTTTGTAGCTTTTATGTATTCCTCTAGTTTTAATCATAAACCAGGTGGTACTTAGTGTTTATTTGTCACGACTTAAAAAAACAAGTATTAGCATTCAACCTGCTCATTTACTGTTGTCCCTGAAAATTCCCCTCTTAATTCACAACAATCCTCTCTTTCTAACAGTATGTCAAATGTGCAACCTACATTTGCAGCACTGGTGTCCACAGTGAGGAACAGAAAACATCAAATGTCCTGCAGGTCATCAGCTGTGGGAGTGGAAACCAGGATTCGGCACAAGTACATATTTACCTTATGACTGAGATTTATTATAGAAAACTAAATATATATATATATATATATATATATATATATATATATATATATATATATATATATATGTATATATAGCTTATAATCTGGTAAACACAGAAAGAATATGCATTCAGATTTCTACTTTTATGTATGAACACAGATTTAAGCATCTGGTCTTTGATGTGTGAGAGAGGTAAACAGCACCAGTTTACCTTTCCAGGCGACTTATAAAATCAGGAAATCTGCCAAAGGGTCTTTCCAGTGCAAGTGAGAGGCAAACAAAGGATCAGATGCTTAAAAAATAAAATTAATCAAACTCAAAGGCAAAGAATATGTGTCATCACCAGCTGACAATGAATGAGTCAATAAACTATCTCATTCACTCACTTCCATCTGAAAAATCTCAAGTTTATCACAGCTGCAGTTTTGTTTATGTGGTGTAGTGAAATCCATATCAGGCACAAGTTAACACAACCCTCTCAAGCTGCTTCGCTTGCACACTTGTAAGTAAATTGAGAACTGAGCTTTTACAAGCTTAAGGTTCCAACATGTAAATTGAAGGTGATACCTATGATCATGCTTTTATTATTAGACACAAGCATTAAAAGACATTTTCTGATTACTTTCAAACACAACAACCATATCACCACCACTGTTCGTTTTATTAGCTAAAAGTTAGCAACATTTTCTTAGATTTTTGTTTGACAAAAACAAATTAATAACCAGATAAATGGTTGTGCATGAAATTGAGACATTGTGTAAAACAAACAAAAACAGAATACAATGATTTGCTAATCCTTTTTAACCTACATGTATGGTCAACTAAATGCAATACAAGGCAAGATATTCATTGTTCAAAGTGATTAACTTTACTGGGTTTATTTGCAAATATTCATTAATTATTAATTTGATGCCTGCAACACATTTTAAAAAAGCTGGGACAAGAGCTTCAAAACACTGGGAAAGTTGAGGAAAACTCCAAAAACACCTGTTAGGTAGATTCCACAGAAATGGTTCATTGGACACAGGCGAGAGTCATGATTGGGTATAAAATATTTAAGTCATCTTTCTTTTTTAATCAGTTATGATTTGATATAAAAACTTTAACTGAAACTAAATCCAAATTAACACTGATCTACAGCCAGCATCAATTCACTTATTTACAATTAACCGTGGTCCTGCAATAACTCAAACAGACATTGGCTCCATTAAAATACGTTTGCTCCCATCTAAGGCGTGACGTGTGCACATAATACTAATATTTTCAACTCCTTTTTTTTTTTTTTTTCAGTTTAAAATCAAAGGGATCCAGAAACTGGCCTTACAGTTATAAACTTTCCCACTTTGAATAACGGACTGAGAAGACTGCAGTTAAGACATCTACAAATTTCTTGAAATAAAAGGGAATATGTGAAACCTAGTATGTTAAGCAAAGGGTGATCTCTGAGGAGTGTGTGGGAAGAGCAGAAATATTATGCAACTGACCTCAGGTCAGGTTAAAAGATACCAGAGCGGCCTTCAGTGGTAAGATTTGAAAAAAAAAATGGCCAGATTTTAAAAGAAAATATTCTGGATCATACTCTGCTGGAGAAATATAAACAGATGAAATTTCATGCACATAATATACACAGCCACTACCATCATCTACTGCTGCTTCAGAAAAGCACATTGTTTTACAGTTTCGTCAAACTCGAGAAGACACTGAAGCCTTTCTAAGCCTCTTCTGCAATAATCACAGTCCCACTACCAGCCTTTTGTTCATATGCAGACTCAGAGCGCATGCTGCAGATGCACCCTCTCATTTGCATAGATAAATTCACCTTTGGGCAATTTGCATGTTGATGAACTTGTACTAATGCACTTGCATGCAACAAATACAGAGACAGAGATAAAAGAGAGATAAAGAGATCAGAGAAACATTACATGCTGACAAAGTGGTTGTTGTCTTTTGAGGAGGCACGTTTGCAAGCGTCAAGCAAGGCTAATGGGAGTTAGTGTTATTATTGCAAGTAGATAATTACAATGGGGGGTAGGCTGAGAGATGGGCAAGCAAAGGGAGAAATTTCTGAGACTTCCGATGTCTCCAGATATTAAAGGTAAAGAAACAAACGATTTACAGCTACTCTGAGCTCACGTCTGCATCTTTACACTGTATTCATACAAAATAGGTACAACAAATGTAAATAAAACAGAATGCAATATTTACCATTTCATGGAAAATATGAGCTAGTTTGGAATTTGACAGCAGCAACACATCTGGTAGCCTGGTACACCAGCCTGACTAACGCCATGTATGAGATACACGACAAGTCAGTCTGGGCTCCCTCCATTGGAGAATGATTCCACTCCGGTAAAAAATTGACCGGACCAATCACAGCACAGCAGTAGAATTATTAACAGATGAACGTTAAACTTCTCCGACGTTTCCACCGCTGTTTTGCTCTGTTTTGGTGCGTAACTAACAGCTTCCGGGTCATAGTCACATGACGTGCGACAGAAACACTTTCTCATATTAGTAGTTCAGCAATAAACAATGCTGACATGTAACAGAGTATTTATAATAATAAAACCAAACATTCTATGTTAATATACACAAGAAAACTACATTAAATAGAGAGGGAAAAACAACGTGTAAACGCTGACTTCCGGCGTCCCCATAGCAACGTAGCAACAGAGTGCCGAGCTACGCCAGCTACAGTCACTTCTGATTGGTTCTCTCCGGTTCACTGTCCTGTTAGTCCCGCCTCTCGTCTCGCATTGGAAATCAGTCTCCAACGGAGGGAATCCAGACTGACTTGCCGTGTATCTCATACATGGTGCTAGTCAGGCTGGTGTACCAGGCTACACATCTGGGCTCCTCATTTATCAAACGATCGTACGACGAAAATCTGTGCGTACGACCATTTCCACGCAAGACTGCATTTATCAATTTGGACGTGATCGCAGGATACGATCAAATCTCATGACAGCTCTGAGTTTGTGTACGCAAGTTTGAGTCAGTGAGGGTTTGCAGCGCAGCAGAACATGAAAATATTTATTAACCAAACCACAAACTGTCATTTAAACATAAGTATTCACATATCCAGCACTAAGAATGAACCCATTTGCAAAGAAAAAGGAAAAAAGTGAATGTATTCCCAAAGTTACAACTGAATTACAACTGACTGAATTTAATTCCTCCATTTATCTCAACAAATTATTCAAATCATAAACCTATAGTTCTAGGAGACAAGTGTTTTGCCCTCTTCGTGCATCTCCTCACCTCGCTGGTAAAACTGCTACACAGGAGCGGAGGAAGGCATCAGTACGCACACACGCGCGGGTGCCCAGGTGGAGCGCTGCTTCGGGCTGCAGGAAGGCAGGCGGGTGTCAGACCAAGCGGGATGAAGTGCTGCTTTAGACTCAGAGAAAATCTACAATACATTCCTGTCCTGTGCAGTGCTGCACATCGCTCGGACAGCTCATGGAGAGTTTTTATGCGCAGTCAGAGGAGAAGATGCGCCGGGAGCCGCCCTGCAGCCCCAGGAGACAGCAGCTTATCCGTCATTTCTAATAAGTAATCTATACTTTAAAGCTGTGTCAGTGCTCAGTCAGTAGACTGTCCCTTAGCTTTGTTAATGCAGGTTATCTTTCATCTGTCCCTGTCTGGGTCAGACTCGGATCTGACCGGCAACCACCTGATAGAGCGCAGCGGTTGGACTCATGGCGGCAGGGGTGGGGGTTGCCGGTGCCGGTGAATCATCTTTGGGTGGCGAGTTTCATATTGGACCACTTTTTCTTGACCCACTGGCAAAAGAATTGTGACGTTGCCATCGGAATAGGCTATTATCAAATTTAATAATTAATAAATGAAAAAATATATAAGCCAGGCCTAAATTGAGACTTAAATTAATATCTCAGCAGGCTGTTCAACAGCGGCGAGGCTGACTGATCCTCTTCCGTGCAGCGTTTTTGTGCACGTCTCTGACTTCAGTTTTTAAGCTGCCAAACACCTCTTTAATCTTTCCCACCTCACAAATGAGGAATTCTGTCTTGATCCCCCCAAAAGTTTTTTTTTTTTTTTTTTTTTTGTCAGAATCTCTCCACTCCATAGTTCAACCTCGCTGGGTGAAGCCTCTTCATTATGCATGTTTAAGGGCGTAACCATGGGCGTGACATTTAAATGACGATGGATTTCAGCTGTGGTACTTATCAAGACTCTTTTGTTCCTACAAGATTGGACCGATACAAACGTTTTAATAAATCACACGTGGGTCCAATCGTATGACCATTTTCATGATCAGATTTGCGATCATTTCTACGATCGTTTGATAAATGAGGGCCCTGGTGTTTACAGGGTTCCAGACTAACTTCTTTCCCCAGGAGCACAGTGGCTCCTAACTTAAATTTTTAGGAGTGCAAGCAGAAACTTTAGGGACGCACACCGAAATCAACTTGCAAAGCAAATATTCACATTTCCTCTCATTTACTGATAAATACCTCAACAATAAATGCAGAAACTACAATTTTCATAGGTCATGGCACGTTTTATGTTTCAGCTGGCACTGTGTTTACTCAGTGTCATGTTTTAGTTGCGTGGTGCCAGTTTTATCAGCAAATTTTGTGTTCCTGGTATGTTGTGGGCAGCAGTGGAAGAGATCAATGAACTCAAGTTTAGATCAGTTTATGGTTTTTGAGTCATGGATCAGATCATTTTCAGATCAGCAAAAAGAGAAAAAGGACGAGACAAATTCACCTCTGTTTACTTTTCTTTCTTTTTTTTTTTTAAGTATTTCCCTTATCAAAATCATTCAACTCAAGACTCATTCCACTCAGTTGTAAAGAAAAAAATAATGATAAATTCTGATAATTTGACAAAATCACAAGGTCACTCAATAGCAATGATGGTAAAGAGGACTGGATCCATGGTCCATGATGAAAAAAAAAACACCGACTGAGACCCCCTAACCGGCTGACTGGGCTATATACACAAACCCACTTCTTCCTGAACGTAGTAGTGCTCCTTAAAAAAACAAATAAAAAGTAGTGCTCCTTTGTTTCCTGTCTTTCATTACTGGACAAATTGATTAATCCAGGTGTACCTGGCCATTGTTGTCGTGGTATCTGAGGTCAGGCAACACCTATATTAGGGTTGTCACGATACCAAATTTCTGTTTCGATACGATACCATTTAGTATTTCGATACTTTCCGGTACTTTTCGATACTTTTTTAAAAAGGTAAAACAAACTCAATATTTCTTTTGTGTTATTGTTCTTGAAGTCTTTATTTTAAAATAATCAAATAAAGAAGTAAAATCTTCAATTTAAAACACAGAGAACCAGTAATATAAAGCAATGCCAAATTAAAATCATTCTATACATGAAACATTATATGGACATAATTAGAAAAATAAACTGTAAAACTATCTAAATAAATTACATATTGTAAGGCTTTTGGGATATTTTTTAATGTGTTTCAAAATGTTAATTTATTTAATGTTGTGTCTCAATAGTTTATGATATGAAACATTAAATGGGTATGAGGTAATGTCTATAAAATCATGTTTGTGTGACTCTTTTTGTGACATGTTTGTGACTTCATTATAACATCAGTCAAGTTGTATTAATAATTATAATATATATATAATTATTGAACATATCAGTCAGTTCATCTCTGTCACCATTTTAAAACTTATTTAAACATTTTAAGGATGTAATAACTTTGAAGAAAATGAAAAATGTATTTATTAACCGTTTACGTGTCATATGGAGGCTTCTGTAGGTTTCTACTGGGCTGGAAGAGGTTTTGTGCTTTTTACTTTGACATAACTGAACAACATCAGCACCAGTTGTTCCTGACTGAAGTCACTAAGTCCGCGTAGTTGTCCTTTAGAGGAAAAAAGAAAAGATGACGACTTTGGAAAAGCCCGTATTGATAAAGTAGGGGCTCAAAGTACAGTTTGGAAGTACTACGGATTCAAAGCTAATGATAAAGGCGAGCCGTTAACCACTGAAGCACTGCAGTGAAGCAATGCTACGGAGTCCGTCTTGCTAACGGAGGCAAACTTCAGGTATCCGCGGCAGCGTCCACTCGCCATGAACCAGCCTGTCTGCTACCTGACGTTTCCTCCTCCTTCTCAGTGAAGGTGCTTCACTGAGAGCCGCATCATTAACTACGTCACACTCACTGCTGGCCTCGCTGCTCTTAAAGGGACAGGCTCCAATTTACCAATTTAGCTGCGTTTTTTTTCTTTTTAAAGTACCGTTTTCTTTTAAATGCTGGTATAGTACCGTTTTAAACGCTTTAGTATTGCGGTACTATACTGGTACCGGTATACCGTGCAACCCTAACCTATATTAATCAGTTTGTCCAATAATGAAAGACAGGAGTAAACAGAGGAGCACTACTAAGTTCAGGAAGTAGTGGCGTAGTTCAGGATCACAAATCTACAGAGGACTTTTATTTTGAAATTTATCTGCTTCTGTGTCTGATTTTCAATCTTTTTGCAAAGAGCTTGACGCTTTCTGGAAGTGTGCTTATCAAAAATAGAGACGATGCAACGAGATGCTTCTGACTTCTGGTGTATGGCGGCCTGGAGTGAAGAAAACTATTGACTAAAACGGCCGCGTTCTGCTCCGGATTCAGCAATGCACAGGGAACCGGTTTGCGCCTCTACTGGTCAGGAAGTCTGTCAGCAAATAAAACTATTAAACAGACTTAATATATAATAATAATACCCAGCAAATTTATTGGCCGCACATGTGCGAGTAGATGGAAAATTTACTTGCACTTTCTCACATTTTAGTCACAAAATGCGACCAAGTATCCCCTCTTCTTTTAGTTACTTTCTGTAAACGTCGAGGAAGTGAGGAGACCAGCTCCTAAAGTTAAAGCAACCCTTACCGATGTTGCATTCTTACACTATTTTTCTAACAGGGTAAAATGCTATGAATGAGGTAATGGAACTCTAAAATACAAGACAGACCCACCATTAATCAAAATAAAATATTATTCCAATCTCTAAATATTCAATGAAAACTCCAACCAATCCTTGAAGTGGGGGTGCACCTCTAGGATTGTCCAACGGACCTGCCTGTCAGACCTTTGATTCTGCATTGGGAGGTGGAGGGAATGAAGGGGTGTGTCTTAGGAGTGAGGCGGGACTGTTTATATTCAAATAATCTTGCTGTGCTTTCTGAAATGCAAGATCGGTAAAGGTTGCTTTAAGGAGAAGAAAGTTGTTTCATTCTGGTCTATTGCAGGATTTTAGTGGTGTTCCAGGCCTTTGTTGCCCCATTTTTGGTTTCATGATGCGGCAACTATTTTCTATTAGGTGAATGTCTGGCCAGTTCAGCACTTCTCTTGCAAAGCCATGCTGTTTTAACATAATGTGTGTTTTAGTTTTGTCTTGCTAAAATAATGGAAGCTCGGAGACGTCATCTGGACGGGTGCAGATGTTGCTCTAAAACCTCCAGGTACGACAGCACTGATGGAGCCCTCAGATGTGGCAGCTGCCCACGCCATAGGCACTAATGCAAGCCCAAACCATCAGAGATGCATTTAAACTGTCTGCTATGAGCAAGCTGGAAGGTTCCTCCTCCTCAAGATGCAGAACACGGCATCAATGGTTTCCAAAACAAAATTCAAATTTTGTTTCATCTGATCACAGAATATTTTTCCACTTTGTCTCAAATGAGCTTAAGCCCAGATCAGATGGTGACACTTATGGGTTGTGCTCACAGATGGGTTCTTATCTGCATGATAAAGCCTCAACCTGCATTAGTGGATTTCTGGAATTGCTTCTGAGCCCAGTCAGAGATTTCCAGTTAAGAATCATAAAGGATTCCTCCTGATTTCCTGGATCTTTTGTTGATCTTATACAATGCAGATGGTGGGATCTTCAGTCTTCATACTGAAGAATATTGTTCTGGAATTGCTCCACAATTCTTAGTCGTGTGTCGTTACAGATTGGTGAAACTGTCAATCCTCTCTCAAATATCAAGATGTAAAATGTCTCAGTTTCACATCTGATATGTTGTTTATGTTCGACTGGGAACAAAACGTGGGTTGATGAGATTTGCAAATCATTGCTTTCGGTTTTTATTTAGATTTCAAAAGGTGTGCCAACTTTTTTGAAACTAGGGTTTTAAAAGTGTTTTAATTTTGTTTTGCTTGGAATCTTTCCAGGCCATTTTTACTGTTTTCCCTCTTTTTGTGTTAAAGCCATACTGGGTAAATATTGGTGGGGACATGTTCATAAAAACACAGCTCATATTCTTTCTCTAACTCTCTGTAAGTGTACAGTATATGTATGGAATGACTTACCCTCATCTGGTAGATATAAAGAATCGGCATACAATCATTTCAAAGCAGGGAAAAGCTGCCAGAGAGAGACATAAACAAAGTCCTCTCCCTGGTGACCCCGTTCTGCAAACACCGAGCTGTGGTCAACAGTATTTCTTAGCAAACATCCCATCAGCAGTATCAGATTACCTCGACTGATGTAGATTCTTGTCCCTTTTCGAAAAGGTTACAACTCACGCTGATGGAGTGTAATCAATTTGTTTACTTGCAATAAGTGATCCAGCAAATTACAAATAAATGTGCATCAAAATAAATGCAATTGTTCTGGAAATGTAATGGGCTGATTCTCTCAAAATAATATCAAATATCAAAATCAAAGGAAAAACATATTCTAAATTAAATTCAAGCAAAGCGTGATCCATATGAGTAGCAAGAAAACAATACTGGACCATTTCTATCAAACATTCCAGACAGAAACCCCCTTCTATCAAAATACAGACCAGTCTGGATAACCCTACATCTGATAAGCGCTGATAGGTAATTTTGGAAGAGATGAGATGCCATTGTTCCCAGAACAGATGCTACGTTGACAGCAGAGTGAAAAACAATCCTGTAACACAAGATAAGAGCTATCTGTGATCTCATTAGCGCTGGTAATGTCAAGCTAGCGAGGTATAAAATGTCTCTGCCAGGCGATGATGACAGGGCACTTATGGAATAAAATACAGTAAAAATGTTGAGTCATTTTTTTGATGTCATTGCTGAGGTGTGAGGAGGACTTTCCCCCCTCTGCCTGTATGCCTAGTAGGTGTGGTAATGTTGCGCTGAAGGTCAGTATTAAACAGATTACATGTTTTGTTTTTTTTTTTTTCAAAAGTATTTTCTCTTATTTCATCTTAGCTTTTGCCAGGCAACTTGTGGCCCGATAGCAAATGTTTTCCAGCTTGTCTGACATATACATCTATGTTTCTTCTGTCCTGATCCCACATGGCAGGGGTTTTCACACATCATGTGCAGACAGAGACCCACGTCAGGATGCTGTCTGCAGCTGCCCTTTCACACGTATACTAGACAGCAGGAGATAGTCATTGGCACTTCCTCACTTACTGGGTAAACCCCAGAGAGGGTGCAGAGGAGAGGAGGCAGGACATGATGCAAAAAGCAATGACTGTTTTCTTCACACCTCATCCAGGACAGTGGGCACAGTTACTGAATTAACTATTCAAGTGTTTTTGAGATGATATAACGACCACATGCATCTGAATACCATATGAGGCGTGACATCAGCTGTTCTTGCTGAAAACAACTGGAACAAACTGCCAGTTCAGATTAAACTTTTACCAAATGTAGTCATTTTTTATTTCTTTTCTCATGTGCCTGTGCATGAAATCTGCACTGTATCTTTAACTATCAAGACTGTTGCTGATTTTTATCATTTTCATCTAAATTTGTTTATTCATATGACTTTACTCTGATTTTTGCAACGTCTTTAGATGATTTTGTTTCTCTTTATATTCTTTTATGTACTTTTTAATGCTTCTTCTGCACCCCGCTGTGATGCTTTTAATGTTTCATGAAAAGCAATTCGAACTGTCATGTACATTAAACGCATTATGCAAATAAACTTGCCTTGAATTGTGACTGCAATGTGATCTGTTTATGTACTGGTACGTATGTGTGAATTCCTTGCTCTTTTTTTAATTGAGGCATACAGTAAAGCTTAAATATGCAACATATTTATATATATATATATATATATATATATATATATATATATATATATATATATATCAATTCGACTGTTTGAAACCGCTTCTATATAATGTTTGAAAACAGTCTTGGTATTCTGTTTGTGGTCCTCCAGGCTTCACAATATCTCATTCGGTGAGTTGCTCAGATTTGCAATGGATTTTTACAGCACACCTCCAGATCAGAGTAAACTTCTTCAACCTTTACATCTTTCCCTAATCTTCAACTTTTGTTGCTGTTAACAAATTCCAACCAGCAGTTTTATAATTCACTTAAAGGTACAGCATGTTGCAAAATTAAAGGTCAATTTGATGTATGATTTAGAATGGTTTCTATCAGTATCTAATTACTTTACTGAAATAATAATCAAAACATGTTTATGTCCGGAAGAATTTTGGCTCCTGATGGCCACTAGCTGGACTTGGCATTTGAAGTCATTTTTTTATGCTCATCTTCACCACTAGATGGTAGTGATTTTTACACACTGTAACTTCAACCCAAAGAAATTATGCTCACGCAGTACTTTGTTTCATATTTTATATTCTGATTAGAAAATCTAACCTAGAAAAGGTGCTTTGCATTCTTTTTTTCTCTAGTCAGAAGTTAGAAATGCTTATTTTCATTTGTAATGGAATGCACCATCAACAGTTTTGCCATGATTGAAATAAATTTATTAACTGTTATCAAAAGGGGGCCTTATAAAGAAACCATTCTAAATAGTTAGCATGTAAAGCCTTAAATGCCAGAGGAATAGAACATGGGGTTTGTGGAGCCAATATTAAGTATTCAACCCTGTGGACAAGAGGAGGTCGCTTCACACACTAAAGTGGCTGCTCTGTAAAGAGCTGTAATTTCATGTTGGGAAAAGGGGCTTTTGTCATGTTTTTCATAGACATTAAGATTCCAGGATGCTGTGCCAACTAGTGGAAAAAAAGGGGCATAGTATGGCTCCTTTTAATACATAATTCTACTTTAAAAGTATCCTTATGTGGCTTTATTAAAAGGACATTGTGATTATTGTTTTTCTTTCTTGAGATCTTTAAGTTCCTCCTGTATTTTTAGCTTTGCAGTGCATGAGCTCCTTAGGGAAAGACAAAACAGAACACAGTCATAACAAAATCGACAAAAGAATAGCAAGCAGAAAATGGTAGAAAGCTGCAAACCTCGTAAGCAAACACACGCTCTGAATTCTTTGAGTTATAACCAACTTTTCTACGGGGACCTAGCAGGTTACATACACACGATGGCTCCGACTGATTTGGACATTCAGCTCCTGCAGGCGGTGTCTAAAAAATTTCAGGGTGGCAGTGCGTGCATGTCAGACAGGCCTGTATATTCTCCCTAACTTTCACTGACATTCAAAGTCCTTGCACAGACACACTTTCTCCCCATGCATTTGAATGCAGCGGGTGATTCCTTCCCACCCTCTGGCTGACAGAGCGGGTGACAGCAGAGTGGGACGGCATCAAGGTTAGCCGAGAACATGACCACTGTGCAAGAGCTTGCTTTGATAAGACCTTGCTTTGCACAATACACAGAGGACAGCTGCAAATGCCACATGTGTTTAAGGTGGCAGTGTTTGGATTGGATGCTTCTCGAAGCAGAGGATGATGATGGCGTTGAGAGGAAAAAGTTTGGAGGAAAATGATTTTAGTGTGTTTTTTGGGTGTTGAAAATGTATGAGAGAGGGAAGCCAGGAAATGTGGAAAAACATTGAGGAACAAAGAGACAGGAAACACATGAAGCTGTAAACGGATATCCAGTCGAAATGAAAACATTGTGAACAGAGAGAATGAGTGGAGGGATGGATGAAAGGAGGCAAGGCAGATGACTCACCATCAATCCTGCTGACCAGCTCCTCCAGGGCCTTGACTTTCCTCTGGATGCCTGGCTGAGCAAATGTATAGTTGTCCTGAAAAGAAGGAGAATCAGAGCAGAGTCAATATGGACTCAGGTTCAATCTGCAACAGTGGAATTACTTCAAATAGTTGGTTTGTTTTATGTTTTTTGGTGTTTGAAGCCTTATGCTAACTCCCAAAGTGAATGCATGAGGCAATGAGAAAAAAAAAAAAAAAAAGATTAAAACATTATTAAGAAATATTCAAAGCAACCAAAAACAGGAAGGAGTATGCAGGTCCAACTGGTGAGCACACAAACACATCCAGTAACCATCCTGCAAACAAGGTAACCAGATAAGTGTATGCATGAAATATGTCCAACAAGCTGTGGCTTTGATCCAGTTTCTGCAAAGCCAACATCATTTCTTTCAAACTTGTGTTTTACAGCCACAACAGTACAAAAAAATGGCGGCACAAATGAAGCAGCTGTCATGTATGTGGACCCATAGAAAGAAGATATAAAGCCCTGTTTCCATCAACAGGTCCGGGTCAATACAGGATGGTCAGTACACTTTTTTTGTTTTGTTTTGTTTCCACATACAAAAAATGGGAGCCAGAATATTTGAACTGACCAGTCCAGCTTTTTTAGGCCCCTTCTGTTGGGTCCCAATCTCACCAATCTGACCTTAAACTGGTTAAAAGAGTCATTGCTTCCTGTGCAACTCAGAATGAAGGAGAAAGCCACAACAGAGCCATGTTCAATATACTGGAGTTTTTTTCTCTTGGACCACATGCCAAGAAGTAAGAAAAAAAAAAAAACTGCGGGATGTCGGCCATTCTCTTCCATCATTTCTGTCTCATGTTTTTCTTAACAATTAAAAGAAGGCATAGCGCCAGGATGACATCTACATCGCTGACATGTCTATTGGTATCCGACTGATACGCCATCTTCTGGGTAAAGTTACAGTCGGCTGTGGATTTTTGGCCCCAAAATTTTTCATGAAAATTTGGTTTTCAAAGCATCATAAAATTTCCCTCTATAGTTTAAACCATTAATGCTCCGTAGCAGAATCAAGGAGGCAACAGGTAACGTTTTGGTTTAAATACAGCATCGGAGTCGTACATTAATAAAAGCTAAAGACACCTTAAATTTAACTTTTGATCTTTATACTGTACATCATCCAATACTTATCACTAAAGAACTAATTAAAGCTACTGTCCAAGTTTAAAAATATAAATAGCCATTTTTATTGATGTATATAAATTATTAAACATAATTTCTTTTTTTTTTTCTTTTTCTTTTTTTGTTTGTTTGGAATACTGAGATAATGATGGAGCTTGATCATAATCACCAGAGTTGGCAGCGTCAGCTGGTTGAGCTTGCAGAATACAATCCGTGTGAGAACAACACGCAAGCATTTTGTGCGTGTGCTCATACCCCCCAAACACACAACACAATGAGGATTACGTTTCCTTGAGGGGTCATTTCAGTGTGGTTGGAGAACAGCTGATGAGGCAAACTATCCCTCAGATGGAGAGGGAGAGAGAGAGGGGAGAAGATGAGAAGGAGATGATGGTGCAGGAGAAGTCATTTAGCAATAAACAGCTCCAGTTGTCCTTCAGGCACAGCAGAACTGAATCCATCAGTGGATCTCCATTTTTTTTCCTCCCACTATCCATTACTAGTAATGGCATGACTAACCCTATTTTATGACCTTCCCTTAGACTTATTTAAGGTCTGTGGACGGTGTTGTTTCTGGCAAGTATTCTTAATTTTAGACTAAAGGCTTTAAAGTAACTCTCTAATGAACTTGAGCAGCCGTGAACACCTAACTTACCTCTCCCTGTTAAAATCAAAATAAAACAACTCCTACTCGGCTAAATTAGTTTGTTTTCCAGCCTGGCTTCAAACCGTTTCTCATTTACTTCCACATCTTGTTTCACATCACACCTCCTCCTTCCAACACATTTCCAAAACCCCTCCCTACACGCTTTTTAATGCCATTCCTCTTTTCCTTCATCACTATCTAAAATGCCTTTTAGCTTCATTTTGTTTATTGCAAATTTACATCTGTTCATCACCTTCATTTCTGTCCTCTCTCTCCTTTGCTCACTTTTTTTTTTTTTTTTACCACTTCAGAGTTAATGCAGTTAGAAGCAAAGCAAATGTGAGGGCCAGTGCAAGTAATTACATTTGCATTATTGAAGCTGCCTTTAATCGACTGCCTCTCCCTTGCGCTCTCTCACCAGCTTATTTTTTTTTATTTTGTTTTATCTGCATCTGCTGGTTTCAAAATCACCTTGTTGCTTTTTTTAAATTACCTTCTTTGAATTCTTCCTTTCCTTTCCCTTCAACTTTTAAATCAGCCATGTAATCATGTTTATCCCTCCCTCTTTTTTCCATCCTCTCATCTCCGTCTTCTTCGTACACCCAGCTTGTCCCCACCCTCTCACCTTCCTGAATGTCTGTCACCATCTCAGCCCAGCAACTTCTAAAAAAGACTGCTTGCATTGAACACAGGCAGTGATGTTGTTAAAGGTATGACTCATCATTTTTGTTGCATATTCTCGTTGTGATTGGTTGCATTTTCTTCCTGCCTCCTGTTTCATCAGTACAATGAAACATTCTCTCTCGAGCAGGGAGCATCACATTCAATTTCTCCTTTTTCTGCCACCATTGGATTGAATAAACAGAACAAAGGAGACAGCTTGTTTTGCCCCTGAATATATCATTTCAGCATCAACACTGCATAGTCTTTAAGGAAACTCTTTAAGGAGACACTGCTGAGAATGGCATATTTTTAGCTAATAAATCTTTTGGCCTTAAGGGGAGAATTTTGCCCATCTTCTCACATGTTTGTACAACAAAGAAGATTATTCAACGCCTGTCAAACTGTCACTTTTAGCAGATTCAATGACAGAAAAGGAAAAAAATAATGTGTCATTGGGAGGAGTGTCTTGTGACTTCTGCACAGCACTTTATCAGGACACATTTTTTGTAGCAAAACAAAAGAAAATTGTCATTTTTTTTCTTGACTCATCTTAAAGAGACATATGTTTAATAAAAACTTGTTTTCCAGCTTACAGTGATGTGTAAACTCTGCATGAACACAGCAGCAGAAAAAGCCTACAAAGAAAGATTTAGTTGCAAAGCGACCCAGGGCAAACCGTAGAGGTGAGTCTTTATTAATCAAATAAAAGCTACAGTGTCCTCACAGCCCTTGTGCCTCCCTCCCTTTGGTAACAGGGATGACATACAGTAGCTGGGCCCGCCCGCACCGGCCTCTCGCTCCTTAACAACAATGCTGAGAAAGAACAAGCCTCCGCCTTAGAACGGTGTACAACGATATCCCAAAATCCTCAGAGAGCAGCTTTGGACAGCAGCGCAGCGGGAAGGATATCTGTTTGTTGGAGAAACCACAGCTGCCAAGGCTGAGCTGACGAATCTGCGAGACCGTAACTCACATGCTGAAAGTCTTCTGTAAAGTGTTTATTGTAGAGAAATCTTCAATCCATTTTCTTGCTCATGAACATTGGAAAGAACACCTTTGAATATTTAAAGTCATGTATTGTTTGTGTCCATGTTTGATAGCTTGCAGCTTTCTTCTTCTTCACCGCCGTTACTGAAGCACTGCTATGCTTGTTACTACCAACGGAGGGAATGAAAAGGCAGCAGAAATGGGATTTTCTTTCTGTATGATCTTTCCAAGTCAAGGTTTGATAGGCAGAAAAAGAAAGAAACAAAGCGAGGAAAACCATTCTTTCCCCTACTAACAAGATTCTCTACAACCCTGTCTCCTTCTCTCTTGTTTCCTTCAATATCCTTTCATCTATTTTTGCAATCTTCTCATTATTTCTCCCTGCTTTTCTTTCTTTCCATACTCATTTCCTGTTTTTCACCTCTGAATGGCTCACAGTGTCCCATCTGCTCTTTTGGTCTTAACCCTTCTCCTTTTAATAACAGTGAAAAAGTTTGGGCAAAACTTCCAGCTCATTATGAAAGAGAAGGTGTGTCCAATTTCCCTTATTCCTCTCTGTGCCACTCTCCAAATCCTCTTCCCTCACACAAGCTCTGTTTTCCGTTTCTATTTCCATCACTTTGCTGGTGCTAATGAGGTTAGGCTTACTTTCATATCTAATGAATGCCTGTTGTTTCATCAGGTGAGAAACGCTTGAGAAAGGAATAAAATACGTTTTTACGCTGTTGTCACCCTTTCCTCGCTTTCCCAGCATTGAAAATTCCTTTTCATTAAGATTTCCTCCATTTTCACCTGCTTTTTTTCTTAGCTTGCAGCTTTGCCCTCTTTCCCCGTCCTCCTCTTCACTCGCTCACCTCCTTTATTTAAATTTTTTTGGTCTCATTTTCCATTTACTGCCTTTTTATTCCCATTTTTTTTACTTTCTTCTGCTCCTTGTCAAATCCAACATGTCAGATCTTTGATCAGCTGAGGCAACAGGAGGAAATCAACTGCTTTATTATTCATACATTCTCCTCTTCTCCCACCATCTGTCCATCCACTGACCAAGCACATAAGTGGAACTGCTCTGCAGGGACACACCACACCAACATAAAGACTATGTTTCTCTTTCTGGAAAGTGTCAAAAGCCTCCCGTTCTCTCCTTCTTTGTTCCCTCTCTTTCTTACCCTCTCAGTCAGCTGAATCAATAGCTCCTCTTCACCTCTCAGTCTATTCTATTAGAGACAACAATGGCTCCACACTGGACTGAGATTGCCTCCTTTTGTGGGACCGGATGTCTATCAGCACGTTGGACAGAACCAACACAACAAAGCTGCAAGGGGATGTGAATGTGTGTGAGAGAAAGCAACATGGGGGCCAAGGAGAAAGGGAAAGAAAGAGATGACAGGTCAAGATAAAGGCCAGACAATAATGGACACGATGATGTGGAGAAAACTGAAGGACAGGGCAATCATCTGTCATTCGATGGCAGCGTAAGTGTGAGAGAAAAAGGCTGAAAGAAGAAGATAGTGCTGCATGAGAGTGATGACAGGATGCAGGATGGTGTAGACAAAGAAGTAGACAATTAGAGTTTCTCTGAGCTAAAGAAAGTTGGCCATATTTCAGTCCTGTTTTTTGGTTTTTATGATCATCATAGGCCTTGACTCAGAGAGCAGTAAGCTTAAAGGTGTACTAAAAGGCAGCAGGGGGTCCAGAAATGTGTTGCACAGCACTATAATTTATCCAGCAGGCAATACTGGACAATTGGACTGTAGGAGAAGAGGCAAAAGACAAGCTGCATCTCCCACTGGGATTATATTCTATCTTAAAAAATGCAGCTGTCTTTACAGCAAACCAATTTATTGCTCATCACTAAACACAAACTGTAGCTGAGAGTGGTTGGGACACGGTTAGTTAGCCAGATATCTGGCACATCAACATCATTGTGGATGATGTTGAGTGAATGGTTCACCAGGCCAGACTCCTGTTTAATCTGTGGCACTGTGACATTAGAGTCCAGTCCTACAAACAATTCCGTACAGATCGATGCCCTCAAGGGGTATTTACACAGGAAATCCCAATTCCAATGAAGATGGTGCATCATGTTAAATGTATGTAGAATGTCGTTTTTCCAAACTGCTATCACTAATTTTGAATTTGATACCTGCAGCATGTTCCAAAAAATATAGAATAAGAGGGACAAAATGACCCTGGGAAAGCAGAGGAATGATTGAAAAACATCTGTCAACAGCCAAATGTCATGATTGAGTATTAAAAGGGACTCCCCAAAAGTCTCAGCTGTTCACAAGCAAGTAAGGGACACGGTTCACCACTTTGTGCACAACTGTTTGAGAAAACTAGTCACACAGTTGTAGAACAATGTTTCTGAACATACAGCTGCAAAGACTTTTGAGATTTTATCATTTTCTGTCGATAATATCAAAAGATTCAAAGAATCTGGAGAAATTACTGCAAGCAGGCAGCAAGGGTGAAAACCAACATTTGACAGAGAGGCCTGCCTGCAGTTGCAGCAACATAGATCAATTTAAACATTAAATAACATTTCTTTGGAATGTGTTCAACTGAATATTGGGTTCGGAAAAGGTTAGCTTCCGTTTTATTCATGTCCTAACTTCAGCTGAGTTGAATCAAATTTAGATATGATTATCTTTAGATTTGAAAATATAAATTTAGTTTATATTTTGAAAATTGAAGACTCATAAGTGTTTGTGTGGCTTGAAATAAATGTGTGTTCGCCATTATACTGATGTAAAGCTAGATGAGAGGGAAAGAGATGAGATGGAAATAAATACCCCACTACAAGACCTACAGCCATGCATGGCCAAGAAAATCTGCTCTCTAGCAGGAGAAACTAGGTTCCTCTAATTAACTTAACCATGTTTCCTCATATACAAGACATTTAAGAAATCAGGTCAGTGCAGGAAGCAGACGGTAACCTGGCAACTTAAGAGAATGTATATGCATTAACTCCTCACCAGGTCCACGTCTCTTGCATAATTAAACCAGGAGACTATGAAGCCAGACATTTCAAATACAGTAAGGGATTCGTTACATCTTCCTCTGCTTTGAAGTGGCAAACGAACAAGACTTCATACGTCATCACATACATGGAGCTGCTATAGTTAGAGGTGCAAAGATCAGTCCACAATATGGCCACTCAGTCAAAGAAAACACTGATTATCTTGTAACAACAGACTGTGATAGACTTACAGCAAAACACACGTTTACCTATAAAGAAGTTATTCATCCACCATTTCAGCAAACACATTTTTATAGCCATTTTTATTGCAGAAATGTTTCCATCCATCCTTCCTGTGCCTGGTTTTCCAGCCTCCCCTCCCCAGCAGCTGTTACAGCCTCCATCTCTGCTGCCCTGTATGTTGGATAGTTAAGCAAACATGATACTGCTTAATCTGTCAAATAATGAAAGATGAAGGGAGATAGGGAGGTAAGAATTAAAGAAGATACAAGGCAGGGTGAAGGTTAAGTCAAAGTTATTCTTCAGCATACAGAATACTGCACAGGCTCAACTACAAGGCGTAAAAGATAAACAAAACAAACAGACAGAAACACACCAGCTGGCTGATTGCCCCTCCTGTGCGTAGTTTGTGTGTGTGGGTGTGTGTGCGTGTGTGTGTGTGTGTGTGTGTGAAGGCAGTGGATTGAGTGACAGCCCAAGGTGACGGCAGGGGGACCCTTGGGAAAGCGGAACAGGACACGGCGTCTGGTTTGGTCCTGCTACCGTCTGCTAGACGTCGTCCCTCGGACCCCTGTTCCCACTCTAAGGAAACCCCATCTCTACTGCCACTGTGGGAACAGATGGTTGCCTTGACAATGAGCAGGCATGCCATGATTGGCTCCTGCTCCAAAGAAGGGGTAGCTCAGATATGTAGGAGCAAGAGATGAAAGCACTGAACATGTCATCTTCTTGTTCTTTACGTTTTAGGTTTGCGCATTGGGATTTGATAAAAGTGAGGGAGGCAGGTATGGGCCTAACTTTCTTCAAATTGAAACCAAAATTTTAGGAAAGGTAGAAGTATTGCCCCAACTTTTTCTTCCTCTGTTTTATTACAACTGCAAAATTGATTTTCTAAGTTGTTTTGAGTCAAATATGAAGCAGACTCAGGTGTAGGATGCTGTGACAGGGACTTCCTGCAGAGCTACACACAATTACAAATGAAGGAATGGAAGATGTGCAACACCAAAGAGGAAATAAGGACGCTCTGTGGACAGAAAAAAACAAAGGTTGGCTGAATTCTATAAAGAAATCAGCAACAGAATCTGTCAGAGCAATGGAAAACTGAAATAATTGAGATGGGAGAAAAGAAAGATGCTAGGCACTTGCCAAAAAGAAATGCAAAAGCAAAAAGTAATGCCCAAGCATCACATGAAGACCTTCAAATCCACTACAACAGAACAGCATTCTGTATCTCTTTTGCTATTTTTGTATTTGCAGAGGCCATGTATTGATCAGCCTGCTCCTGCACCCCTCAGTGGCCAACTGGATTAAAGCAGACAATTGTCTTAACTTCATGGGCCCCGGGACAGAAACCCAATCAATCAAATAAACCAAAGCCCCTCTGGTGCATACTTTCTTGAAGGGATATTTAGTGTTTTCTTTTAAAAAAGGGGGCCGTACTCATGAGCAGTCACTACTGTAAGTGCATCTGCAGCAGACAGTGATGAGAGCACTCTCGATTTGGAGAATCGGGGAGGAAATCTTAGCAACAGCGACTCCAAATGAAGCAACAGCAAAATCAGCTTCTTTTTCCATCGTAAACCCCAGAGGAAAATTTTACCTCTTAAAGCTTTCTCTTTTGCATCTCAGGAGACAAAAAGGAGATTTCATCCCAGCCTCATTCAGGTTTCAAATCCTTCTCATAAATGTCTCTTTTGTTTCGCCTAAAATTCACGAGGAGAAATGGTCTTATTTGAGACTTAATGGAGACATCTTGAGAATTATTTGAGTAATGACTGAGATCTCCTTTGGAACTGGAAGTGAGTCTAGGTTGAGATATTCTGCAACTTTTCTACCTGGAGACAAGGTTGAGAAACAGGAGAAATAAGCCACTGACATTTGTCAAGGAGAAGTAAATGAGACCTTTATGAGATCTAATTTCCAAAATCATTTTCCTCTGGGACAACTCGTGGCAACTCAAGAGGAGACCGTATTTGGTCAATCTTACGCTGTATCATCTGGACATCAGACATTATTGCATTGAAAGTGTGTGGTCAGGAGTTGTGACAGACTTGTCAAAGCACTTTTATACCACAGGAGACCCTCACCAATTCACACACACACCGATACATCACTTGGTCTACAACGTCTTGCAGGCTTGACGTATTCTGCTGTAGCCTGCAAACAAACTACTTACCCACCTCTTTTTTAGCAGGATATGACAAAAGTTTAATTTTTACTGTTCCACTGTTGGCAATGTGGGATTAAAATGCAACAGATATGCTTGCAGTGAAATAAAAACACTGGAAAACACTTTCAGATTGTTAAATGGGTTGCAATTAAAACAGTTTCTCTCTCTCAGTGCTCCTATTCTGTATATATGAAAGTACACAATACAAATTGTCACAATATCTTAGCTGGTGTGTGGTACCTGAAAAGCTCTGAAAAAGCTGCCAAATAGCACAACTTTTCCCAGAACTTTTGAAACAAAAAGTTATGAGACACACATTTTCCATCTTCACAACTTTACCTGTAAAATTAAATCAATTCATAAAGATAATTAAAGGTGCCATGACATCAAATTTCACTTTTCTGGGGTTTTGGGGGTATAATATGATCTGTTGTGCACTGATGAGGCCATGTGAATGTCCAGAGTGAGAATCAAAGTTCCTGTTTATGGTCTGTCAGCTTTGTCTCTCTGCTCAGAAACAGTTAAATCAGACAGCAGGCTATCATTCTACGTAGTTCTATCATTCTACGTAATTTAATTGCTCCAATAAGAGCACACTATCAAGTAAACAGCACCCCCCCCTCTCTCTCTCTCTCCTAACGTTTATCCCGTACGCTCCCCCTCCCCTCCCTGTCTATTCAGCTTCGTGATGGAGCTAGAGAACTTCTGTGCAGTCGGCTTGATTTTCAAACAAATGGTTAAAAGCAAACTTCTCACAACACTAGCGACACAACCTTGTCATTACCTGTAAGTTTATTTATTTTCTAAATGCTTCTTTCTGATAAACGTTCCCCTGTCTGAAGTGCCCATGTTGCAGCAGTAGCCTTAGCAACTCCGACCGCAGCTTACCTAATTCTCCAAATAAGGTCATAGCCAAAAGTGACCAATCAAAATGAAGTCAACGGTCTCCGGGAAAGCTCCATATCATCACCGACCCAACTGTATACTGAGGAAGTGAGGTCTGGCGTTTCAAAACAATACTCCGCTGTAAAAAATGCAGTTTTTTCTTTGGAGTATTTACATATGCAGTAATGCCAACAACATAAACTAGTTTTTAACTGCTATGTCATCACTCCTTAAGGATTTGTTAATAAAACTGAAGTTTCCAAACAAATCTGCTTCAAGCCAAAGAGAAACCACTGCTTTCTGTTGAGATGAGATATTTTTGTATCGGGTCTCCATTTGTCAAGACGACTGTTGAAATACATTGAGTCCAGATCCAAATTATATTTCTCAGATTTAGATCCTGAGCTGGGAAATACATTTAAGAGCCCACGTTGGAAAAATCTTAACTGTAGAATTAGCATAAAAGGCTGGTTTTCATCAGCTGGCTTTAACAACTGAGAACCCCCTGGAGGAGGTGCTGTTGGAATAATGGACTTTTCAAACTTTTTGACTTCATTTCCCTCTCGGGGCATGGCAGGTTCAGACCAAAGCTCACTGACTGTGTATGAGAGGCACATGACTTTTTCACGGTGAGTGCAGCCAGGAGAAATCTATACTGCAAGATGTGACATAGATTAAATTATTAAAGCTTTGACTGACTGTTTTTTTATGGCAGGTATTCATAATACATTACAGTCTGGGATTAACGAGACATGTTTAAATCAACAACACATTGTGAGGCAGAAATGACACTTTCATTTAAATTCATTGAAATGGCTGATATAAAACCATTTTAACAAGTTAAATGAGTTAAGTTAGCCAGAGGCAATGTCCAATTCAGAACTGCACAAGACTAATTGGCTGCTGCAGAGGCTGGGGCATCATAGGGGTCAACTTAACAGACTTGTGTAGAAAGTCCATTTACTTCTTTTGTTCATTTATTTTTTGCCCAGCAATCATTCAAATGCATTACAGTTTTTATAGACAAATATGAAGGCTGATGCATCACTTTAGAGGTACAGTCATGGTTAAAAGCACTTTAATGGGTCACATGACTGGATAATAATAAACAAAGGTCCATTTAAATGTGACTAATGTGACCCTTTCTAGTCCAAGAGCTCAGGTATGAGCCATGTTTTCTGATTATGTTTGCCTGTTTGATGTGCAAATGGTGTGTGACGGCCATTATTGTGCTGATGCTTTTCTAATAACACACGCATGGTCACACATACACACACACACACACACACAAGTAGTCATCCATTTAAAAGAACAAGACTCCACCAGGTTAAAATAATGCCCATCTTTCTCCATTTACCCATGACACTGTTTCACTGTCCACTAATCTACATGATGTGTGTATTTGCAGTCCTGGAAAACTGCTTTAATTTCACCAGTAAAGCACACATGCAAACAGCTACTCCTGTTGTATCCAGGGAGATTTTGGAGCTCTGAAACTGGGAAGACTGGCATGACAAGTCTGATTTGTCAACACACACATTCAGCATTGCTTGGATGTTTCACGCCAGCGTGCCATGTGGAGGAGAAGGCTGCAGCACTGCCGATGAAAGTAGCAGCTCATTAAAGAAGCCTCTTAGATTCAGAATTGACAGCCAAAATGTTCACTTTCAGGTGGGAGAGAAGCTTCGCTGTGAAACACAAAAGCCAGGCTTAATGGCCAATTTAGTGTAATAAGAAATGAGAAAAACTTAAGTCTATCAAGGTGTTTTCATCGTCCATCAGGTACTTAAGTAAAAGCGCAAGCACAGCACACAAACAAGAAGGTACATCGTCTTTATAAAATTTCCTAAAAACATAAAAACTTTGTTCTGCAATTAAAGTGCCAGCGGCATGAAATTCCCCGCAGATTTTGGTCCCTTTTTAGTCAGACTCTAAGTACCTGAATACTGTGTGAAAGGATCGTTCGCCGTAACTCTTGTCATAGAATAGCAGGCACTATGAGTTAGCGCTACTGTTAGCACCAGCATACGATGACCAAGGTTCAGTGAGCGGGACCAGAAGGCACGCTGTCCCCCCCCCTTTAAAAACACCCTCCCCCCTCTCCCCCCTCCTCCCCCCCATTTTTACTTCTGTTGTCATGGTGCTCTGGTGGAGAGGAGGTGGAGTGATACGGATATACCTGGAGACATTCGCCCATACACTCAGCAGCAACCTGCAGACACACGCCTCTCCACACACTCATTTTGGAGTTAAAAAAAAAAAAAAAAAAAAAGAGTTGCTGTGTCCTGTTGAACACGGCCGCACGTCAGGCTTGAAGAAGTTCGTATTGAGCCTCTGTGGACGCGTAGCGGTACAGAAACAGTGATGATGATGGAGAAGGCCTGACTGCAAACCGAGTCTGCAGCCGAACACTCGCGCACAACGGGAAGAATTATAAACTGGAATCATCACAAACATCAGTTTCCCTCAGAGATAAAAGACACGAACATAATGAGAAACTTTATTAGAAACTTTGTTTCTCTTCGTGGTGGCTGGAAGCCGTTATAACCTCTCCTGAGGAGGAGACGGAGCTGCAGGGAGATTTTTTGTTAGTTCGGTCGGCACATTCCTGCAGAAATGAAATCGTCCACAAGCTTTTCAGTGGGGAGGACAAAAAGATTGCTGTTGTTCTTTGTATGCCAGGTACAGAGCAGTTCTGATGCGAACGGGACGCCATGATGTCGGTTTGTTGTCGTACGTCTCAGAGGGAGGGACTTGGACAGTGTAGTTTGGGGGAGGGGGGTAATTGGCTGAAAGTCATGGCATCATAAGCTGCGCTAGGAGTAAAATAGGCTGAACTGCCAATCAGCCCATTTGTGAATGCCAACTTCGCCATGTAGGCAGACACATCCAGGGAAAAAGGAAACGCAAATCTATAATTTAACCCCTTAGGGGAGATAGGCAGGCTGGGGATACTAAAATTTATGATCAAAAAACCTCAAAAAACAAAATTTCATGCCTGGGGCACTTTAAACTCCGTTCAATATTAAACATGGTGGTCCAAAACAAGTGGACAGGATTGTGGCACCACTTAGAGAAAAAGCACTGGACATATGAGGTGCTTTAAAAGGCAGCGTGCACATGTAATTGGCCAGACAGACTCTGCCTCTCCCCGACCTCCGGCTCCCCTCACCCGTCTGCCCCCATTGTACTGTAATGGTGTGTAGTGAAGGTGGGAGGGTTGCAGACGAGGTCAGAGCAAGGATCACCGACAAATTACGGTGCTGAAGCATCCAGCCTCCATCAGATTGTTTAGAAAGCATTAAGAGGGAGGGGGGGGGGGGCTCCCTGATGCATTGCACATAATTAGTTTGGAGCCAAGGTCACAAACAAACACCAACATGAGGGCAAACAACAGCCACACACATTCAAAAGCACACACTCCATTCTCCTCCTCTCTTACTTCCTCTGCTCTGAAGCGCTCCTTTCCTCTGTTTTGCACTCTCAGGGGTGTCGATTAATTTCTTGAATGAATTGCCAACAAACTGATTATTTCTTATTTATGGACACAACAAATGCTCTTTATTATTAAATACCTAAAATGTGGGGTAACTACATTTTTAAAGCGACGCATCTATTGCAGCAACATGAATGAACAGTAGCCATCTGTTAACACGCTGCTCTCGCTTCAAATGAAAGCATCACTACCCCCCTCCGGACGTCTGACTTCCATTCAGCAAAATACATAACGCCAGATCAATACATTTAAAGACTAACTGCTGTGGCCATTCTTTTAAGTGTTAGTTTAAATTAGGGTCATGGACCTGACTGCGAAGACTTGGCAGGTGTTTGCTTCCACGTGCCAAGAAGCAATGATTAGAGTAGCTGCGCTAAAATGTGGTCACATCCAGAACATGAACCCACTTGTGTTCTTATCTGTATAATGTGAAAAAACAGTCGATTTTTTATCTTAAAGTGATTTTCATTTTTTTCTCGAAACCATGAATAGAATTAGCAAGCTGAAAAAAAAAATGGTTTAAATAAAAGCAAGAAAAAAAGGCAGAATTGTTGGGGTTGAGCAATGGTGGTGCTGCTCAATCTCCCAACAGCTCAGGCAGGCACATTTCGGACTGACAGATGGCTCGACTATGACCGCTGAGAACCAGGTCGATTAAGAGACCAGGTGGCCAAAAAGCTTTTGGATAAAATGATGAAACAGAATGAAGTTTGGTGTTGTGGTCTGTATGCAATTATATGCTCTCCAGACACCCAGGCCTGCTTTAGAATATGCAAGACAATTAGATTTCTGAAAGCCATACAGAAAAGCTGCTGCATACATAATGCTTACACAAGAGGTCCATTTGGCTTTACAGCAGTCAGGAGCAACAGAACACTGTTAACACTCAACACTGTGCCCACAAGTGATTTTCACAATGGAAGCCAGACAGGCCATAAACTGGGCCTGTAGATCAATTGGTTATTATACTGGTGATCTATAACCAGCAAAAACAGAGGAAAAAGGGGTTTTGCAGACTGATGGTCTGTCCAAGCTGCATGACGGATGGTCAGACAGTGCAACAACCCTGATAAAGTTTATCCTTGCTGAATACAAGATTTCTGCTGCTCAGCAGTCTTTGTGCTTGTCTTATTCTCCTCCACATGATGCTCCATACATTTACAATGGTACACAGATGTGGACTGAAGGCAGGCCAGCCAAGGCCACACTGTTGCTTAGGATAAAGGCTGGTATTCAACTCCTGAGAATAGATGTCATCTTGATAGTAGGAAAATTCCAACATACTGTACAGCTCTACAACAATGTAGCCCGTTTCACAGTTTTGGGTTACAGTACATTTCTGGGTGCAGATGCATACTTATTTGAAGAAAATAGTTTTTTTCACATAACAAGTGGAGTTACACTTCACTTCATCAAAGCAAATAGGTTTCCAAGGCACATCAAACATCAGCAGAGCTGACATATGACATATAATGTTCAAACAACTTGGTAACTTAATCAACAACTTAAAACCAGACATGTTATAAGAGGCTTCAAAGCAAGTCAGTCCGTAGCAGCCGAAGTGAGAAGGGTCCGTCTGCGGCTTGCAAGACGGACGCGTGTTGTAAAGTGGGCATGTTGTTGAGTGACGTCAGTAAGCGACACCCCCACCACACCTAAGAGAGCACGGTAAAATCTAACCCTACCCCTAACCACGACCCCCGGGTCGTAAGCCGCAGACAGATACACTTGGCAGCAGCTGCACCGTAGTCACATGACTAAAAGGAATGCTGGGATATGAAGTTCTTCCAGAACAACAGGGATGATTCTACATGCTGGACTGCTGCTAATGGAACAAGATCTCGCGAGATTTTGTGAGCAAATATCAATACTTTTTAACATTGATACAATATTGCTACCAAAATATCGCAATATATCGGCATATCGATACTTTTTCACATACATACATACATACATACACACACACGCATATTCTAAGTATGTATGTACAGAATATTCTGCACTGATGTCTCCACCACCACACACTTGCCTACACATCATAAATGTGCTGCATCTCCCAATCACAGGCTCAGAAAAGTCATTCTGATTAGCTGCATGTGTCATAACAACTCCGGAAAAAATGGTATCCAAGTCAACCTTTGCTACATTTAGTAATATTACTTAAATCATAAATTCATCAGCTGCATTATGAAAACTAACATTTTCACCATGTCTGCTGACATTTAGGAAAATTGGTCATCTTTGTTTGATTTAGTTGGCTGGCAGTTGCAGGACATATGCTGAATAGGAGAGATGCTGAACTACTAACCGAGCAGAACACCAGCGAGAAACATTTTTTTCTGGTTTTATGACAAAGAAAAAACCATTTGTCTGCATTCAAAATTCCCCTTTGCTCACTCAGGAATGAGGCACAAGTTTGGCACAAATAAGTGAGCCAACACATCATTGCTTAGAAAGATGGTTGTTATACCCAACTGTGACACCCTCACCTGTCAACAATATCTCTGTCATTCATAGTTTTTTCAGATCAGTGATGCTTGAATATTCTGTAAACTTTTCCATTCTTCTTTGCAATTTCTTGTTTTGTTTTGTTTTTTGTTTCGTTTTAAACTAATTGATGTGAGTTAGTGATAATCTCTTACTGCATGTACTTGTATCAGTTAAATAAAGGTTTAAAAAAAGTAAACAGCTTGGTGCATTTTAGAAAATGGGTTTTGTCTTTCTTTTTTACAATGTGACATAAACAGCAAATTACTCAGAAACTGACTATAAAACAGTTTTGCAATAAGTAAGTGTAAACTGATTCAATTGTTGGCTTTACAGTCAAATCAAAACCAGAAGCTTGTTCTTACACAGCTGCCATCACTTAAACACACACTTACCTGGATGCCGTCAAGCAGTTTGCTCATGCACCAGAAGCTGTCAGCCTCAATGTTCCGAAGAGCTTCTTCCTCAAGACTGGACACGTCAAAGTTTTCCACTTCCTCCTCTGGAGAAGAAAAATGAGAGATAACAGAGAGTAAGGAATTTGCTGAACATGGGAGGCGAGATGGACAGAAAAATCCAGTCTGGCAGTTGAGAAGAAAGAAACGAAGCAAAAGTGAAAAAAGAAAGATAGATTGGGAACAATGTTAAGCATCCAGCACAACAGCTTGGTCAACTTACAGGTGCTGGGAGTGGACAAATTTAGGAAGTTAAGAGCAGTCATTTGTTAAAAGGAAAAAATATGCAGCACATGAATCAATAATGACCTGGGGGAGCTGAGGTTTTGGTACAACTGTAAGCATCAGACTAACGGAGCTGGAGACTGATCACCATCACCATAAAAAGTATTTATGTACAAAATATTCATTTTTACTTTTGCATGCCAAACAGCAAATGTATTTAACACCTTTAACAGAAATAAGATAATCTATTTGTTACAATTTCAAGGTGTTAATTCAACTGTTTATGCCAGCTGTACACTGCTACATAAATAAGTACAAAGGCAGTGGTGTAGAACGAGGCGCGAGATGTCAAACCAGCTGCAAGATAAACAGTCTGCAAATGAGTAAAGCAAAGTTAGGATTAAATACATCCTGAACTCTGCTGCCGACTGAACAAAAGAAACAGTTTCAAAGCAGCCAGCACACCGAGTCCCCAGTCATCTCCAGTGGGTGACTTCAACGACGGGTGTCATCAGATGTCATTAACGGCAGCAGTGTGTGACGGACTGCAAGGGCTCTGACGGGCCTCTGACAAGCCACTGACAGCCAGTGGAGAGAAGATGGGACGAGACTGATTAACAATGATCTGGACTGAGACAGTGAAAGGAGAAAAAAAAGAAGAGGAGGAGGAGGAAGAAGAAGAAGAACAGGCCACAGACAGAAAAAGAGCAAATGCAAAATGAGTGTGTGGTTGTACAATATTACCAAAAGGAGAACTTGTGTTTTTAGGTGAGTATGTGCATTCATTATAGCTGGCTGTGAATAAATGCAAGACCTGACATCTATGCTTGGTATCCTTGGCAACTCTTGTGGAATGCTGTCAAGGTTGTAATGAGCATGCTCAGTCAAGACAGACAGACAGATAGCAAGGAGCTGGCTGTGAGCCAGGACCACAGCTACAAACAGCTAGGGCTGTGAACTTGCATGCGTTTGTTTTTGCTTCATCAGAGGCACCTAAAATCAACAGTAGCTAAACTTGGAGAGACCTAAAGGACATGCGAGGATCAAGTTGTAGTGCTCACCAGTTCATTTTTTCTTTTTTTTTTTTTTAAAGGGTCAAGAATTAGTCTGTGGCTAAGTTAAATTTAAAAGAATGACATTCTTGTCTACTCAATACAAGTCAGGATGGACAACTTCTGTTCCTTTATTAACTGGGAGATAAACTATCCTGTCTGGTCGGGATGGACTAACAAGATCTAGATTTTCTTTAATACAGCATACAGACATCGTCAATGCAATTACCTGTTAATCTCTGCATGGTGTGCAGTACAGCTTTAAAAATCTTTAGACAAATATAGGTAGAAAGAAAACAGTTGTCTGCCTAAAAATGCTGATAGTAGTGTATGAAACAGGTTACTTTGGAATTAAATCCAAGAAAGACTTTACGAATCCAAGAAAGACTTCACAAAGGACACGAGATGCATCTGGACTTTGGTCTGATCAGTTTTTTGTTGACCAAATCCTCATCTGAAATAGTGCTAGCCTTCTTGCGAAAGAGAAAAGGCTGAGGTATACCAAAGCAAAAAGACCTGGACAGATAATTGGTGGCAAGAGGTTTTACGGAGAGATAAATCCTCCCATAAACTCAAACATTATGGAAGCAGGGTGGGATCAACTTAACTGAGAACAGAACAAAGGAAAAGTTTTTAATGTCCTTCGAACAGCCTGGAGAGCTATTCCTAGCTACTAAGGCAACTGAAACAAACCTTGTTTAAAGGATAACTTTCTTTTTTTTTTTCAACCTGGACCTTATTTCTGGGAGTTTATATGTGCATTTACTCGCCGGTAAAATTTCTGTATCACTTTGACTCCTTTGGAAGATATTACCTTGAGTCGCCCTTTGGCGTACATCCATATAACGTGAGAGACAGGGCAGCCTCTCTATAAGACATTATCTGCAGCAAAACTCCTTCATTTCATCAATGCTTTAAGTAGAATGAACAAACAAACGAGTACTATTGTCTTGTGAGTTCAGAATCAACTCTCCATTTGTTATTGGGAGGTTTTCTCAACTCTTTACAGGCAGTGCACGCCCTGACGGGCGCTTTGCAGTACAGCTGAGAGAGCAGCTCACTACCCAGACACCACCAAACTGAAAATTTTGAACATCTGAACTGAAAGGACAATAGAACCCATTTGTTTGTTCAATCTACTTAAAGTATTGGTGAAATAAAAGAGTTTTGGTGCAGATAATGCCTTATAGAGAGGCTGACAGTCTCTCAATGTTATATGGATGTAAACTGAAGGGCGACTCAACAAATTATCTTCAGAAGGAGTCAAAGTGATACAGAAATTTTACTGAAGAGTAAATGCACGAATCAACTCCTACAAATAAGGTCAAGGTTGAAAAAAGAATAAAGGTGCTCATACCGAATACTCCCTTTCAAGTACCTTAATATTTGTTTCCACATTTCTGTACCTACTGGTTATTTCTCTGACAATTTATTGAAAAAAGGGGAGAGTATATCTGAAAAAGGAAGAATTCATGATGGAAAAAAACCCTCCTAAATTTAACTTGAGGCTGCAGATGAAGTCAACTACAATAAACTAGATCTAAACGTGAAGTTGGAGCAGCTGTTATAATAGCATAGAAACAAAAGCAGCCACCATCTGACCAATTAAGACTCAGTATTTAATTTAATAGCTCCTCTGTAGCGATACAGAGGACAATGACGTTACATGAATACAGGCCTCTCCGTGGGATGCAGCAACCCTGAGCATCAGTGACGGCATTAAATCTGCAGTTGAAAAGATTAATTGCGAACAGACTGACTGGCAATTCGCATGGTGTCATTGCTGATTAACAGGGTGGTGAGAGTGCCACTGCGCTAGTGTTTTGGGAGACCCTGACTATCCCTAAGTCTCAAATCAGTCTTTGTCGGGCCCGCAGCCTTGCTGTCGGGCTGAGTTCCAAACCTGGACCTTGACTCGGGAGCAGATTAGAAGGGACGGCTTCCAAAAGTCCAGTGGTTGTAGTGGAATTAGGCATAGCTCATCACAATAACAAGGACACACAAGAGGAAGGGCTAAGAGGAGGAGAGGCTTGCAACAGGAAAGACTTGACTCTGGATGCCGTGGCAGGATGGCAAGGCGACACTGCCCCCTGTGATCATCAGGGGAAACTGATCTGATAGTAATATGAATCTTTTTATGGATACATTATTGAAAGCTCAGATGTGCGTTCATATTCATAGATTAAAGGATTAAACCATTAAGTCTGTGGTGAAACTTTGCCAACATAAGAAAAATACAAAGAAAGCATTATTCATCAATCCAACTGGAATTGCTGACCTGTTTTGGGTTTTTTAGTTATCTCTAATTACTTTACAAGTATCCGAGCCTGAATTGAAATTCCCTCAAGAAATTCTCTTAGTGATTCAGCTCTGCTTCTACAATAAGGACCAGCTGACAATGCATGTCTGGGACATGATCCGAGTCTCAGAGGAAAAGCTTTCCGAATGAGATTTGGGGTTGGAGTTGCAGGTTTCAATGAGTCTAACTTCAATGAATAGAAGCGTTTGTCTGAGATGCACCGTAATAATCTCCTGCCAGGTTTTCAGAGAGCAGGTTCTGACATTCACATCGGTTGGAGATGAGAACTTGTTTGACACCGCAAGCTTTCTGAGACACAGAGATGAAACTGGCAGTACAATGCAAGCAGACACAGACCACAGACTTGGCTAAGGAGCACACACACACACACACACAAACCATCCTCTTTTAAAGTAAAAAAAAAAAAAAAAAAAAAACATCAATTGTTGCGTTTAATTTGCAGGAAAATATAATAAAATAAAAACCCAATGGCTACAGCTGGAAATAATTTAAAGGGTTATCTGAACTTTCTGGTAACAGACCAACTTTGATGTTACATTCAATCCTCGACTTTCTCTCCGACAGTCGCTTGATCCTGCTTTTGTACATCAGTTCTTTCCCTCTCTAATCTCCCTCCTCCCCTTGTTCTCTCCACCTCTCAGCCATTTGACATCTCCTCTGTTGCTACCCTGCCTCTCCAAGCTGTTCTCAGCACTCGCACCCCTCCCTGCCTCCTCACCTCTTCTCCTATTGGCCACGGAGCCAGTTTCCTGCCAGGCCCCAGGGCTCATTTCCTGTTTGTCCTGGCACAGGGGGCAACTTGTCCAGAGAGACCAACTGCTTGGTCGCTGCCAGCTGTGAGTGCTTGGCACAGCTTGGCGTGCAGAGCTGGGTTACACCTCTTGAGACCGACTGCGGGCACCTACATACACAGAGGTGTGCACATGCGCTCGTAACACACACATACACGCGCGCACTCTCACGGCAGTGCCGCCATCTGCCCTCTACAACTATGGGCCACAAGGTAATGTGATGTAAGATGATGAACGAGCTAGTTTAGCCTGATGTAATCATAGAGTGTGCGTGCCGAGCGAGTGTGTGACTGCGCAGACAGCGACTGGCAATAACATACATGCCAGTTTGACAACCTTCTGCTGGTTCAGATTAATCATGAGCAAACCTGAGTTGCCGACCGCCAAAGAGAGATTGCACCTGATTGGCTTTAACGAGATTCCATGTGCTGTAACGCAGTCATTATTTATCATTTACAGCGCTGCTTCCGGAAAACAAATCTAATGAATCTAATGACTTACAGTTCAGGTGCTGAATCCAAACATGTCACAATCTACTTTTCACCCAAATAAAACAGCCCGAGGCTTGACACTTAAAAATGACACGTTAGCTGCCGGTGAGATCCGTAACACTTCAAAGCTCCCCGAGCACGTCTCACTTAAGCAGCAACCAAATATGTGATTTCCTCTCACTGGTACAATTAGTCTGATAACACTGTTACCTTGTTAATGAGAAGTGAACATTTTCCAGAGAGGTGGCATTTATACTGTTGGATAATTAAGAAGTGAGTCAACATGGCAAACTTAATGTCACACTCACACACACACAAAAATATCACAGGAGATAAGAGCGTAGTGGGAACAGAATTATGATGCGTTTGACACAAGGTGTGAAGATATGAAAATAGACAGCTGGAGGTGAAAGAGGGCAGAAGCAGGAGAGAGAACACTTAATTGTTTTTGTTTGTTTTTTTTTCCTGCTCTGGTTAATGATTTGAATGTTTTCTTTCCCTTGAAAAAAGCTCTTAGTCTCGCCATATGTTCTATGAGACGAAGGCTACATTCACACTGCAGCTTAGTTCAGACTTTTTGCCCTTATATGAGTCAGATCTGATTTTTTAATGACAGTTTGAACGGCACATATCCAATTTTTTTCATATCCGACCAAAGCCACTTACATATGTGGTCCTAAATCGGATACATATCCGATCTGTGTTGAAGCAGCCGCAGTCTGTACTGTACAGTCAAATCGGATTTCATTTGACTCTGACGTCACAAAAGAGACAGATGTCTTATTTCTGCACCAAAGGAGACAAAATATGTAAGACTGAATGGAAACAATAAACAGAATGTTATATCATTTTTTACAGCTCTGATTGCGCATCATCAACAAAACATCCATACCTGCATAAACACAGCATGCCACATATACGGGTCATTTTAAAGCCGGGTGCAGCTCATACTGAAGTCTGATGGAAGATGCATGGAAATGAAAGTTTAAAACGATCATGCAAACAAATCAGATTTCAGTGAAAAATAGGATTTGAGCATTAAGACCTGCAGTGTAAAAGACGCAGCCTAAGAAACTCATCTGAAGTCTGCAAACGCATTAAGAGTCATTACGTGTCTTCATTTCTCAGAGCTCTGAAAACTTGGCCATTTCTAAGTGCAGTGCATTAACTAACTCCCAGCCAAACAAAGTGTAAACAACACTTCATTTCACAGGGTTCCAATAATTCTCACCCCCTGGCATCCCTTATATAACCAGACTGACCCTTAAAGCAGCCACTGTGCCCCAAAGCTGTTAGTAAGACAATGGAACTCCTTGACATTAAATCAGCTATTAATACCGTACCTGTCCATGTGCAGGGACAAAGACCTGGCAGCCTCGAGGTAAGATGAGAACTCAGAGTTTAACTTTGATTAAGTGCACTGGATCGCATCATGTCTTCACTTGCCCTCATGCAAACCTGCGGAGCATCCGTACAGCACAAATGTGTGTGAAAATGTGAGTCGACACGTGCGCAGCTGATGGCATTGTCTAACCATGGCAATTGCAGAGAGATGCAACACAGACTGGCATTTGTTGTTGTGTGTTCTGGGTGTGTATGCCTCCCTCAGCGGCATCCTGATTCCACGGTGACAACAGAAAAAGGGGAAGAAGGCGATCGATAGCACAAATCATATCAGGAGCAACAGGATGGTTCCAGAGAGGTTTAGTAACTGATATCCACTGGAGTGACAAGTGACAACAACCTAAGATCCCTTTTCAAAAAGGGCGCCAAATTCAGATTTAGCAGGGCTAGCAACATTTTTTTTTTTTGTACATATGCATGAATCATATTTTTTTAAGAGGAGAAGCGAGGAGCACTATTTTGTCTTCTGTATGACCTACTTTACATTGTTTTCGTGATTTACAGTATATGGGAAACCTTTTATCTGGAATAGAAATGATAGTTAACAGAGATGCAATGATGGAGAGAATTCCTGATTGACACTCCTTCAGACTTCCTTTGCTTTTTAAAGAATGACTTCTCCAAACTTGACACATACCACAACTAGTTAACTAATAGCACAGTGGCTAATGAAAAGAGTAAGAAAGAAAGATTTGACATTCCACGTTACACGTATGCCTGATTCCAACTCTAAAAGCTTCAGCTCAGCTCTCATAGCATCCGCAGGGGTAACCACTGCCTGCCTGAAAAAAACTGCCAAAAGAATTTTGATCAACCATTAACCGATCAGGTCACATCAGATTCTGGATCAGATTCAGATTAAAATAAAATGAGTAAAACAGCTCAGTTTTATAACGACTTGTTCACACAGTTTTTGTGGCTTTAGTACAAAAAAATTACAAATGTGATTAACTGAATTTGTTGCAAAGCATGCAGCCAGAGCAGGAACAGTCTTATCCAATGAACAAAGTTCCCACCCTTCACATAGTATTTAAACATCACGCAGCAGCAAACAGAGAAATCGGGGTAAAAGAAATTGTTGCAGCAACTGAGATTAAACAATGAAGTACAGCTGTGTGAAAAGTTTTTGCCCCCTTCCTGATTTCTTACTTTTTTTTGCATGTTAGTCACACTTAAATGTTTCAGATCATCAAACTCATTTAAATGTGAGACAAAGACAAGACAAGTAAACAGAAAATGCAGTTTTTAAATGAAGATTTTTATAAGTAAGGGGGAAAAATCCAAACTTAAATGGCCCTATGTGAAAAAGTAATTGCCCCCTAAACCTAATAACTGATTTGGCCACCCTTAAATGCAACAACTGCAATCAAGCATTTATTATAACTGGTAATGAGTCTTCTACAGCGCTGTGGAGGAATTTTGGCCCACTCGTCTTTGCAGAATTGTTGTAATTCAGCCACATTGGAGGGTTTTCCAGCATGAACCACCTTTTTAAGGTCATGCCACAGCATCTCAATGGGATTCAGGTGGGGACTTTGACTAGGCCACTCCAAAGTCTTCATTTTGTTTGTCTTAAGCCATTCAGAGGTGAACTTGCTGGTGTGTTTTGGATTATTGTCCTGCTGCAGAACCCAAGTGCGCTTCAGCTTGAGGTCACCAACAGATGGCCGGACATTCTCCATCAGGATTTTTTGGTAGACAGCAAAATTCATGGTTCCATTTACCACAGCAAGTCTTCCAGGTCCTGAAGCAGCAAAATAGCCCCAGACCATCACACTAAAACCACCATATTTTACTTTTGATATGATGTTTCTTTTCTGAAATGCTGTGTCACTTTTACGCCAGATGTAATGGGACCTCCACCTTCCAAAAAGTTCAACTTTTGTCTTGTCAGTCCTCAGAGTATTTTCCCAAAAGTCCTGGGGATCATCAAGATGCTTTCTGGCTAAACTGAGACGAGCCTTTATGTTCATTTTGCTCAGCAGTGGTTTTGGTCTTGGAACTCTGCCATGTAGGCCATTTTTGCCCTGTCTCTTTCTGATGGTGGACTCATGAACACTGACCTTATTGAGGCAAGTGAGGCCTACAGTTCTTGGATGTTGTTCTGGGGTCTTTTGTGACCTCTTGGATGAGTCGTTGCTGTGCTCTTGGGGTAATTTTGGTCGGTCGGCCACTCCTGGGAAGGTTCACCACTGTTCCATGTTTTCACCATTTGTGGATAATGGCTCTCACTGTGATTCGCTGGAGTTCCAAAGCTTTAGAAATGGCTTTGTAACCTTTTCCAGACTGATAGATCTCAACTTTGTTTCTCATTTTTTCCTGAATTTTTTTTGGATTGCAATATGATGTCTAGCTTTTGAGGATCTTTTTAGTCTACTAAACACTGGCGGGGCCTAGTAAGTGATTTCTTGATTGAGAAGAGGGGGGGCAGTAATTCAGCCTTGGTGTGGCTAAAAAAATTAACCAGCTTTCCAAAGATGTGATAAACGGGACCACTTTTTCACACAGGGCCATGGAGGTTTGGAAAATAAAAAAAGCTACTAAAATCTATTTTGTCTTTCTGGAAGTTTTCTGCAGGTATTTTACATGCCTATGGTTACATTTGGTTACATTTTAAGCACAGTCTCAATATTAACATTTTTTATTCTGGATTAATGGAACAAATAAGTCATTGCACTGAACCTACTCTTGTTTCTATATAGATTTTCTGTTCTTATGTGGTATGCACAGTAATGAAGGTTGTAATCTAAATGCTTTTTGTGGCTGAGTGGATGCTCTGTTTTTGTGATCAGGTGCGTTCATCCCAGTCTAGAACCTTTAATGCTTTAACAGCGGTTATAAAACCAACTGCCAAACAACAGACTCCTTTTAGGTCCTATTTCAGCTTAAAAACATACTGTTCTCGTCAATGTGCTTAGTGCATCATCAACACATTTCTAGCACTGAATAGGTTAAAATCTACAAATGTCAAGCAGAAGAACTGAAAACTCATATCACTGCTTCCTTCATACAACACAGACTGTCTCCTTTTTATTAACACATACACACATTCAATAATCACACAAAATGTCCATTTTATTCAAGGCGTAGTGATTCTGCCTGCCTAATGTGCAAGACACATTTGGGAGACTAGAAAAAGTTTCCTGAGATGGAAGTGAAGGATCAGCCCATTAAGTCATTAGTGTATGTAATCTTCAGGCTTAGTTAAGGAGATAAAACATTAGGGGAACAGTAATAAGCTGTCATTATTAACAACATCAGACACATTAAAACTCATGGGTGGTAGTCATAAGAGATAGTGTGGCACATTTGTTTTCAACTGCTCCACACATCTGCATCAATGCATATGAATATGTGATTAAGTGTTTTCATATGTAAGTGCATGCCTGGGCATATGGTCATGATGCAATCTAAAACAAAACACAGCAGCAGCGCAGTATGATGAGCGCTTCAATTGCCTCCAATTGCATCAGGTCAAGTGGAACGCGTCTTGCTGGTGACAGAATGATAAAACTTTTTTTTTTTTCTTCAATCAAACAACTGACACAAGAAAAAAAAAAGAGAGACTAAAAGAGATCTGAAGCCTTTCAGTGAGGAGAACTTCAATTTATGGCTTTTTATAGTCAAGTAATTAAGTTAATCTAAAAATATTCAATAACCCCTGCGATTATTCACAGAAGATAAATCATTTTTTGACAGAACTATTTCTCTGGATCATTTAGGAGTTCTATTGCTTTTTATCTGGAGCGATGAGAGAATCTCTGGTAATACTGAGATAATAAGATCAGGCCGGATGCAGATGAAAGCGCAGCTATTGATTTTCAGCCTTATATATTCTATTGTCAAGGACTGACAACAGCCCGTCTGATTGCAACGGCCATCTCCGTCCTGTCGGACAACACGTTTTGGTTTTACAAAACTCAATATCAATGTGATGCACTCATTTGGTTAAGATGTGAGTTCAAGGATATTCATCTTGTATGCCAGAAACCAATTCAATTGTCACATTTGCTCGCCTGTTTATGATTAAGAAAAAACAATCAAATCAGTTAGTTCTAAATGGATAAAACAGCCTCTGGGTTGAAACCTTATTCAATCTCAGTGATGTATTTAATATTTAAAGAGGAAAAGAAAGAAAGCTGAATTAACCTTAATACCAAAGGCACAATTGAGATATAAAATAAAACCTTAAACACAATACAAACATTGTTATATTGAATTAATTAAAGCTTGAAGCAGGGCTGTGCAGAATTAATAATATTCTAACATTAATAACTACAATATGAAGCATGCATTTAGAGAAAATGCTTCTCATGTTTACTCTTCTACATGCAATGTCACCTACTGGGAGAGCTGGGTTAGGTGGGTATACTCCTCAGTTAGTTGGGTAAAGGCCAATGGTTAATTCTGACCAAGTATGTTCACTGTGCTGAGTATTAAGAGGAAGATGAGGAACCACGAACATCACATCAATAACCAATAAAAGCAGCAAGTTTATAATCAGGTACCTCAACTCAGCTTCATTAAAACAGCATTTTATAAACACAACTCGACGGCTTCGCTACAGTTTTGCTTGCTGCTGTTATGCTTTCATGGTTTATGTAAAGCATTTACATTTGTCTTGTACAGAAATGTGCTAAACAAATAAACTTCCCTCCAGTTGAGGAAATCAAAGCACAATGGCAGAGATTAAAAAGGCAGCAGGTGAAAGGATGGATGAAAGCCTGGAGAGGCTTTTTCCAAACAAAATAAAAAGTGTAAACAAAAAAAAAAAAAGTGACACAGAAACAAAGAATGGCTGAAACTCAGCAGTTTGTACCATTTTTTTTTGGCATTTGGCTTTAAATGACAAAAATTAACAAAAATTAACAAAACATTAACAAAATTTAACACAATAACAAAAATTAACACAATCAACTATATATATTTAATCATGGCGCTATTGCGGCTTTATTATTCTTGGTGCCAAGTTTCACAGGAAGAAATGACTCTTTTAACCAATCAGTGGATTGAAGCATGTCAAGCTCCCCCTTTTTAATTTGGATTGGCAAAAATGTTACCCTAATGAAAGGGTGCCAAAAACAGTAGGATACGTCAGGTTGGATATAAGGGTACCCGCCCCACTTATTGCCTGTGGGGACGCAAAAAAATACAGACTGACCCCAATCCATACCTGCTGGTGGAAACAGGGCAAAAAACACCCTAAACCTGATCTGACAGTAGACTTCAAGCAAACTGCATATTGTAGTGCACTTTTTATATTCTATACATGTTAAAAACTAGAGCCATGACTCTGTGTTATTCCTCTTTAAGGCAACAGTTGGAGAAAATAAATGCAAAGTGGCAACCATCAAATGTCAAAGAAGATACTTCAGAGGGAATGAAAAAGAGATATTTATATAGAGAAAGTTGGAGATGGAGACAGAAGGTCACAACCACACGGCTGATTCAATTTCTGGCGGTCCAATGATATTACTTACTCCAGAAACATGGTGATTGCGTTCTAAACCAAATAGAAGAGAGGATACCGGGGCAATTCTCAAGCCAATGCAGAGACAAAGGGAGACACAGTCAAAGAAAATTGAAGAACAAATCTCAAACTGTCTGGGGGAAAATAAAGCCTACACTAAGTCAATAATCTCACCCAATGATTAAAGCAGGAGGAATTAGAGAAAGCAAAAGCAGATAAGGAGCAAAGCAGAAAAGACAGTGTTCCTGCTGGATGTCAGCAGCTGTGCTCGGGCAATCACTAAGCAGCTCATTAGAGCTAATAACAGACGTTAATAAGAGGGAGACTTAGAATAGAAGACTCGACCAACAGTGGCCAGACCATGGGGAGAGAAAAGCCGATACTAGTTAACCGCCTACTGGCCAAGATCCATTCAAACAGAATGCTCAATCTATAGACAGACAAATGGGCAGATGGATGGATAGAAAGATGGAGAGGAGAGGAGATAAGTCACGTAAGAAGAAGAAAAAAGTTTTGAAATGATCTATATTGGTGTCATTTAACGTAAGAAAAAAAAAAAGGCATAGTAACAGTGATATGCATGATTTTTATATCCACTGTAGTTGCTGTATTGTTAAGAAAGAATGTCAATAGGAGTAGAGATAAGTATTGACAAATTCCTAACTATGCATTCATGATGAACAATGTGCCACTGAGTGGCTCATCTTTTTTCTGTTAAAAAAGACACAAGAGCTCTCAAATGAAAATGCTGAGATCAGTAACATAATCCAGGAAGATAAATGCCTAAATTGCTGGTTCTTTCTCAATAACTGATACGTGTATTCAGTATAAATTAAACAAACACTGATATAGAATCCTGAGAACATTTATTTCCTGCTTCATTAGACACAAAAAGATGGATATTTTAGATATTTTCCTTCCTCCAGCACCATCAGAAATCAAGTCCACGTGTGTGTGGGCATTAAGAAAATGTTCTTCAAGTAAATACCAAACAAAGCCAGAACACCACCAGTTCCACAGTTGCAGTCAGCTGTACAGGCGGTCCACGTGGTAAATACCTGCCTTATTATACCCCCAACTACTTGTCTTGACAATCCAAGGGTGTTCGCTGTCATGTGTGATTTCCCTTCACCGGCTAAATAGTTCAGTGTGTAACTTTTCCGACAGCACCGACAGGTGATCTCATTACAGTTGTCTTCCCCTCATACTGCGGGCAGAAAAAAAAAAAATTCTTTTGCCATTCTGCAGTAACAACCACTTTTTTTCAAAGTTTTCTCACAACGACAGATTGGATCCAAACCTGTCGACGGTGGCAGCTGGTTTAGCGTTGGATGAAGCAGCGGTGACTTTTGTAGCTCATTGTGACGCCTCCGTTCCACAGTATAGTTGAGTAACTACATGGATGTACACAATCTGGCACTATTTTGACAGTATCTTCTGTTGCCATGTCAACACAGGGGAAAGAAGCACACATTCTGACATTAAGCCAAAGACACTATGATGCATGATATGAAGAAGCCAAGCCAAATACCCTCGTTAGCATCTCCACAAACACTGCAAACTGTCCTCCATATTGACCATATTGTTTTTAAGGGCCATGAGGTACATTAGCATATGGACTATGGGCATGATACCACACAAAAGACCCAGTTGTCCAGAACCAAAATCTTCACAACACTGACCTGGACAGGTGAAGCCAAAGCACAAGAAACACTGCAGAGCAGCAGCTACAGAGCTGTGTGTGCTTTCCAAGATGTGTTCAGAAATAACAAAAACAACATGGGTGAAACACATCTTGTAGAAACAGGAGAGCAAGTTATATCCATATCGAAGAATCTGCAACCAAAATATTTGTTGTTTTAAGAAAAAAGAATAAGCACCAAATTAGTGCGATTTCAGTTTTGCCAGTTAACTTCTAGCTGAAACTTTAAATGGCTGCAACTTCTGGAAATATACAAGCAACAATACTGCTGACAACAGAAGTCAACTCAACTGGCATGCTGTCTCTGCCACTGCACACGTTAAGCAAATCATAAACGCTGTGCTGCGCAGCATGCCAGAAAACACCGCTCCACCAGGAGAGAAGACACTCCAAACTGCAGGCGAAGTTCCCGATGTCACTAAATTTCAGCTGGTTTTCATCCAATCTATCCAGCTCATATATAAGTCACCAGCCTCAGCCTCCTCTGTGTGGGTTTGCATGTGTGGCAGCTCACATCACCCATGTGAAGCCTATGTTTGTGTGTGGTGTTACACCCCTGCAGGCATTTCATCACAGCTGACTGACAGCGTGTTTCCATCTTCCCAGCTTTGTCCCTGAGTGCTTCACCTAGCTGCTGCTTTAGCGATGCTGTGCGTACACAAAGCCCACACAGGGATGGAGCAGGGGCTGACTGTGCAGATGTAGATGCATAATGGGGACACTTATTACCATTTAAAAGAGATATCCAGCAGAGCTCTTTTTCTGTTCTGAGGCACTGTGCAAAATGTGGTCACTGTATAATAATGCAAGTTCTCTAATACCCTACGTGTGGTACAGAGCGTTCGGGTTATGATAATAATCTACATACTTACACAAGCTCGTGCGATCTAACACTTCCATGTAGGAGCCAAAGAACACTGGAGGGTGAATCACTTGTTCTATCTGGTGCAAATTGCAGTGTGTTGGCCAAATAGTGAGTTGCATTTGTTGCAAACATATTTTTTTCAGGGTGCTGCTAAGACAAACTTCTTTAAATGTCTAAGGGTAAAATGGGCAACGCAAAGCACTTCCCTTGTGAAAGCAGATTGAAAATTGCTTGTATAATTCACAAATGTGCCTCTGGCAGGAAACGGCTGCTCTGTGTGAAAGAGCACACAGTTTGTGGTGAATCTGAAAGCTTAAAGTAGCCTTTAGGGAAAAAAAAGGTTACTTTTTACAAGTCTGGTCAGAATGGGCACAGCTAAGGAGCCATTATAAAAGGCATGCAGCTCCCCCACATTTCTCTAAAATGCTCACAATATTTGAGGAGTTGCAATCCTTAAGAGCCTATCTAGATTGAATTAATATCTTGAGAGTAAAAAGTAAAAGTCAGGAGATACAGTAAGTGCATTGTTTTCTGTCCCTTTGCCTGCTTGTCTGTTGTGCTCAAGTTTATGGCTTCCCTTTTCAGACCTTTTCTAAGTTATCCACATCCCTATTATGCTGTAAAACACTTAAGCTTATTTAACAAAGACTTATCTAAATCGAGTCTGTACTCATCTTTCTTCCACCGAGGACATTGGCTCGAACAACAAGACCAATACTGGTCAACAAAATAGTGAAAGTACATTCCTGATGCTCAAAATGGAAAGGTTTTCTACTCATTTTTTCCTTTTCTCACAAAAAAGAAGAAAATGATATAGCCCTTTCCAATAACCAAATGGTACTCAAAATGCTTTACAATAAAGCCATAAAAAGTACACAAATGCAAACAATACATGAGGAAACACAACTGGAAAGTGCCACAGTGCTGCAGGGTATTAGGAGCCTTTCCAAAGCACATAAAATAAAGTAAAAATAATAAGATAGAATACACCTTAAAAAAACAAGACTTCCCTAGATGGAGTTAAATGCTAATCTAATGCTAATCAGTCAGATGTTACACTTTAGTCAATTTCTTTGCTGGCATTGGTTCTGCACATTAGTGATGCAACTTTCCTATACTGTTGAAATTCATTAGTACAGCTAGTAGTTGAATTTACTATGAAATCTAAGTAAAACTAAAGCTGCTGCTGCCTTTTCTTGCCTGCTACAGTGCAGAGCAGTCTGTAGGAGAAATGATCGCCTGGCTTGGCTGCTTCTTGACAACATGGGGGCACTTTCCAAGCTGGCCTTTTTTTGTGTGTTTTTTTTTCCTATACCCTTCTTGGAAAGTGTTGCGTCCCCAGCTCCGTCGTCTGTCCCACTCTTGTCATTCTCCATGTCCTCACTCCTTCTTACTCTTAAGCCAGCCAAGAAGCACTTTGGCTGCCGTTATTATCTGCTTCTTTGTTCCCGTCTCGCTTATGGTTGTCAAACCTTCACCCTGCTTCTTCCACAGCGTCTCCATAAGCTGCTTTCTTGTTTTTATTCTTCTTCAGAGCAGATCCATGCTTAGATACGCTATGTAGATTACATTACTTGATCCTCAGATCAGTTCATGTTATCTCTGCATTAAAAGAAGACGAGACCTCCTCCTCGCCTGGTTGTGACCCATCCCAGCCTCAATGAGATGACTTATCTTGTCAGATTATCATTTGCAGAAGGAAGATATGAAGAAACAAAATCTCAAGGTCATTTTTTTGTTGTGTGATGGCGGAGTGAAGCCTGCTACCCTGTTTCAGAGTTTACGAGGGTACAGAAAAACTTTGCTGTTATTTTTTCCCCCTCCACTGCATCACTGATCTACCGCTTGAAACTTTTCGGTGCTGATTAAAAGCCTTTTGTTAATAAAAGCTGGTGGCGGGAAGTAGAGGAGGACTGCTGTGAAGACAGAGTGGTAAAGAAGTCCAACCGTCACTCTGCATTGCATCATCAAAAGCTAAATCGAGTGTATGGCAGCTGAACAAGCGCTGTAGTGCCAATCCTGGACTGTGATGTGACTACATGAAGAAGCCACAGAACAGAAAAGGAAAAGCAAAGACAACAAAGGGTCATAAAAACAGAAGGGATGCATCTAATACTACTAAACAAGCATCTGTTGGGGCCACAGTGTGGATAGCAGAGGGTTTAATTCAGTATTTAAAACCCTTTTCCCCGTTTACCTCATTGATAATTCTTTAGCTTCAGGGTCTCGCTGATCTATTCAGATTTTCACAGAAGCAGCAAAGAGACAAAGAGCTACAGAGAGAATGCCAAAGGAACGTCTGCAACGCTACACAACATCTAACAAAACACACACAGGAATTGTTTACTAGGGCTGTAGAAATAACTACAACTTTGTAGTGCCACAGTCCTGGCAGGGCAGCCACAGGGGTTTCAAAGCAACCACCAACTGTATACAGTTCAGAGTCAATGTAAATGGACTAAACATTTAATACTGAGAATAAACAGTCGTAATCAGGTTTGAAACCGAACATCAAGCTGCAAAGCCTGCTTGTTGGACCCTGGATACTTCACGTCAAGGATTTACCCACCCTGTCCATTACTGGTAGCATACAGCTCCCCCCAAGGCCTCATCACGTAGCATCCTGAGCCACAGGCAATGTTCACCATGTCGTCCTTTCCCCCCAGGCACCACAGAAAACCGTTACTTGTGAGGGTAAAATTTCAAATGGCTGAAAGTACCAAAAACTGTGGATTTATCAAGATACGGTGGCCGATCGCACACCCATTAGTGAGTAATCAACTGATGACAAATCCTGCATGTTCTAAATCACCCCCTCATGCCCATTCATTTAGCCATATATAGATAGCAACAACACATCCCTTATAGGTTTCTTGGAAATCTCCTCAGAGTATGAGAGAAAGAATCAATTTCTGAAGCCAAAACATCTGTTTAGTTCACTCATTCAAGTTCAGTTAACATTGAGCGTACTTAAAAAAAAAAAAAAAAATACATTTGAACATCACTTCCAAAGTTTAGGTGCAGGATATTCGTGTCATTTAACAATCCTCAGAAACAATACAGGCTTTTTATTTCTTTTTTTTTTTTTAAAGGGAGATTGTTAAATCACCTAATATTAAACTTTAGAAAAAAAAAAAACTGGATAAAGCTTGGCAGCACACAGATGAGGCATGTCTGCAGCTGGAGAACCAAACAGAACTTCCACCTTCGGATATACTGTAGCTCTTTGTTCAACCTGGTTGGTTTTAAATATCTTACAGAGAGGAATGAAACCGATTTACTTAGTAACTTGCACAAATATTCTCAGCATCACAGAAAATGATCAGTTATCTGAATTGCTTGAAATTTTTCACATCGTGCATTACTACAAAAAATCATTTTGCATAATTTCCACTGTGTACAGAGTTTGTCCATCTTAAACCTGCTTAAAAATAATGGTATCGGTAAATATTGCTTATCGGCCATAACAGCAATATTAACATTGGATATCTGTATCAGCCAAAACTCCCATATCGGTGTATCCCTAAATACTTTAATGCTGCGCCAGAGCGCCTGATGTCACCCTCATCACAGATGCAGAGTCAAATAGTGAGGAGAGCTTTACCATGAGGGACATTTACCAAACCACATTCCTGTCGTCTTAAATTCCAACCCTCTTTAGCTTAGCAAAATGGCTCAATATAACTTTGCAGGATGTACGATACTCACCTTTTGCTGCAAGGTATTCTCAGCCCCTTTATAGCTGGCAGATCCACTGAATAGACCACTGTACTAGAATCTGAATTTCTTATGCCTTAGAGCCAAAATGTTATCACTCTTGCATATGTTCACAAAGACCTTCCAACATAAAGAACAAAGAGAATAACGCAGCATTGTGTTTACTGTTTGAAAAAGACTACAAAAACAGATATTTCAGGCCTAAACCTTGTTTTTATTCAACCTTCACAGTCAGCTATTTTCACACTTAAATGAGCAATAATTTTGTTTTCTCAGGTTTGACAGACAGTTCAGTCGTAGCAAGTCTGAGAAAAAAGAGCGGGGAAAGATGGAGAGATCTGTGAGTCTGGCCTACAAACACCTTCAGTGACACTTTTTTGGGTGAAGTCTTGTGTTCAGACTGCAAACACTCATAAAAGACTAAGTACATCCCACACAGAAAGTGTGAAATAATATATCCTCTCATGTGGTTATTTTCTCTTTTTCTGGCTGCTGGCGGCAATTTCTCTTGCCATATAGCTCTTTTCTTCCTTTTCATTTTGCATCCCACTTCTCTCTTTTCTCATCATTCATTTGTAATTTATCATTATCATTAAAATCATTATTAAAACTTTACTGATCAAAATTGGGAAATCGGCTTTTGCTTTTTACCCATCTTAAGAACAGAGGGCTGCCATGTTCCAGTGCCCAGGGCCTTGCTCAAGTGTGGGTCACCAGCATAGTCAGTCTGGGGTTTGAACCTCCAGCCCCAAGTCCACCTCTCCAACCTGCAAAGGGTAGACAACTCAGGCCCCCGAGAGCTGCAATCTTCAAACAAACATCCAAAACTTGTAGGACTCCGGCGCTTCAGGACCAGAGTAAGCCCACCCCTAAACTAGGCTCAATCAATTTAACATTTAACTAATTAATTAATTAATCTTCGTCTGAGAATTTAGTGCAAGTGAATAGAATAGAATTATTCTAGAATAGAATAATAACTAGGGATGCACGATATTGGAATTTTGGCCAATATCCAAAATCGCGATATTTTAAAACTCCTGTGGCGGATATCCGCTGAAAAATAAATTAAGTAATATTCATTCCTTGTGCAAACTTAGAAAAATAGCTCAACTTGTGTTTTGTATAACAAGTCAAACTTAATGACAGTTGCTCAAAAAAAAACTAATAGGATATGTGCATTATATCCAAGAACGACCTGGATTTTCTTCTCCCTTGAAGAAAGAAAAAAACAACCCAAAATCAAGGATCTGGTTATCTGCACAAAAGACTGTATATAAACTCTGATCACACAGAACATCCTAAAATAAACTGTTTAGAATTTTTTAAGTCTGTAAAAAAGAAGTTTCTGTTTAGTTTTTTTACTTAAGAAACAGCAGGCTGATCTGTTAAATATTGGTTAAATATTGGTCGGGTGGTCGATGTCCGACACACAGTTTTAAGGCCAATATAGGCCGATAATGATAGGGGAGCCGATTATATTGTGCATCCCTAATAATAACATACTTGTTTTTGTGACAGGCAAAGATAAAGGTATAACACTAACAAACGGCGCAAAAAATGCAAGTTTTGCAGTCATTACTGCAGTTTACAGAAATAAACAGTTGCAGTTGCAGAAGTTGAGGAGTTTTTAACTGTTTTGTCAGCTTTGTTCTTTTATTGCTTGATCACAGACCACTTTCTGTTAGAAATTCAACTGGTGGAATAAATTGGTTACGCTGCCTTGTGGTGCAAACCACATAGTAATTATTTTCTTTCAATGACTTCCCATGACCAAAGTTTTCCCAAATGACTTAATTTGTTTTAATTTAGTTATATGACAAGCAACTTTACTTTTGTCATAATGTCAAGAAGTAGAATCACAGCTAAAATTTAAAGAGGATGAATAATCCTACACTAGTCACAATTACAGAAGTAGATATGTGGAGCTAATACACAGCAATTTATTAATTCGTTAAAAAATCTGTTAGTTCCAGTTTGACCCGGTGTAAAAACTAAAGCAGGGGTGACTCCTTTATTTCTGTCACATGTGGTGTGACGCTTTGATTAAAAGGCGTTGCACAGCGATGATGTCACACGATTGCGTAGCAGCACTGCCCCGTAAATACTCCTCCAGGGTAAGGGGACAGTTTGCTGTGGGGATGCATCGTGAAATAAACTCACCCGACCCGACCAAGACCCGCGGGTGGAAATGGGGCTTTAGAAGTGTTAGTGTGTCCTAAGAGGACTGGAAACAGAAATAATAGGCGCATTCGGACAGAGAGGTTCTAAGAACGCAGTTCCTATAACAACGCATCCCGAGTTATAAGAACTACCCTTCGCCTTAAGTTTGTATTTCAGTTTTCAGTCTATGTATTTCAGTTCCTATGGAACCCCGAAAAGTCCCTGCCTCGGAGTAGGAGCTGAAAAGCTTATAGGAACTGAGGTCCAACGTCCCAAGTTCCTATATGTAAGAATGCACAAAAAACCGGCCTGGTTCCCGAAAAGGGTTATAGGAACCCAAAAGGTTTCTACAGTCCAAAAGCGCCTAATGTCTACAAGGCATCTTCCACTCTTCTGGCTCTCTCTTCTACATGCACATCTAACAGTCTCTGAGACTCCAATGCCAGCTCAGAGGCAAATCACCTTAAAACCACAAATGTATCAAACAAGTGCCTTACAAAAACCTAACTATCCCACCTTGAACAGGCAGAGTGAAAGGGGCCATTTGTTAATCTGGGAATTCATTGTTGTGTCATCGAGTGCTTTCAGCATGAGTGAGGCCATTTGTCTGAAGGCCGAAACTGAAGTGGTCGTTGTTGATAGATAATAAAAACATTGAGGGGTTTGTTTATGAAATGTTCAAGTTCAAGCGAAGACTTCAATGCTGCTGAAATATTTGAAGGGACAAAAAAAAAAAAAAAACATGTAATAGATTACAACTCTTAAATGTCTTTCAGTTGAAGTAAAATGTTCAAAACTGCTACTTAGACAAATATGTAACACTTCCATTAGAGGTTTTTTGCCCAAAATTTGCACAAAACTAGCTCTTGGAGCCAAGAAATTATCCATTTTTCCTTTAATGTATATTAAACATGGACTGTGTAATTGAATAAATGACTGAAAATTTACCTTTTAAGGCTGTGTGTTTGAGAACACCATGTGCAGACACTGTTCCAAGAACAAACTATTTATTAGTTAAGAATTATAATTAATCATAAGAGAATTAAAGAATGAGAATGGGAAATAAAAAGCATTTTAAAAGTGGTAAGAATAGGAGTTGACAACAGATAAACGAAGGGAGCACAGCAGCATATCTCACACTCCTCTAGCCTTCCACACAGGAGCAGCAAAAGGCCTGACTGAAAAGGAGCCAAACATCTTTCAGCTTTGGCTCTCTCACTCTCTTTTCCTCTCCCTCTCTCTCTCAGAGCATCAGAAGACAAGAACACCTAACAACAGCACAGCACATCAACCCATCATGTAAGATGCCAGCCAGGCACGTTTGAAGGTTTGTTGGCTGTGTATGTTATTCAAGGCTCATCAGCACATGGAGGTAACACAGCAACGGAGCACGAGGTGATGCTTTGAAGATCTGACAAGAGTCAGAGAAAGGCAAAGAGAGAGAGGGAGAAAACAAATGCAGACAGAGGTAAAGACAAGAAATGAAGCAGAAATGAAAGAAAGAAAAAGGAAGAGGACGCAAGACAACAGAATGTGTGAATAAAGAACAGTGGCGCATAAGGAAAGTCGTCTTACATATCAGTTTTATACAAACTAGTCCTAAGTGGTTCAGATTTGTGAGATGTCTCTGATTGCTTCATTTGCGAAAGAGAGTCACTGATATATTCTTTTTTTTTTTTTAAGTTCTAAATTTATGCCAATCTTATTATAGGATTTTGGCAATTTTCTACTTTTGTGCTATTTTAACACTTTAATGAATCAGCCATCCTATAAACCTTAACAAGTACACTAATGATTCATAAAGATGCAGACTTCTGCTGCAGCATCTTTTTGGAAGCCTTACTATAGCTTTGAGCCCTGCTGCTGGATCACGTTGTACAGCACTAAAAGAAGCACAAGCTGCAAGAAGTTAGAGTTTAAGTAGAAGAAATACTTTAAAACTAACACTTATTAGTGCTGAGTAAAGTTTTACATGCCAAAAGTAATACAGAAAAGCACTGGAGTTCAACCGCGTGCGTGATTCCCAACACTTAACTTGTGCATCCTAATTGTATCTCTGTGACCACACTGGGGCCAGAGCGAGGAAGTAATTCCTCTGAGCATTGTGGATTCCACTTAGCAGCTCCACTTAGAATGGCTTCAAAGAGAGTTTGATGGGCCGAAACGTAGCGTAAGGAAATTAAACAGACGGCGTATACACACAGGATGCATAGACAAGCTCGCATTTCAGAGGAAGCGGGCAGAAACGCAAACATCCAGCAGTGTTGCAGGGACAGCATGGGGGAGAAAGTTCTCTTTACATTTCCTATGTGAGTGTATGTGATGCTGATTATAAACAAAACTCACAGAGAGGGAGGGAGGATGGGTTTTTATGTTTCTCCTTTGAAATAAATATTGGAAAAAAAAAATACAGGAATATCCTTTAACTCTCAGCATGGGGTTGAGAGGATGTTTAGGAAGTTCTTTTTTCCAATGGAAAACTGGAAAAATGATAAGAATTTCATGTGTTTGCATTCAGTTATAGCAGACGATGCACGAAGATGGAACAAATTTGCTTTTTGACTAAAAAACTAAACATTTTGAACATGTAATATAATTACACTGCGAGATTATTTAATTGGTCTTTTAAATAGCATCATGTGACCACGAGTTTTGGTTGATATTTTGTACTTGTATGTTTGCTTGCTGGCTGCAAAGGAAATTACCCTTCTGGGATAAAAAAGTGACCTTGACCACTGAACCTCGTTTTGTGGTAACTAATGGGCATGTGTTTGAAGTGATATCTAGAACTGTACATACATGTACACCGACTGCTGTGGCATTTTTTGGTGCTGAGGGAGTTTTCTGTATTATTAAATTTGTAATGCTTATCCCAGAGATGAATATAAATTTAATTTCTATCTCAATTTGAGATTTTTTTATTGTCCTAAAAGCCCTTAGCATCTCATATTAATATAATTACTGAATGCTTCTCCGTCATCACTGACATCTTTTCTTTTTTGTTTACACCTGAATGCTTCAGACCAGCAAAAAGCTAAAACATCTGTATTCATAAAGATGCTCACACCTGCTGAAGATCAGTAAATCAAGCCCCCGGCTGCTTTTATCCACCTCATTCTTATAAAAAATGTAAGGATGCACTTAGTTTTTCCAGCTTAGTTTTCTCCATAAACCCATTTTCAGGGTCTAATAAGGAGCAGCCGTGGTTTTAAAAAACATCCTGATGTGTAAAACCTCAGAATTATAACCTCTATAGGTAAAGTTCCACACATAAAGGCACAAATCACTGTTGTTTTCACTATCAGCCGCCAAAAAGTACAAAACAGCAGCCAACAACAAAGTGAAAAACAAAACAATGGTGACAAAATATGTTGGCATGTCATATTTTTTTAAACGAACTCAAGCACGATTACAATGATGAAAAAACACACAGCTTTCACACTGACAATCTTCATCTCTTCCAACTGCTTCCAGTCTGTTTGTGCTTTGAAGGAGTGTGTTTATGCTGTCAGAGGAATTAAGTGTGAGAGTAAAATAAAACATTCATCTGCGTAAATGTGGCATAACATAAACGCAAACAGCAGGAGGGCTCTGGAAGGAACAGTTGGGTGTGCGCAAACACAGACACACAAACGCCCACGCGTGTCATGCTCTCTCTCACACACACATGCTGTCTAATCATATGTGTTAACCAAGAAAATGCCTTGATAAATAGAGTTTAAAAGCACATTTGAACACAAAGTGAGACTGAAGAGTACATCTAAATACAAGAAGAGCAGATAGAAGGAAAGAAGGAGCAGAAAAGTGGGCACAGAGGACCAGGAGGAGCCCGTTGACCAGAGCTGTGATAAGACTGTCAGTCTCAAGGGTCCCAGGAGTGATTTCCTACTGCCTGTGCTGGTGAACCACAAAGTAAATGCTGGGTATTGCCAGCTACAAAGGTGCCACTATGCACTGTGGAGAGCAACGCTTTCAGAGGAGGGACAGCAGAAAGAGATGATAGATCCTTACTTCAAAAGCATATGGCACAAAAGATTTGGGAGTTTTAAAGTTGAGGTGAAAGGGAAGAAGACGGAGAGAGAGGGGTGGATGCTACTCACCGATGTACTCAAAAACAAAGACGACGAAGAACGGCGTGACCAGGTCGTTGATGCCTTGCACGTAGCCGCTGGCTGGGTGGCGGATGGCCCAGATAAACAAGATCCGCTCAAAAATCTTACAAACACACACATAAACACAACATCAGAACACTGGAAAGGTAGGGGAATAAAGCAGTTAGACGACTAAAAAGATTTCATTTTTTTGTAAGATTAAAGCTTATTTCAAGAGTTGTTTAGTAAAAAATGACCTGAAAAAAGGCATTTCTGATGCTGAAATAGTGAGGAAAAGACTTCAGTCACAGATATTGTCAGTAGTTATTCTTTAACAGCTTTAGATTCCTACATCAGTTGTTATTTGAAAGCAGTGTTTCCCCTAAAGCGGCTCAACCCAACCATGGCTTAATTATTTAATACATTTGTTCTGAAACACAACAATCGCATCCTCAGACCTCTCCATGAGGCATGAGCACCTCTTTGCTGTGCTTACATCTCTTTAATAACTGAGCAGCAAGTAAATAAAGAACATGAGAGGACAAAACTTTCATGCAAGTATAAATAAAGCTTACACTGTACCATCTAATTTTCAGGGGAAACACTGCACTGATTTAAACTGCAGATTCTGATTATTTAACAAACTGTATGTTTTAGCATGTGAGTGAGATGTGGAAAAGTAGGAGCAGGAATTAAGCATGCCAAGCTGGTAAAAGACGGAAACAGTTAGATGGGTACAGCAGGTGATCTGGGAGCCAAAAACGACACTAAAGACACTGATGCTCAAGTTGCAGGTGGATTCATTTTGACTGGAATATTATCATGTTTGCTGCAGCTGGTATTTCTTCTTTAGTTGAGGGATACTTGGGTGGGAAAAAAAAAAACAGTGCTTTTCAATTTACAAGATTTTATTGGCTTTACTTAGTATTTGTGTGGTCAAGAGTGTTTCATTCATTGCAGGTCTCCTTGAATTTGGTCCCAGACAATCAAATAATTCCTCTTTCTTTAAACATTATTAGCTTGTGACCCACAATTCCACTTGTCTAATTCCTAAATACTGACTGTGAGTGAATAAAAAGTAGTAAGAGGCCTATAAAATTGCTTTTTCCATACAAAAAATAAGGCTGAACAGTGAGCTATCAAACAAGTCAGACCTGATGAACAGAGCTGTTAGCAGCAGGTTATATTCAGCAACACTGTTCAAAACAGAAGTAACAATTAGATATAAAAGTGAAGCAGCGTAAAGTGTTTGGCTTAATTTTAGCTGGCGAAACTTTGATGATCTGTGGCTCTGTACACCAAGCAGCTTGTAGCTTAGCTTCATCATCAATGATTCTCCAAAATGGGAGCTCTCTGAAAGCTACAGGGAGGACAGTCTGTGCTTAGCAGAAACTCACAACCCCACTTGGGAAAAAAGCAAAAAATATTTCTTTAAGACTAAAAATTTTAATAAATAAATAAAAAGGAAAAATAACTAAATTAACTCTGAACGTAATAAGAATTCCTGATATTATCTAAATGAATGAGCCAAAGTCTGAATGGGAGTCTTAACCATCTCAGCTCTCTCATCACAAAGCTCCACCTCATGCTTTCACTCCTCAGCTCAATGTTTTTGGGGTTTTTTTTGAGGGGGTGGTGAAAAAAAAAAAAAAAAGACTAGCTTTGAACCTTGTTCTCTGCTTTGGTGTTTGTCTCCTCCCTCCTCTCCTCTCAGTTTGTCTCCGTCTCCTGCTCTTCCCTTCTGAATCAGTCTCCACCTCCATCTTACTTCTCCACATTATTTTTTTTGCAAGGCAAACACTTCCATCTTCGTTATGGGAGGTTGTTTAATGCTGTCAGCCCCACTGAATAAAAGAAGGCTTGATGTTGGGCTTGTTTTTCTGGTGTGCAAATGGCTCCCCCTCCACATAGCGCGCACACTCGTCACATATTGATGTACCACACCCATTAAGCCCGTTCTTGCTTTTTGGGGATATGTCATGGTTCTGTCACTTTCTAAATAACCACATAGCTCATTGTTTCATGGGATATATAACATGGCCATGGTGATGTCAGACACGAGGAGAGATTGGTGAGATGCTACTTTTTCAGGCTTTTTCTTCACACCTCCTCTTTTCCCATCAAAGCCACATCCATCAAACAGGGAAAGGTGTTGGCGATAGCCGGGCGGTTGGGTAATGGGACTTTCTTTTCATGCAACCTCAAAAGCTGACATGCATATTTCACATTGGCAACTACAGATAAAGCCCCTCTGCTTCGGCACAGCACTATGCCCACACCCTGTTTAGTCCCATCTGAGCATGTCTGTAGGTGAAGCAATATTTCCTCCGCTTTAACTGCTAATCTCACATTAACCTCAGATACGTCAAGGAAGACAGTGCATCTCCCGGACAGGAAATCAGCTTTCCTGTGTCTCCTGTGTCAAATGGTTATGGCTTCCTGCCATGACCCTATAACCAAGATAAGCTAATCTCCAAAAGTGGAGGGTAAACTGTTAAAAGAAAGAAAATAAACAGAAAACTCTTAAAAAGGTTAAAACTCAAATTCATAAAAGCTGTAACTTGCTTTTCAGAGAAAGACGTGAAGCAAATAAAGTAGAGGTGATTTTCAAGCAGCACTGCAACAGGTCTAACTGTGAAAGGAAACAGAAAAATGAAGTATAAAAAAAAATAGAGGGAGGGGGCTTTGATGTCTGCTGCATACCAAAATATTTGAGGAGCATGCAGACTGAATATTTCAGTGTGCAATAGTAGCTGTTGAAGGGAGGAGAGCTGGTGTGTGGGGAATGAGAGGGAGGAAGATGTGGGTTATGGGAGAGGTGGGAAATATTAATTATCTGCAGTCATAGTCAGTACTGTAGAAAAGATGGTGAGGAGTCTTCCTCATTTAATCTGATTTTCCACCTTAAGTCTGTGATTACAGTGCAGAGTTGTAACCTGTAGCACCCAGGGACAGTGGGAGGGAGCTCTGCCTCAGGCACCGTGTATGAATCAAAGTCTGTATGTGACCGCGTCTGTGCACTTGTTGCCTATTTTCTTCATTTTTTTCGTTTTGTTTGAACCATTTTGTGTCTATATGCTTGTAAGGTTGTGCACTAAGCAGCTTCCAACCCCCTGTTAGCTTCTACCTCCCAACAGCACAGGAATATTAACATAAGTTTAACCTGCTTATAAATTGGTACAAACAGGATAGATGCTTTATTAAGTGCTAGTGGGATGCTTCTCTAATAGTCCCAAATAACTGCTGAGCCAACTTCATTAAAACATGCTGAAATATCTTTTATGAGGTGCTAAAATTTAGAAGTTTATTTTACCTAATACCATAACTTACAATGACTTAAAGTGCATGTTATGTATATATGGAGGTAAAAAGTAATCACTTTCTGTGCTTAAGAGCATATATTTGGGTGTGTGAAGTTACTAAAACATATAAACACAGTGTAACCCTTTTTCGAAAAGCTCACTCGGCAACCACAAACAAAATATCTCCTGCACCGTTTACAGTAGGTCAATCAGGTCTCCCCGTTACTCTAACTTTAAATCATGCTGCGTTCGCTGTGGGATGTTAAAACCCTTTAGATTTATCATGAACTTCTATTAGGAGTTATATACTTAAATATATATATACTTTGAATTCCAATTAAGATGAAGAACAAATTTTAAAAAATTCTCCATACACTGCCATCCCAATACCATTCAATACAGTGCCAATACAAACAAGTCACCCATATAAGCAACAGTTTTTAACTTCCACCTAGAAAAAATTCAACAAAACACAGCCTGGCGGTACTGTCTCGAGTGTTTATGCGTCGAAGAGGAACTGTGACATCGTTTTGACTCAGGTACAAACAACGTCTATTCACAGATGGAGGACAAAGAGGCTGAGACTGATTTCTGGTTTGGTCAAGACCGAGGAACTGGATATATAAATGAAGTATATTATCATATCTGAGATTATCAGGCTAAAACTGTTTACTCTGTTTAGTACATCTGTTCATTGTAACCGAGTGGAATTTAACTTTGCATAAAAATCAAGCTGTATGACCAATCTGAAAAGTGTCAGAAAGGTCGAGCAACTAACTGCACCCCTGAAACCAGATATTGTTAAAAGAGTTGTTTGAAAAGGGAGCTGCTGTAGTATATACAGTATCTGTCATATTTTGTCTAAAATTTCATGAAGCTTTTAAAAATATATATATGTATATATCATCTCAACTCTGAAAAAAAAATCTATTTTAATGGCTAAGATTTCAGGTTATTTCTTCATGTCATTTTCAATGTTTGAGTTTTGTCAAACGTAATAGTGGAGAGGTATTTAAGATGGTTATTTCTTCTACCCAATACATTAGAACACCCAATTATAACAAGAAATGCTGTATTTAGAATCACAAACGAAGCAGAACACAGAGACATGCGAGTGCCAACCATGCAGAGTGACAGTTCAGGGATATCTGATCCCATGCATGCCTGGAGGAATTACTTATTTGTTCCATGTGTGCTCTTAATTTATGCTTCTGCATTGATGCCAGATCACGCAGTGTGCCAAAGCACGGGTTTTCCATTTCAAACACCAAGGCAGACAAGACTAGAAAACACTGAAAAAGATCTTGTCTTGAGCTAGAAATATTTGTCATACTGTAATTCATAATCTCCCATCTACCTTTGTTACTGCAGATCACATGGTATCTGCATGAACCAGTTTAATTAATTTAAGAGATCCTGATTTTTTTTTTATTAAAAAAATTCCAATAATCTGCCTGAAAGCAGAAGGGAAAACCCAGCTGTGTGAGGTGGTGTGTGTGCTCCTGGAGGGGTCTCACCTCTTGGACAGAAGCTTGTTGAAAGAGAGGAATAAGAGGATTAGTTCTCGGTATGTCAATGTGAATCTGCAGAGAGAGAAAGAGAGAAAAGACAAACACGGAAGCAACGGGCAGGTTAGCACAGGTCTGGCCATCACAGACAGAAACAGAGAGCGAGTGCAACAGTTAGTGGATCGGTGTCTTTGATTGAAGTCAGGCTGGGGTTTGGCTTCTCTGAAATGGACAGCAGCTGTGGTCACGAATGCGTGTGTGCAGATGAGTGCCTTTGCATAATGAGATGTCTCTGTGATACTTTGTGCTTTGCGAGTGCTGTTGTGTGCATCTCTGCTTTTGTGAGACCACGTTCCCGCCATTTCAGAGTGTTTACCCCCACAGATGAACAATACAACAAGGCGGATAGATTCGTCAGAAGGGAGTCAAGACGGATGCAGGGCAGCAGCTGGAGCCGAGCCAACTGAAACAGTCCAGGTTGTCTGTAAGCGTGTGACAGGACCAAGCTGGAACCACAGCCCTGTCTGCTCTGGACACCTTACCTCTGTCACCTTTGGCTGCAGCACCAAAGATTCAGGACTCATCCTAGGAATGTCTATGTGGATCTGACAGCAACATGGAAGAGAAATGTATTAGACACCCACTCATCCACACACACAATGCAACTCCCTGACATTTACTCGTGTTCATCATTGGGAATTTATTGTAATCGGTCAGCTGGAAGATACGCTTCTGATGTTGGAAAAGAAGCACTGTAATATCTTAAGCTGGGTCATACTCATTATGATTGCGTCCACTTAGAAGATAATACTCTTACAGTTAGCTAAGGAAAGCGTCTAGGGGGCTAAATTTTGGGATTTGTTCTGGTTCCCAATTAAGTTTAAATTATGCAAATAAAGTGGCTTTTAAACTAATAAAAAGTCACTTTCCTAGAGTCATGCTTTATGGCTTTTAATTGCATTCATTTTAAGTGCTTTGCTATTGTTTTTTTACTTCTCTATGGCGTGTTTTATAATTGTCTTAAGTCCCTCTCTGTTTAACATTGAATTATTGTTTTATTTCCTCTTAATTGGCATCAAAGTTGTCTTCTGTGCCATTTTGCTTTTCTTATGCATTCATAAGACAAAAAGGCTAAAACGGAAGATTTTATGAATCAAATTATTCTTCTTGTTGATCTCACAAAAGATGAAAAGTCTTGAAGCAGTGACCTTACAATCATTGCACATTTAGTTCAGCGCTGAAATACTCTCGTTACTCGGCAATGAATAAAGAACCTCCAGCCTGAATCACATTTAAATACACGTTGTAGCTCGGCTAAAATATTTAGTCCTAAGAACTGTCTTTTTTGTCTTCTTTTCAACACAACAGGAAGCAGTGGCACTGCTCAAAGATCCTATTTTTCTTAAACACAGCCTATTATTGTGGTCTCTTGTCGGCCATGTTGAAGGATGGGTAGTGGATGAACAAAAAAATAATGGCTGAAGATCTTTGCAAACTGCTGGAGAAATATCACATTAAAATACACATTAAAAGGGAAAAAAAAAACTTAAAAGAGAAAGCAATAATGTTTTAAACTACTGAATAATGATTTCTAAAGTTTACCAAAACTAAAAACAAATGATGAATTTATACCTCTGCCCCATCTAGTGGTAAAATAAGTCCGATATGATTTTAGCAGTTGAAATAATTAAACTTTTTAATTCCAACAAGTTGCCACTGTTCTTTTTTCTCCTAATAAAGAACTTAAGCATCGATCAAAACTAGAAAACCCAAACTTGGATTAGCCAAACACTTCCTTTGAGACAAAGTGAAACTGCAGCGGCACTTTTAAAGAATTTACAAAGCAAGCTGAGACTTCTATAGTGGCCACCTCCATAAGCGTTTACATGTAATGTTCACAAGCTGTTTGAGCACATGAACAGTTGGATGCTTAAAATAGATCATAGACCATCCCTTATGAAGAGAGACAAAAACAAAGAGGCACACTTGCATGAATACGTCAACAGCCACTTAAACATATGGAGAAAATGCTGAATTTAAGAGGGGAGGGGGGGGCTGGAAAATGAAAGAAACCTGCTGTTATGTCTAAAAAGTTGAATGCCAACATGGCATATGTACAAACACATAATCGGAAGAAAGAAAAAGCTAGAAATCAGTGTTCAGTCCAGAACAAGCAGAATATGGCAGAAGAAAAGGCTTGGAGGCATGATCCAAACAATCATCAAGACACAGTGTACCAGTACGCTGGCACAGACGGGAGCAAATCAATGGGAATTTGGACGGAATATGAGGAATGTGTGTGTTTTGCGATCGACAGCCACACTTTGATGTTTCTTATCAGCTTGAAATGAAAGGGAAGTAGTCAAGTGTAAAAATGAAAGCGTGAGCAGAGGGAGAAAGACTGACAGATAAACAGACAGAAGGAGAGACAGTGGAAGTAGATATTTTCAAAGCCAGAGAAAAGTGTTCATTTAAGCTGCTCTTTGAAGCTGGTCTTCTCTTCTCTGAACAGAGCTCGACCACACTTCCCTCGTGTCACCGCAGACATGCGCTGACAGTCCTGTGAGTTCATGAAAAGACGGTCAAAACAACACAACAAAAACAAACATAACAAGCCCTTTTGCCATTTAACTGCTTCCAGTAATCCTGAAAGCAGCCCAAAGTCTGTCAAAAGAAAAAAATGTTTGTACATAAACACATTCTTGCATTTTTTTCCCCCTGCTTTTTTTTATAGAGAGAGATATTTGGAGCCCAGTCAGTGTTAAAGTGGCACATGTATAAGAATTCATGAGCACTGGTGTTGGACCCCATACCTGTCTGTATGTGTCTTGATGGTGTTCATCATTTCGGGAGTCATAGTATTGCTGGATGAAGCCAAAATATTCTTGTCTTTTCCTCTGTAGGACACTTTCTCGCCTCTCTGCATTGGCTGGCAGGTAACCCTGGAGGAGCAACAAAGAGGAAAAAATTAACACAAAAGAAAGACATGAAACAGGAAAAGTAAGAAAAACAAAAACAGTTTTAATTGTAGTTTTGTTTTTTTAGCTCAATTTCATTCATTCTGTTTGATACAGTTCAGTTTTCAGTCATACTGTGTTTATAAATGTAAAATTTGGGCACTTTGGGCTTTAGGGCAAGTTCTGGGAACTCATTTTGGACAAAAATACAGCAGTTTCCTGTTTTTATGCCAAGCTTATCAACGAAGAGCTGTAGCTTATTTCTATTTTAGATTTACACAACAGAGAAAACAGAGAAAACAAGCACTTTACAAGTCATTTCATATGCAGAATATCTGATTAACTATACTAGAAATATTTGCTTATACCATTAGTGATTTAAGCCCAAAAATAAACTGGCAATAGCCTCCTAATTAATATACCTGTCCTTTTTTTTTTCTCCCATGCAACCACAGAGACATGCTTGTGGGCTCCACGTGGGACTCATTAATTCAGCTCTGCAGACAGTCAGTAAGACTGTCTTTAAAATGAAACCACAGTGTTTTATGTCATCTGTCTTTTATTTATTCATGTCAGTGGTATTTAATGAGCTTTTATCGTGAGACCTGTTTTAAAACTCCGCTTTGAGTTTGTTAGTAAAGTTCAGAAGCAAACCAAACTTCACCACCTGGGATTAAAAACAAGAAGACTGCGAAAAAGAAAAGTTTCTGCTTGAGGGCTGCCTTTTCAGGGTTTGGGAATGAGTCTGTCAGACACATAATGTGTGCATGCATTTGTGAGAGAGTGCATCCTCACTGTGCACTCAGGCTTATGCAATTAGGAAAAAGGCAAAGTCTACGTTCAACAAACATAATGTGTAGAAAAAACTGGAGCTGGGAGCGAGGGCTTAAAATATTCACAGTTTACATTTTCAAAACTGAACTAAAATGTGACTGCAGGCCATGAAAGCTTGTTCCTGTGGACCAAAAATAAAAAAGTTTGCCTGGCAAATAAGTGCTGCTTTGTTTGTTTAATCTCTTAAATATTAACATCGTGACCAGCTTGAGCTTCACTGAAGACACTCAGTTATCAATAGCATTATTCAAGTGTCTAATCTGGCTTGGAGAAATTTGATTCCATTAAGATCCTCGTCAGACTATCATGTAAACATTTTTCAATGTCCAATTTCTGACATCATTTAAACATCCTGAAAGGTCACCATTGTTCCATGTTCGATCACAGGATGAGACTTGGCTCAGTCTGCTAAAAAGGGCTGGGACATGCGGCGGAAAACTTTTAAAAAGCAAGCCGGTGGATTTTTGGTTTTCCCCTCATCATTCACTTTTCCCAGAACATCAAGACCAAAACCTCCCTGTGCAATCTTAGAAAGTGGAGTTCCTTGTAAAATTTTTAGCAAACAGATGCTCTCATCATTAGTCAGTCTGTCTCTTACATGTAATTTTCATCACTTTTAATTAAAACTGAGCATTTTTAAGAGAACACGTTTGGCTGCTGTTCAGAAACATCTGAGCAACTGTGTTTTGGAGCTGCTTCTGTGGAATCACCATCGCACTGAACAGATGTACTGGGCCTTAAAAAGTTGCTGTTCTCTGTGTGTGTTTGTTATATTGGTGCATTTTTGTCTTTATCTGTTGTTTTTGGAAGCAAGCTGGCTTTTTTTCCCCCCTTCTTTTTGGCTACCAAGCAAACAGAAACACATCCAAACTATCAATGTTGGGCAACAGTCTAGAGGGAAGTCAATAAGAGTAGCAACAAAAAGTTTCTCCTTTATTGTTTTTCTTCAATTTTTAATTCATTTTTCAGCCAGACTAAGGCCCAAGAGACATCTGAGGAGTCGAGAGGATTATTTGTTGTAGACCACAGATTTCCTTGCAGAAACAACACAATGCAAGTCCTTATTTCTTCATACACAGCAGGAAAATGAAAAAAAAATTTGGAACGTAGCAAGACATCCATCTACATTGGAACATTGATTTAATGATCAATAAGCCATAATATTTAACAAAACTAAAATAATTGATCAAACATCAATAGAGCAATCACTGGCAAGTTACAATTAAAGGTTAAATATGTAATACGGACCGAACAGCAACATCACTTGTGTCAAAGTTGTAGTTGCAACGACAGAAAAACAACTCCAGCCGTTTGGTTGCCAGGCTCACTGCCGATACGCAAGTGACCAACAGTCTGCTTCATGTCCAACAAGTAACACAGAGGAGTTTATAACTGACAGCTAACGTTAGCAAACAAGTTAGCTTACAAATCCAGGAGGAAAGTCGCCATTTCTGTGTTTTGACACCGTGGAAAACGTTTATGTGGGTCCATTTAGTGAAGTCTTCAACTAAATTTACTCCAGGTTTTGCTCTTCTCAGGTCATTCCTCCTCAGAAATAGATAATATCTCCAGGGCTCTGAAGCAGCTGCTTCACTCGCTGCTTCACTGTTTCCTCCTGTACCAGCCAAACTGTGCCCAAAATATTGTTTCCACACAGAGATCGTATTTGGCAACCCGCAATGGCGGCGTGTATTGGCTTATAGACGTAAATAAAATGCCATTATCGAACCCGTTAACATTTATTTTATAATTATTTTTACGCTAAATATAATTTTTCTAGGAAACATTGTACTTTCATTCTGTACCCCCCTAAACAACCTGTGGGGGCTTTTTTTTTTATTTTTTAATATAGCTTTTAATAAAAATGTTACATATTTAACCTTTAAAAGAGAGAATGTGGAAATGTTTATTTCAATTTCAAAAGGTAAATACTGATATTCAAAATTGTGGTGTGCAACAATAATACTATCTCATTATTACAACCAAGTTCTGAAATTAGTTGGAAGCTAAATAGATATTAAATATAAACAATCTGCTTTAATGTCTACAAACAGAAATATTTTCTTCTGTTTGAAAAAGAAATACCAAAATAAATTCAACTTAGAGAATGCAGCACAGTTACCGTACAGCAAAAAATTTCTTTTCATATCAAAGTCTGGCTAAGGACTCACGAATAAAATTATTGATATTGTTTTTTTTTTGTTTTTTGTTTTTTTTAACCAATATCCAAGATTGTCCAGCTCGTAATTTCTGATATCCGATAATCAACCAATACTGATATTTGCAGACAACTGTGGGGTTGCATCCTTCATATTTTAAGAAATAAAACTATATTCCTCTCTGAGAACAAAGATCCCAAAGTAGCCTTAACTCAGCCAGAGGAGTTAATTTTGGACCTCTGGCTGTCATATATCAGATACTAGCAGGTATTAGCCAACATGTAGATAATTATAATGTTTCTGACCACTTGGTAACTTAACCAACAACTTTGAACCAGACATATTATACAGTAAGCAGCTTCAAAGCAAGTCAGTCTGTAGCAGCAGCAGCTGCACTGTAGTCACATGACTCTAAAAAGAATGCTGGGATGTGAAGTTCTTCCAGCATAACAGGGACTTTTCTACATGCTGGACCGATGCTAATGGAACAAGATTTTGCAACAGAACATTGAGATATGATGAGATTGTCAGTAAAAATATCGGTCAAAAAAAGACAATACTGCCATTTTCCAATATCACAATTTAATGCCGATATCGGCCAATATCGGACATCCCTGAAATGATCAAAGTATATTTTCGGATTTTATGGCTTTTTTTTCCCCCCTTTTAACACTCAGTATATGATATTGTTTCGTATCAACTCTTTGGCTGGGGAATCAAATTGACTCAAAATTGTATTGTGGTGGAATTGATATCAGCAAGCATCAAATTCCAATCCACTGGATCAATACATCATCGTATCATCATCGATCTTGTGATTTTCACACTTAGAAAAAGGGTCCAGCAGTTTAATAAAATATAAGCGGCAAAAATTCATTACAAAAATAAAAAGATGGTATTTGAACAATAACTTTATGATCCCCGTTATTCTTTAACACAGCCTAAACCCTCGTTAAAAACCTTTACGTTTTTTTAAGTGGTCTTCATGAGTACTTCTCCAGGCTTCTCGAAGCTCTTCTTTGATTATTTACTAAGAATTTGTTGATTGGAAGGAAAAAAAAATTAAAGAAATGAGAATGTCTCTTCACATTTGCACTGTACTACAGTGGTGAATAGAATGAAATAAATAAAAGAAAAACAAACCTCTGAATCCAGACACCATTTTTCTTACTTATGTATGTCATGGCATATAAACACACATCCAATACCTCAGTTTTCACTCCCTGTCAGAAAATGTATCACTCCAAATATTTCCTCCTGTAGGTTCCCCACTCCTCCTCATCACAGCCACAAAACCAGACTGTCACACGTGTCTGCACAAATCAGACTGGACTGTGGCTGAGAGTCACTCCCTGCCAAAAAGTCCAGTCGTCACATGTTGAAACAGCTCCATATCCTAACACGCACAACCCTCTCATACACACACCGACACAAAACGGTACAGGCCAGTTACAAAGCAGCGGGCTGCAGTGTGAGGTGCATGCTGCCAAATGAGGGAGAGGAGTGTGTGTGGTCGTGTTGAAGGTTAATGGACAGCTTAGTGGAGGTCAGTCACACTGCAGCTGCATTACTGCTCAACAAAGCAGCAGCACACACTCACACGGGGATGTTTAGACTATGAAGAGTCTTCATTTCCCCCTGCTGTCCCACTCAGATAATAAACACATTATATTTTTAAGTATTCCTGCTCTTAGCTGAAAACATAACCAACTTTTTATGTAGATCTCTCAACTGTTCAATTAGCATACATTATGGAACTGTAATTAAAATTAAGGAGAGCATCTTTACAGATTTCCTCTTAGAAAGCAGAAAGTTAAGAGTTACTTATGCTTGCTTAAAAAGGCAGAGCTGAGATTTTAAAAAGACAGAGATGGACGACTGAGCGTGCAGCGTGAACGCATGATGGCTCCTGGCAGTGGTGCAAAACATTCTTCTTCCTGATTGTGCTAATCAGTCTACATACACCACATCTTTTCCTTCTACCCAGCATCAATCTACTCTTCCTTTTAAGGATGCTCCACTTGAGTAGACTCTTAAAAAAACATGGAAAATATGCTTGGGGAATCCATTTGGGGAATTTAAAAGAAGTGACTTTTTATAGGTTTCACTAAATTAGTTTCTACTTAGTGGGAATACATTATTCTGGAAGTGGACTGGGAACGGTTTCACTGTGAGCAAAAAAAAGAAGTTGAACAAAAATGCAGGAAAACTTTACTTCCTTTGCTTAAATAAAAAGACATTGCCTTATTGGTAGATATAAAAAGTCAACTTGGTCACAAACCATGCAAGTCGCTAAAGCCATGAACTTTCATGCAACCAGAGTCCACAGTACTAACATGTAACTTCTTCCATACGAAATACAGTTAGAGGAAAGTATATTTGTGTAGCGCATTTCATGTAAAATACAAATCAAAGAGCTTAAAACAAAACATTAAAAACATTACAGCAAGGGGTACAAGAAAGATAAAAATAAGGAGAATTTTAATAAACTTGAAATTATTATTTTAAAAAAAAAGGCAATCCGGTCCTCCGGTGTTCCTCAACTGGGCCTTCTACCGACCATTTCTGTTCCCCATCTGAATGATGTCAACTCACAATTCCAATATAATAATTATAAAGGTTATAAATCTGGATGCAGTAGCCGACTGCGCTGAGAAAATGGTTTCCAAAATTATTCCCAAATCCATGTGGCCTCATCAGTCATAGGAACATGACTGTTTCTTATGTGATGTTACCTGAATGAAGTCAGCCCAAACTAGTTTCTACTTTTGGTCACATTGAAATTTCTGCAGACTTCGAATCTCGTTTTTTTCTTTTCTTTTCTTTTCCTTTGAAATCTTCCTTTGAGGTTTTGGGTTTTTTGTCATTTACAAGTCTTTTTAGACTCAACCGTGACACCCTTACCCATGACCTTCTAATCTGCTGATTGCAGAATATTCTAAAACACTTTCACTTGTACATTACATTAGCTTTTTTGCATTTAGTCTTAACCGAGTATACAAATGACACATTCAAAGTTTAATGTTTATAATTTCTTCAATAGTGGCAATAAGGGTAATTTATTTCCTCAATACCTTTTAACAACAGCTATTCAAACTTCCATTACAAATTTTACAAAGCTCAGGTTATTTTTTGTAATCTACAGCATCAACTTTTTTATTGCTACTCAGATCTTACATATTTCTGTATTTTTAGCAATTACAAGCTTATATTAGTGCAACCTTAACATCAAGTGAAGTGCATGCTGAAATACAATTTTGAATGCTAAAGAGGTTTTTGAAGTTGCGGTCTTTCCAGTTAAAAAGGAAATAAATAAAATGTGTAATTTACTTGCTCAATGAATAATCTTTGAACAAAAAACAAAGGAGAAAGAGATAAGCAGCACAAACCTTTGACTCAACTTCATTCCTTAGGACACAACTGCTTTAACAGCTAAAGCAAGCCCAAATCTTTGTTTGTACACACACACGCACACACCAAAAAAGCATTCCATAGACCTGTGCAAACAAAGTCTTAAAAGAAAGTCATTTACCACTAGCTTGAAGGCCGAGTCCACTGTGTTTTATAAACCCGTTGTAGATATTTCCAACATGAATCATAACAGTTCAAGCAACGAGGATAATTTTGTGATCTTTCTTCACAGGAACAAGAAGTGTTCAGAATTATACTTTCCAGGTGTAATTCAGCTCATCAGCCTTCTAGTTTGACAGACAACTGACGTTACAACATAGTAAAAATAATGACTCCCAGATGTATTTTGATTGATTTAAGTACTCATTTATCACATTGTTTGTCCTACACTTCAAAGGGACTAGAGGCAGGAATTTTAAAAAAACCAAACATACATGTCCATTTTTTTAAATACTAAAAATAATACTATTTTTGGGTGATGAAGCGCTAAATACCAAAAATAACGTTTCCGCCCACGTTTCTCTCCGTTGCCTTGAACAGGCTGTGTGCTGCAAAATGCACTGCAATTCTATGTTGTAATTTCCCGCGCTGCTCTGCCGACGTGATGTCAAATGACGCTACATCCGCAGTTTTGATACAGGAAGAAGACGGTCGCGGTAAATTCAAACACTGTAAGCGATAGTTATGGATTCTTCTGCCGTCAGCAAACGATCCAGATCAACTGAAAGACACTAAAATGTGACTATTTTTGTTTAATGTATCAGAATACAGATGTCCACATGTTTGGCCTTTGTTGCAGCGCTGTCTGGAGACACACACGAGGTGGTAGCAACAGTCCCTTTGGGAAGTTTGTAGTGTATTTGAATTGGTTCTGAGGTATAAATTGATTTTGTCAGGAGTTGTAGGACTCCTTTGTTTTGTTTGTTTGTTTTGGTTGTTTTTTTGTGGACTTTTTGGGCGCTTTGGTCCCCTTTTGTCATGTTGGCTGCCCTTGTGTGTAGTGTTTTGGTCTTTGGTAATAGGCCTTTGTTTTGCCAACTCACTTTTGGACAGGCCTTCGTTTCTTCGTGTGTGTAAAAGGTCTTTGTCAGGTCTTGGTTTTGACAGGCCTTCTGTATGTTTTGGAACTTCAGTTGAGCAACACTTGTGTGCCCTTCCGTCTTACCAGCTCTACCTTGTGGAGCTTTGGTTTGGGTAGACTCATTTCCCCCTTTGTTTTACCAGATCTGCCTTGCTGATCTTCGTTTCGGTAAAACTCGTTTCCGTTTGTTTTGCTAGGTCCATTTTTTAGGTCTTTGTTTCAGCAAAACTCGTGTCCCCCTCCGTTTTGCCAGATCTGCGTTGAATGTAGATCTTTGGTTCAGCAAAACTTTTGTTCCCCTCCGTTTTGCCAGATCTGTACTGTAGAGCAGATCTTCAGTTTGGCAAAACTTTTGTGTTCCCTTATGTTTTGCTAGACCTACATTTGTGTATCATGTTCAGTCAGTTTTGTGGGTTTTGGTTCATTTTGGTTACAAAAACCCTCTGTGGGGTTCTGTAACTTAAGGGGGGGAGTGTTACGGCCGCCAGTAACTAACTTCATCTGTTTCATTCCACATGCAAATCCCCCTGTTTCAACACTCCTCTCCGATTGGCCTGGCAACACACCACCACCATCTCCTCCCTCCCTCCCTCATCTGCTAACGACTCATTGGACACACCTGGAGCTGCTTCCCTACAGCTATAAAAGAACCCAGCAGACATTCAGTCACTGGCAACTGTTTGACCTGGCAACAGTTGGCCCTTAGTTTCATTTCTGGTTTTTTGGTAACTTTAGTTTGGGTAATTTTGTTTCTTTACTTTTTGCTTTCAAGGTGTTTTAGGTTGGTTAATGGTTTAGTTGCTGGATTCCCTTTTCTTTGTTTGTGATTTGCACTGGTAGTTCAGAGTTGGGATAGCTAGGTCTTGTTTTGTTGTAGTTGGGTTTTGGTTACAGGTTTAAGCTTATTGGTGCTGCTCGGTCCCTTTTTGGTTCATAGACTAGGTTAGTGTTGGTTTTCCCCATTTGGTTCCCCCTTTCAGTGTTAGGCTTTCTTTCTTTTAATTTGTTCCTTTGAGCAGCATCTCTAACCCCATCTCCTTTTCAGTTTACAGTTTTCCAGGTTTTGCGTTTATGCCTTTAATTCACCTTCTGAACAATAATAAAACATCTTCACTCTGCCCTTTACATCTTGAAACCAGTCCTTTGTTTGCGTCCCCAACCCCACCAGAGCTGGGATGTAACAGCAACCAATACTGTTATGCTGTGCAAATGCTTATAGTGTTAAAGGAATAGTTCACCCACAGAATGGTTTAACTTTATGTTCCACTTACCCTCATGCTGAGCAAGACTCTGGAGCACTTTTTTGATATCTCAAATGCGATACTGAGATATTGGGTTGCATCCAGAATTTACTTGAAACTACGTCATTTAGTATATTTTTAGAGCCTAAACAGTAGTACATCTTACTTTCACGAAGCACGCATATGCGCGTTCACGAAACTACGGAAGCCTCGGCATTCAGACTCTACTCTGCCCATAATGCAAGCGTAGAAGAAGAAATTCGCTGTTTACATTGTGCTAAGAGCGCCACAGCTGCAGACAAACCGGGACATACACAAGAGTGTCCAAGAGGGGTTGGATATTGATTTAAAACAAAGAAAGAAAGAAAAAGAGAGCGCGCGATCTCGTCTGCTGTGGCTTCCGTAGTTTCGTGAACATGCATTGGCGTGCTTGCTAGAGATGCGATGTAGTATTGTTTAGGCTCTAAAAATATACTAAATGACAAAGTTTCGAGTAAATTCTGGATGCAACCCACTCAGGACACTTGGATTACATTGGATGAACAGTATGGAGGAATACTGACAAGTTTTTGTGGACTTATATGGACCTTTTTGGCTCGGACCCTGGCAAACTTCATTATATGAAAGTTGGGGGAAAAAGAGAAGCCTTCCTGATCGCCGGCTGCATTTGAGGTATTAAAAAAGTGCTCCAGAGTCTTGCTCAGCATGAGGGTAAGTGGAAAATAAAGTTAAATCATTCTGTGGGTGAACTATTCCTTTAAATATGGAGAGTGCGGGAGGCTCTTCTAGACTTCAACGGAAGTTTGAGATCCCTTCAATGTGATACAAACTGAAGGAAATCGGTTATAAGTGTACATCAAATGAAACAGAACTGCACTGATCTCTTTTTTCTGGAGATTCCTTATTTGCAGTGTTGTAAGGTAAAGATTTTACATAATAATCTTCAAATCCATCTTGGCTGCAGCTGCTCCCTGATACATCTCGTAGAGCCCTTTAGACTTATCAATATTTCCACAGCCAGTTAGTTTTCTCCTTTCTCGCCACTTCACATTTAACAGCCGCGCTCCATTAGCAAATGTACATTTTGCCACAGGCTGACATTCTTTCACAAAGCAGGAAAGCCATTTAATTTCTTCCTTTCTCCTTCAGGCTCGGACACCAAGTGCTCTTTAAACAAATGAAATAAGACGGTATAATTTATGAAATAATAGGAAGTTTAACGGGGTGTGTTTCTGAGGCCGCGGGCAACCTGTGGAGCTTATTTCAAATAGTAGGGTAGAGGTAAAGTGAGCTATCCGAAGAACTTAAAGTGTTCTTTCACTTGCTGACTGGTGTCAGTATTTTATTTGCCTGCTTTTTCATCTCCACTGTGGCTACTGTGGAGACAGTTGTGGGCGATTCTGCAGATGTGGCTGTAAATGCAGGGCTTGGCAGAGAATTGCCAAGCTCTAACCGCAATGGAAAATCGTGTTTCTCGTCTTTGTCAAGTAAAGGAAGAGTGTTGCTCAAGTCTGCCAGCTGAAGAGAGGGGAAAAAAAAAATCAAATAAGTTGGTGCACGCTGGTGAGCAGGAGAAGGGCACAAGGGACGCCACTGGAGTGAAGTTTTATTAGGTGCCTCTGCCAAGTTTATGGAATACAGCGTGGGCTGAGTCTAAACGTGTGTGTGTGTGTTCAACAGAATAGATTTTTCGAGCCTGATCCTTCCTTTTCGTCTCTCCTGTGGATCATACCAAAAGCTGAACAGAGGAGGCAGTCAAGTGTTATGACACTTAAGATATGAGAGCTTTCCACACAGTGTCCACTTTTCACTTTCATCAGAACCTGGGATTTAACCCCGGGGACAGCTCAAGCTGCACCAAGCTCCAAGATGTAGAAATCTAATGAAAACCTTGGAGGAGGAGCTGAGAATACTTCAGACATTTGTACATTCAGAACATCCGACAGAAACAGCGTCTGGAAGCAAAACTCAGAGCATGAGCAATATTCCATTAAGTATGATGTACAGATATATAGCACTGGTGTAGAGATGGTTCAACTTTATTCTCTCTTTTCTTTTTTTTCCCCTCCAAAACAGCATAGGATGTTTAGGTCAATTTAGGTACAGTAATCATACAGTGCAGCAAAAGCATCTTCAGCATAGTCTTCCAACACTGTAACTGAGTGCACATCACAGCTGAACAGATGGTCGTACAGTCATTATTGGCACATGTACTGAAATGATTTTTTTTTTCTTAGAAAAAAAGGAAAAGAATTAGTGTGGTGTTTTGCTGCCCAATGTTCACAGGCTACAGGTCCTCAGCACAGCCGGCCAAAGTTCGCCTCCTGGTCTGGGACTCTCGCTGCATGTCTTCCCCACTCTAGACATGGATGCAACTTCAGGATTCTAGAAAACCTCTAGGCATTTGGGGGTAAAAGCGTTTTCTTGGTTTTATATGTATATATATATATATTGCGCTGAATCTATTTCTGCTGGCTGTCAAGCTGTAAAAGTTACGGTTTAGTCCTAATTATTGAATAATTAGCATAATAATTGATTATTTGCCCAATATTAAAAATGGCTATAATTTCTAAGTTGTGAATATTCTATATCTGGTTGTTTGGCATCATTGTTAAGGGGACATCCATGGCTTTCATTTAAGCCCAAAGTTGTAGCTTTCTGACCAACACAGAGGTCACATGACCTGCAGCCAACTATTGGTTGCTAGCACATGACGCGGTGCGCAAACGAATATAAACCAGATATGAACACAGTGGGTGTTTTGAATGCGCATCATGTCAGATCTGGTAAAAAAAAAAAAAAAAAGCAAGGAAACATTACCGGAGGAAGAGGGGAAAAGAAACAGGAAGCGGCAGAACAAGAGTCAAGATAAGACTGTCTTTTACTGGCTGGGGTGAGCTCACAGTACAGGTACGATGCAAGATGGATGCTAGTTTAGGCGTCGATAGGGGGCTCATCACTGAGAAAACTGCTAAAACTTCTGTTGTGTGTCTTTAAGTGAAAACTACCAAAACAATTCTATAGAAATGAATGATGATGATAATATTATAATTATACTTACACAATTATACTTACACAATTTCAATAACACAATAATAGGCCAGAAATGACACCAAACAACCATATATAGTATATTCACAACTTGGAAAATGATAGCCATTTCTAATATTGGGCAAATAATCAATCATTATGCTAATTAATAAATAATTATTACTAAACTGTAACTTTTACAGCTTGACACCCTCCAGAAATGGATTCAGGGCGAAAAATGTTGCAGGAACAACCAAAAAAACACTTCCCCCAAAATGCTCACCACCTTGTTTTTGGAAGGGTTTTTCCCAAATTCACTCCCGACTACTCTCTCTGACCCCCTTTCCTGTTGTTCTACTGTGTTATAAAGGCTGCTAGAGCCCAAAAAATCCATAAAACAAAAAACAAAATATGATTTAAAATTTACCCTCACTCCAAAAATCCAATATAGATAAATTGTTAATCTCCTTTTAGTGCTCGGAGGGCTACAACCTGTTCACAATATCATGGCATTACACTGTATTGGCTGTGCTGGACCACAGTATACCACAACAATTAGACAAGTTTACGGTTCTTAAATTAAACTGTGCTGAATTGAATTAAATTGAATTAAATTAAAGGACATCTAATAAGGACAAGGTGTGAATGTGAGGTAGATTATCTTTGCCTCGCCTCTTATAAATTCAAATTACTTTGCTTAAAATAAAATCACAGAACAACTATGTATGTTGTAATTGCCATGACTTCTATAAGTTTTCTCCTCCATCAAATAACACAGGAGTTAGAGAAACTGTACCACTGCATTGTGATGGGGCTACTTCATTTGCTGTACTAATGGCACCAATTAGCCACATTGTAATTACACTTTTCTGTTACAGCTGTGATACTATTCCCTTTAGGCTAAATGCTGCTCAGCACAAGCAGAAGAACTTGTGGAGGAGGGATCATTATTAGATTTGTCTCTACATTTTAGAGTCTCATACAACAGTGTTTATTCTTTTTTCCATTTAACTTCTTCCCTTTTTTCCCCTTGTTCTCCTTTCATTAATGAATTTGCAGTTAGTCCTTTAGGATTTCTGTTTTTGTGCATTTTTATTTGCTTCTTTGCCCTCCGTGCTATCCCCACCTCTGCTCGCTCCATCTCCCCCCCTCAAGGGAAGCAGAGAAGGTCTAAACTCGGTTTTTAATAAGCCACAGGGCTGCTATGCTCTCCAAGTTCACTCCACATATATCTACCGTAAGGATATAGATAGAATTTCGTATCTATGTATTTATATGTTTACATCAGGCATATGTTGCTCAGAAGAAGAATAATCATCCACCAACCAAAAAGGTCGGGGGCTTCCCAACAATAGATGAATTGTCCTTAGGCAAGATGCTGAAGTTCATATAAACCATGGTGTTGGGATGCAAGTGTATGAATGGTCGGGCTACTGTAGAACCTTTTCTGTATAAATGCAGTTCATTTGCAATCATGCATACTTTGGCTTCTCTGCACAGACTTGCATTGTGCATATTCATGCCACCATAAAAGGCAAAAATACACAACTTAAAACATGAAAAAACTATTAATAACAAGTTATCTATGGCACATTAGCTTCGACCCAAATACACACACACAAAGAACAAATACAGCAACAATCATCTAAATCACTAAAGTGGCCCTCCCCTCCGCTGCATCCAGTGCTTTTGTGCCTTCATATGGTGTTATGAGCCTTTACTTCAACTGAGTACCAAACAAAGCAGCCATTAATAGCTAAAGCATCCATTTGGTAACCTCCCACCACCAAAAAGCACAAATAGGCACACATACACACACCTTTAATGACATCTTTTCTGCGGCACATTAGCTATTGTGCTGTAATTAATGGGAGAGTCATGGCGTTCAAAAAGCCAGCCTTCTCTCTGCAGACTAAGAGCTGTACACCACAACAATGGCTTAATGAGTAAACACACCGTGCCTCTCATGAATAAATTATTTGTGCCTTGCAATTAATTTTCCCTATTGAAGTTTAGGGTGGGGTGGGGGGATAAATAAAAAAAAAAAAAAAGATTTTAAAAGCAGACTGTTACCAGTCTTCATAAATCAAAAATGGGGAGGGGGGAGGGAGAAAGATCATGGTAGCAACTAGGGTGCATTTGTGTGTGCGTGAGTTTATCTGTAATGTGTTTATTACCTGTGATATTTAATCTGCATCTGTTTTTTACTCCTTGTTTATGAGCTTATATCAGTTTTTATCCTGGAGTGTCTTTGTGTGCAAGTGTTTTTTCTGCTTAGTGTTCCCTACAGTATGTGTAGCATTAGAAGACTTACAGAAAGAAGCTTCCACGCTATTGGCCGAACCTGCCGTGGGATTCCCGACCAGCTGAGTTTCCGTAGCTCCTCTGAAAAACAACAACACAACAGCGTTTCTTTCAGCCACTAAAGGGAATTATTTAAACAAAGACTGCTTTATGAAATTAAACCCATTTCAGGGTACAATGCTAGACAGAAATATTAACAGTCAGTAGAGAATACTTAAGGTATGGTATTGATAGTGCGCATCCAAAATTTGGTGTGAGCATCCGTTCTGTCAGAGTACCACCCTTCCTGGTTATACTTCGGCACAGTTTGTCATCACTGTAAAGTTGGTTCGGATGTTGTTTCCAAAATTTTGGGCTGCTGCTCAGAACTGAATAGATGCTCTGTAGCTTCGAAGTTCTTTAGACATTCCCCACAGGGACCAAAGTAAATACATGCAATGCTCCCACCAGACTGTGAAGTTAGTTCCCTTGTGTTGTGTCCAAAACCTGTCTAAAGGAACAGAATAGTTTCTTTTCTAAAGAATGTGCAGTGAATATATGTGTGCTCAAGTGTTTCTGTTTGTCTGCCGTTGCTTTCCATCCATTCCTTGGGAATACCGTTGGGGCAATGCAGTACTTTTGCAAATATAGTATTCGGTAAGCTTCAGATAACATTTTCAGTACTACCTTGTGTATTTTGCTCCAAAAATAAACACAAAAAAGGAAGAATGAAAATCCCAGACACAACCAGTTTTGTCCAGCTCCTGAACAGGCAACCAAACCAAGCAAGATGGTCTTCTCTCAATATTTTGAATTCATGGTAATATTGATTGTAAATACAATACAATAAATCAAAGGGGACAATAAATTGTACAATAAATTCTTTCGTGCCTAGAAATCCCGTGGGAAAAATGTAATTACATATCAGTCTGACAATAGTGGTTCTGTTTTGGTTTTTGAAGTATTTATTTTTAACATGTAAACAAAATTCAGTCAAAATTCAACCGTCTCTGCTACAGCCTACATAAACAAGTTGAAAAAAGAAAACATTTGAAAACAGTAAGAAACAAAAAAGAAAGAATGATTGTAGATATTTCATAAGGCGTGAGAAGAAACTGTGCTTATTGCTTTTCTATTTGAGGATGAATTTTCTCTAAAACAAATTTAAAACTAACACAAGTGAATGTTTAACTAGAAAAATTCTTATATTGCTACCTCGTATACATTTCTCACTCATTACTGTGACCATTTCTCACACTGTTCTGCACAAAATATGTGATTTTATAAGTAGTGGCATGGCATCAAGCTCTAAAAAATCGTTAATCCATCCTCCATGCTGGACTATCTTTATCCAGCGTGGTCAATCAAACAGCCAACTGACTAACCAAATATATCCTCACTCTCCAAACTTTCATTCCTGTCTGTCTTTTCCTTGCACTGAAAATATATGATGGGTTAGAAGTGGATTATTAACTACATTTTCCCCAGGCTGGGTGGGAGAGCCTGCAGGCTATAATGTAAAATGAATCTGATGGAGAGGTGCAAATTGAACTTTTAAATTGGTGGAGAGTAATCCCCTTTGGACCCATGAAGACCCAGAAAATATGGCTTAATGCAAGGCGTTATTCAGCCCATACACCTTCTCTCCAATACACACACACATAGTGGTAGGAAGAGGCAGACTGGGGATCAACAGTAGCTCAAGAGAAAGTATTATGTGTTGAGTGTTTTTAGGATCCAGTGTTATGTTTCAGTCCATTTTCTGTTAACTGAACATCAGAACAACACTACAAAAACATGAAGGATCTCATTTCGCGCCATCAAAAAAAGGTAATGGAAATAAGGAATACAAAAGCTTCTTTTGTCTGTAGCCAGGACTGACCTTCCTCACACACAGAACACATTCCGTGTCCTGGGCCTCATGATGCGATGAGGGCCTCATCTTATGCACAAAAGCAATGTAATTACAGGCCTCCAAGCCTGCTTTGCCTGTGATACCTACACATGCCAAGTCAAATTAGCCCAGTTAGTTTGAGAGGAGACATTTTGAAAGCAGCACAAGCAAAATGAAAAAGAACACAAAAAAGATGCTCAAGCTTCACTCAAAGGCAAGTAGATAAACTCATATGTTTCAGTTTATATTAGAACAGGGGTCCCCAAACTTTGTGCCTCCAAGGGCCAAAATGAAGATACTCCAGTGAGTCGCAGGCCAAACACACCAAGGGTGAAACCCAAATAATGTAAAGTTAATTCAATTAACGTTCAATGTCTAAATAAATGCATTCTTTCCCATCAGTGAACACATTGCATTAAAAAAAACACCAATATGGCAAATTAACAATAAAGCCTTAGTTAGAAGGACAATAATCAATAATTGCAGTCACTAAACTGCAACCAAATATAGAGCAAAATGTCAACAACAACAGTCAGTCAGTCATTTTCTGTACCGCTTATCCAGTTCAGGGTCGCGGGGGTTGCTGGAGCCTATCCCAGCTATTATCAGGCGACAACAACAAACAATCTATATTAAACAAGGTAAACTGCTGATACTTAGGAAACTGATCGTTGAACATTACTAGTCCCTTGAAGTTAGGGTGCACCTGGTTTAGTGACAAGGTGAGTCTGTCAAGGAGGTGTGAATCAGTCAGGTTACCTCTGAATCTGGACTTTTACAAATAAATATTTATATTAATAAAAAAAAAATTAGGAATGTATTGAGTAATATTAAAATGGACAACATAAATGTGAAATGCACCAAATGTGTCATAAGACTTATTTTTAAAGCCCTATGATCTTTCCAAGCTGATATTGTAGTGGTTCCTGTGAGTGCTTCCTGGTAGATAAGCTTATTTACATATTTCCCACCATGCTTTGCAGCACTCTCTGTTGTACCATGAGTCAAACATCCATGTAAGACCATCACATCTTTCCTATCTGGCCAGCAGAAAGCTTGCCGGCGTGGGGCACAAGGGTGTCACATGTGGTGATATGCCTTGTTAAATTGCCTTGAAACAAGAGTTACATTGGGGCTGATACTGGAGCTATAAACATGGAATTCAATCAATTGCGAATTTAAAAAAATTAAAGTGCAGTCTTTGATGTAGCGGCATTGGATATTTAAATACAATACTAATAATATACTCCTCCTTGGGCTGCCACCTCATCGTGGTGGAGGGGTTTGCGTGTTCTGAGGATCCTAGGGGCTATGATGTCTGTGGCTAAATTATGCCCCTGGCAGGGTCACCCATGGCAAACAGGTTACTAGGGGAGGGACCAGACAAAGCGCAGCCCAGACACCCCTCATGAAGACGGACAGCAATGGAGTCACGTGTCCCTTGCCCAGACGCGGGTCACCGGGGCCCCCCTCTGGAGCCAGGCCTGGAGGTGGGGCACGGAGGCGAGCGCCTGGTGGCAGAGCTTTTGCTCATGGGGCCCGGTCGGGCTCAGCCAGAAAGGATGACATGGGCCCCCCTTCTTGTGGACCCACCACCCGCGAGAGGGGCCATAGGAGTCGGGTGCAGTGTGAGTTGGGCGGCGGCCGTGGGCGGGGGAGGCCCTGGCGGTCCGACGCCCAGAGCGATTTGCAGCCGAGTATGAAGTGGCCAGGATGAGAATCAGCACCTCGAAATCCGAGACCATGGTCCTCGCCCGGAAAAGGGTGGAGTGTCCTCTCTGGGTCGGGAGTGAGGTCCTGCCCCAGGTGGAGGAGTTCAAGTATCTCGGTGTCTTGTTCACGAGTGAGGGAAAAATGGAACGGGAGATGGACAAACGGATCGGTGCCGTGTCTGCAGTGATGCAGACTCTGCATCGGTCCATCGTAATGAAGAAGAAGCTGAGCCAGAAGGCGAAGCTCTCGATTTACCGGTCCATCTACGTTCCTACACTCACCTATTGCCATGAGCTGTGGGTCATGACCAAAAGAACGAGATCGCGGGTACAAGCGGCTAAAATGAGTTTCCTCCGCAGGGTGGCCGGGCTCTCCCTTAGAGATAGGGTGAGGAGCTCGGTCATCCGGGAGGGACTCAAAGTAGAGCCGCTGCTCCTCTGTACAGAGAGGAGCCAGATGAGGTGGCTCGGGCATCTGGTCAGGATGCCTCCTGGACGCCTCCCTGGTGAGGTTCTCCAGGCACGTCCCACCGGGACCAGACCCCGGGGGAGACCCAGGACACGCTGGAGGGACTACGTCTCCCGGCTGGCCTGGGAACGCCTCGGGATCCCCCCGGATGAGCTGGCAGCTGTGGCCAGGTTGAGGGAAGTCTAGGCTTCCCTGCTTAGGCAGCTGCCCCGCGACCCAATCCCGGATAAGCGGAAGAAGACGGTACGATGCGGTACTACTAATATACAGCAATATTATAATATCTGATTGGCCGGCGAAAAAAAAGTTGCCCACTTTGGGCATCCCTGTATTAGAAGTAGTGGCCTTATCAAAATTCATAGATGCTAAAAATAATGCATTTTGGCCACAATTTTTAAACACAACTGCACAGTGTACTGGACTGTGAAGCAGTGTAGATTTTTCATCTCAAACCCAGACATGAGTCAGATTGGTCCTATGTTCATTCTTCAGCACTGTTTTAGATGAAAAAAAAATATCTTCAGTGGCAAAGGGACAAAAAAAATCCTTGTTGAAATGGTTGAGATCCCACACCCTTGATCTTATAAAATGTCAACTAAGTGCTCTTAAAAAATAGTTGCAAGAAAGAGAACAGCAGCAACAGCAAATATTGTTTGAATGAGTTTTTTCCATCTCTCTTCTGAAAGGATCCTCAATTTATCTTTAGTGCCTTAAATTTGTCAGTCTTGTATTCTTCACCCACATAAGTGGCCAAGGGGGAAGTGAATACATTGAGTGACCTCCTCTACAAAGATCAGGCATTTTAGGATATTGAAGATATAATTATCTGCATTTTAGAAGTGTTTCTGAAGAGCAGCGGGTTGCTTGGTGAGCTCTTGCCAACATTGACTCATCCATTATTCACAGATGGGTCTGCCTCTGCCCCTGCAAGTCTACAAACGCCCATTATGCACTGAGGCAAACAAAAAAAAAATCGCAAAGGAAATCTCCTCTTTTGTAATTGTACTGCTACTGTTTTAACCGCAGTCCAAGAGAGAAGGAAGAGGTGGAATTGATTTCCTTGCTAATCAAATGGCACTGCCTTAACATACCTTTTTGAGTTAAAAGGACAAAAAAACCCAAATAAATATATAACAAATAAACCAAATTCCTTCTCAGTTCTAGTCAGAGCACTGGTTGGAAATTGATAAGCCCTTTACGCAGAGTGAATGGTATTGATTAGTGCTGCCAAATGACTCTGCCTTGCCTGTTCTTCAAGGCAAATGCAATGTACAGCCAGTGACAGATAGCAGAATAGGAAATAGCAATGGGCTAAGTCCATTGGCTAAATTGAGTGAAACGCATTAGTGCTTGTTCAACTGATGAAAGCACCTATTTATTCACCAGAGTTCCTGCGCATCTTCCACTTGAAATTTCTCCCTCACCTTGTCCCCGGTGACTTTAATTCTATAGAAATTCAATACAGTGATCTAGTGCACAGCATGGCTCTGTTGTCTCTTAGAAGTCAGAGCTCCACTGTGTGGGAAGGTTTCGATTACCCCAAGGCTATCTGCGCAGCAGCAGGTTGCATTTAAAATAAAAATGCATTTAAAAAAAAAAAAAACTAAGATATGGCACAAACCATAAAAGCAACAAATTTGCTTTTCACAGATTCTTGCTGCGTCTCTTCTTGTTCACTTTATGCATCTCAGGTCGGCAACAAAGGAAAGGCAATGCATGGAAATGTGTACTACATATGGGGCTGAAGCTTTGCTGCTGCCCTCCCACTTCTTTTGTTGACTGTCACTAAATCAGCACAATGAACAGTTGCAAGCTCAGATTAGATTGTAGTTAAAAAGTGGTTAGTTTGATGATGGTTATGTGTTGTTCCTGGTCCTGTTGTTTTGTGAGTTCAACCCATTTCTTTTATTTAGACACCTGAAGAGCGAGAAAGTTGAAGTAGGTGCACATCATGCATCTAAGTAAAGTAAATGATAAATTAGCTGAAATCCAGCTTGACAGACTGCCATGTCTGTCATACCCGCATACATAAATGTTATCTGCAGATGTGGCAGTATTATGCATCACATAGGCAAAAAAATAAAGCATGAAAAACCTAGAATATTAATTATCTCTCAATCAACTGCATTGATCTTCAGCATTTACAAAGCTGTGTGACATCATGCTGTGTGTAAAATACAATGCAAAGCTTGAAGAAGCATACCTTTGCCAAGCTGGTGGACTGCAAACAACTGAGCATCCTCACTTAACAAGTCATCTGACTTGCTGTTTGCTTCTTTGTTCGGAGAATAACTCATTATAATGTCATGCCTCATGTTATCGGCACTGAATAACACAATAATGACACCAGCAGGAGCAAGATTGATTTGGACTGCTGCAGTGTCTCTGCACTGCAATGTGTTTTGTTTAGTTACATCCTGTTTTGCAAGAAGAAATTTGATCATACCAAGTCTGCAAGTCAAAAAGACGTGTTCATAAAATTTCTTGTATTGCGTTTTTCTTTTTCAAATCAACACCCATTTTTTCATACATCTGAATTCCCCTTCATCCAGCTTGCAGCAGTGATAATATGGAGGAACCCTTTGCAGCAGTCTATATGTTCCTCCACATTCATTATGCTCCCATCTGCCATCAAGGATGTCTCTCCTCTTGCCTTGCACCCTTTGAACCTTCATTTGCACTGTCAGACAAAGAAATGAGTCCATGAATCTTGGTGGCTTGGGCTTAATTAAACTGCGTTATATTTCACCTACTTGGTATTAATCTTACCATAAGGGTAAAGAGAGGAGGAGTGGAGGGGCATGAGGCATTCGGCTGGCCAACACTCTTTACATCCTGATGCTAAGCTGATTTCAGAAACCATTTCATCTCATCAAACTTTTGCAGGAACAGCTCATGGGAGAAAGACTGCATGCATATCATGTGTATAGATGCATGTACAGGCACCACGTGGCCAGCAGAACAAACAGATATGTACCTTGGGGCCATACATCTTATAAGGAAAAGCACAGCTGCAGCCTCAACTCCTGCAAATCGCTGTCTTCCAGACACTCACCAGCAGAGAGGCGATCACTGCAGAATCCAAATCACAGTTAGCCCAACATGAGACCTGATGACTTATAGAGCCGCAGCTAGACTGTTAGGAGTACTGAAGCAGCACTCTGTTACAGAGCATGAAAAGACAATGATGCTGCAGATCCAACTAGGATAAATCTTTCATCAGATTCCTGCAGTTATATCTCTAATTAGTGCTGGGCTAAAAGGTTTCTCTGAGAAGCAATCTGCAGATGGAAATACAGCATATTATTCAGTATTAATCTGTGAGACCAACTCTGAGGTGATACATTATTCTGATGCAAGTGATCTCTCTTAGGGAATACGCCCAAACACCTTTTTTTTTTCCTAAATGCTCACTGTGCTGCCTAACTAATCTCCTCACAGAGTCTGTGAAGTCATTTCTGAGGAATAACACTCCATTTCCCCACAGTGGGCAGAGACAGAGAGGGCGACATGAGCATGGTTGGTGTACAGGCTAAATTGCAGATGTCGTTTCATTAGTGTGAGGCTTGCTCATCTCTCTGAAAACATATCTGACTCTCTGGGGCAATCTCTTGTGCATTATGAATGAGACAGCCAAGCCCTAGCTTCTCTGGAATAAATTAAAGGCATTTCATGACATTTTGAAAATTAATCTGTTGTTTTCGCTCAGCTGGCTCTAGTCACCGTGTGGGCGAAAAAAAGTTTCTGCAACTGTCCCAGAGGTGACAAGGGACTGGCTGGTCCTGTCACTTTTGTTGAACCGGAGTTATCAATGCAAACAAGCCATTTCTTGCTGACAAATTTGTCACTCCTCTTTATTAATAGCAATACTTTTTTTTTTTTTTTTAATCCTAATTGAAACTGTGAACACATTCATTGAAACAGGTCTCTATAGAAACAATGTAGGGGAACTCATTAAAGCTAAAACTCAATTTACAGTCAATTCAACCCAGAGGCAATTATTTCAAAACCACACATAGAGAAGTGCAAGCGAGGGCAAGCACAAACTAAATTTCCCAATGGGGGCCAGGAAAGAATCACATTATTACATACATTCCTTGGAAATTAGTATGATCAGCATTGTAGGTGTTTATCATGCTGGCAGGTGCACCCTCAGGGGGAAAGACACAACCCTGGAGGAAAATATATTCCTCGCCGGCATGAAAAACACCTGTAACAACAGCAACGTGCAACTCAAGGGCAACTGCTGCTGGCCTTTTCTCTAACTGTATTCCATTATGCATGAACTTACAGGGGTCCACTTTGTCTTGGCTGGAGTTAAGCTGGGGGCCACAGGGGGTGATTAGGACACCATGTACCTTATGTTGAACACCCACAACAGCTGCTCTGAGGTGGGACTCTCCCATGGAATGAACTCTCAATGACAATTGAAACACTCAGTAAAATGTACCTATGTATGTTTGTGATTCATTAAAATACAGTTAGCTGCTAAAGATACCAAAATGTTTCATATAAAATCAGCCTGAGAGTAGCTAGAAGGGAAGCTAAAGGTCACATCAAATGAACGCAACATGAAGTCTCCCGGTGCAGTCGGTACTGGAGTTTTTGCCGACAGCAGCGCCACTGAAGCAGATGGGGTTGGATGCCTCAAAAAAGACCACCTAAAATGTAGCCACTGAAGGAGAAGAGACTCTTATTCACCTCTTTGGCCCAGATTCTCTTAGCCTACATGGGGATTTGAACCACCTGCATGTGGGTCAGAGGACCACTTCTTTAACAGCTGACTATAAAACCCTTTTTCAGAGATGGGGCATTTCTAGGAAAACTTCCAGGTTTAACTTCGACAGCAATGACAGCTTTATTCAAAAGCATATGTTGTAAAAAAAAAAAAAAAATACAAATGACTTAAAAGGGAGGCTGAGAAATAGCCTGACAACACCAGCCGAACATGGAAAAACAGCATCAGTAAGTTTTATTTCTCTGGCAGCCATGGTAATTGTGATGGGAACAAAAGGGGAGTCGGGTGAAGTTACAGTAAGAAAAAAAGTCGACATAAAGAGAAAGTGGGGATAAATGGAGATGGTGAACTACACATCTGAATGTAACAGACATTTCATTGTTTCCTATTTCTAAAAAGGAACAAAACCTAGAGTTTTCATTTTCTCTGAAGCCATGGCGCCTTTTTTTCTTTTAAACTTTACTAGTCAATCAAAAGACAAATGACTATCTTTGAGGGAAGAAATTAACAGCACTTCTAAGTTTTCATCAAATTGCCTGATCGGGTGTAGAGATGCACCGACCCAATAACCGATCTGATATTGGCTCCGATATTGACTAATTAGCTGGATCGGTTATCGGATGAAAGTTGCCAATCCAGTCATTTTTTTTTTACTCATTTTTCTTTTTTTTTAATTAATATACATTTTAACATATCTGTTTGCAGTGCACTTTACATGAAAGTTTTATTTATTTCTATTTGCTGCTAATGAACACTTTATTTGTTGATAAAAAAAAAAAAAAATCTGAAATTTCAAATAACTCTATTCAAGACTTACCTGTTTCTGTTTATAATGGATATATCATTATCAGTTTTGCTCAGTAGTGCTCTCTGTTTTTGTCTCCCAACGTTAAATTACTTGGATAACCTCATTTTAATCTTTTTTAATGCATGTTAAATTTCTACTTTTTGTTTTCTTGTCTTATTCTTAAACACTTTGTCACAAAATTAGTCATTAAAAAAAGAAAATAAATTAAATTTATATCTGTGTTTTATAATTTATATCTCTTTTTTTTAGCCTTAAAGGGACTAGAGGCAAGATTAAGAAACGAAATTCGTGAATGCTGCGACTGGCACTTCAGGTAACTGCAGACACGAGCCAAGACATCACGGGAGCGTGTACAAACTGAAGCTATAATGTTGTTTACTAACCTTTTTCTTCGTAGTTACACTTTTTAGTGTGTTTTAGTTGATCTGAATAGTTTGCTGATGCCAGAAAAATCCATAACCATCGCTTACAGTGTTTCAATTTACCGCGACAGTCTTCTTCCTGTATCAAAACTGCGGATGCAGCGTCATTTGACGTCACGTCTGCAGGGCAGCGCGGGAAATTCGGCCACCGAATTGCAGCGCATTTTGCAACACACAGCCTGTTCAAGGCAACGGAGAGAAACGTGGGTGGAAACGTTCTTTTTGGTATTTAGCGCTTCAACACCCATTAGTATTAAAAAAATGGACATGCATGTTTAGGTTTTTTTTTAATTCCTGCCTCTAGTCCCTTTAAAGGCCTTCTTCCACTGAAAACGCGTTTAACTTGCTCCTTCTGAAATACAGAGGGTTTCCCCTTGTTTACTTACACATGCTGACTTGCTAGCGTTGCGTTCCCCCCAGTCGGCTGTGCTTTCTCATCAGAGAAACAATACGAAGAAAAGAGTGAATTGGGAACAGCCTTGCACTTCTACGTCACATTGCAAATAGCGTATCCCACGTGGGGCTTTTATCTGTCCATTGGAAGGCAGGTAACCCTCCACTACACACTAGAAGTGAAGACAGCACGACTGTAGCTACGGAGTTGAGAAGCTAATTAGCCAACTGTTTGTTAGCATGGTGGAACAAACTTGTTTGTCGGCTCTATTTCCTGTCTGTAACGAAATAAGAGCGGAGGGCGGAGCTTCCTTTATACACTCATGGGAAGGAGCCAATCAGACGGAAATTCATGAGAAGGACCCGGAGAAGCCTGCCGTTGGACCACAAGCCTCTCTTCTAGGATACAAATACAGCTGGATACTAAGCAACCAGAAGGTTTTTTTAAACAGAAACGATGCAGAATGCATTCAATAATATTGGAGAACACAGAAATATTAATGAAATGACCATGGAAGTACAACTTTAATGTTTATGTCAATCCTAACACCTTACATGGTAAGGTTTACGGTTCATACTTTCAAATGTCGTATCGGATCGGTATTAGGTATCTGTCAATTCACTCAGTCCAGGTATCGCATCAGACTGGATTGGAAAAAACTGGATTGTGCATCTCTAATCAGGACCAGATAAATCAATGAGCGGTTTTAAAGCAGTTAAATACCTTTGTTTTATTCATTTCCCCTGCTATAAGCAAGCAAACATAGATACAAACATTTGAAGACACACAACATAACTTTTAGACCTTAAAAATGTGTGTTTCTGACTCGTTTTGATGACACAGCAACATTCATTATGCGCATTTTCAAGTTGCCAGAGGCGTCCTCGGGCTCAGAAACAGGAGTATGTAAGTTTCCCATCCTGGACACGGCTGTGACGTTGCAGCCAACCATTGGTTGTGCACCGTGTCACTAACTAGCAAGCGAATATGAACCAGATATGAACACAGCAGGTGTTTTGAACGTGCATCATGTTGGATTCGGTATGCAAGGAAACATTATCGGAGGAAGAGAGGAAGGGACAGAATAAGAGTCAAGTTAAGACTCTTTTACTGGCTGGAGTACAATGCAAGATGGATGCTAGTTTAGCCGCTGATAGGGGGTGCGCCAAAAGTTCCATTGTGTGTCTTGTTTGTAAACACCCACATAATGTATTTAGGGTTGGTAAATGTTCATGAGAGCTTACAGCAGTGGACTGGATTATCTGGAAAGTTAAAAGTTAAATGAAAAATATGCAAAATGTGAAGAGATCTGAGGATGCACCACCACTGCAGTTCCAGAGTAGGTTTCAAGCCAGGCCCTAACATAAAACCAGCTTTTGTGTTTAAACCACCAAAGCAGTGGCACTCGTCCTAAAAAAACTGTCACTCTTTGCTGGTCCGGAGCAAAGAAACTGTAAGGAGCTGCAGGAATGACTATGAGTAGCAATCAGGCCATCTAAAATGTTGAGACCGCCATGTTGAAAAATTCATTGCTAGTGTGAAGTTTAGTCTGCTTAATTCAAGAGGGAACAATAAAAAACTGAGCTTCAACATAAATATGAGGTCAAAGCAGCAGAGGAGACCATGATCTCAGCTGATCAGTGTTTCTCCTTCTTTGGTGTTACATTCGTGAAAGCTGCCTAATGTACTGCTTAAAGCAGCATTCACAGTCAAAGGATTTCTAAACTGCCTTTGCAGCTTTACAAAAGCCTTCCAATGTTTTAATGTCACCAGCTGCTGTTAAAAGACTGTTCACCACAAGGCTGACTTAGTGCTGCTCACCAACATTGACCAATGTTTAAAACTAGATTGGTGATATTAAACAAGTACGACTAACCTAACCTAACTAAATTTTCTTAGTGAGGTGGCCCTAGCAAAGGTTATTTAAAGTTGTACTTCCGTGGTCATTTCATTAATATTTCTGTGTTCTCCATTATTATTGAATGCATTCTGCATCGTTTCTGTTTAAAAAAAAACCTCTGGTATCTTTGTATCCAGCTATATTTGTATACTAGAAGAGAGGCTTGTGGTCCAACGGCAGGCTTTTCCGGGTCCTTCTCATGAATTTCCGTCTGATTGGCTGGCTCCCGTCAGTGTATGAAGGAAGCTCCGCCCTCCGCTCTTATTTCGCTACAGACAGGAAATAGAGCCGACAAACAAGTTTGTTCCGCCATGCTAGCAAACAGTTAGCTAATTAGCTTCTCAACTCTGAAGCTACAGTCGTGCCGTCTTTACTTCTAGTGTGTAGTGGAGGGTTACCTGCCTTCCAATGGACAGATAGAAACCCCACGTGGGATACGCTATTTGCAATGTTACGTAGAAGTGCAAGGCTGTTCCCGATTCGCTCTTTTCTTCGTATTGTTTCTGTGATGAGAAAGCACAGCCGACTGGGGGGAACGCAACGCTAGCAAGTCAGCATGTGTAAGTAAACAAGGGGAAACCCTCCGTATTTCAGAAGGAGCAAGTTAAATGGGTTTTCAGTGGAAGGAGGCCTTTAAAGGAGCTAGAGACAGGAATTGTGAAAGAATACACATGCATGTCCAGTTTTTTAATACCAATGAGTGATGAATCGTTAAAAACCAAATAGAACGAGCCCAACCACGTCTCTCTCTGTTGCCTTTAACAGGCTGTGGGCTGCATAATGCACTGTGATTTGGTGGCCGAATTTCTCACGCAATCCTATGGATGCGACGCAAGTTGACGCTGCATACGGCTCGACGGCTTTGATACAGGAAGTAGATGGTCATGGAGGATTCAAACACTGTCAGGGGTAGTTATGGGTTCTCCTGCCATCAGCAAACCACCCAGATCAAAGACCACTAAAAAGTGGCACTATGAAGAAAAAGACTGGGTGCGTTTACACTCTGGCTGTATGGTCCACTTTAAACGGACCGTGGTCAGATTCCACGGATAATCTGCTTCATTTGGCGCAGTCTGAACACCGACCATACTCTAGTGCATACCAAAGAAGCGGACTCTGGTCTGCCTGAAAGCTGGGGGTCTCGGTTCATTTGAAAACAGACTATTGGACTATCAGAACATAGACAACCAGTGCACCTAATGGAAGTGATGCTTGTCAACAAGGGGTGAAACAATTAATCGAATTATTCAACTAGAAAAAATGATCGATTAATATTTTAGTAATCGATGCTTCGTTTAATTTTTTCAAGTCCCACTTCACGCATTGCTTCCGGTCTGTATAAACTGCTTCCGGTTAGGATACACAAGCGCGCCTTGTTGCTACGTTGCTGCGTGCTACGTCATGTGCCCAGCAGTAGCAGCTGGCCGAGTTTTAGTAACTATCAACTTATTTATTCCCTTTTTTATGCAAATAATTCACACCATGAATATCTGGTTCTTTTACCAAAAGGCAAAACAGTAGTCATAGGCACTTTATTTTTTAATTACATGATGTTTATTACTCTGCTTTAACTGTTCAATACAGTTTTGATCTTTTTTTTTTTCGTTATGATCTCACCCTTTAGGTATGAAGGTTTAAAATCAGCAGATATTAATGCAGTATGAACAGTAATGTTTAATGTAGACACAGAATCATCTTACGAACGTGATTATGCATCAAAGCATTAATTCAAGGCTAAGGTAAAATATTGAGATATATATTGTGTATCATGACATGCCATAAAAATATCGAGATACCACTAAAATTCAATATCGCCAGGCCCTACTTCTGGTCTGTATAAACTATTTCCAGACACCCCCCTCTTTGGTGCCAATTTGGACTCATTATTACTCCACTGCATCTCAGTCAGATCTTTAAAAACATAGAGCTTATCCGATTAATCGATCGATTACAGGGGTAGATTAATCAACTATGAAAATAATCGTTTGCTGCAGCTCTATTGTCAACCATAATAAAGCAGAAGTAGTAGAAGGAAGTGGGGTAGATTATCTTTTCGGTCGGAGTAAAAACGAAGCGAACAGCACGTTTGAAAAAGCCTAGGTCAAAACAACAAAAAACAACAGGAAAATGTGTAGACAGAGATGGAGCAGCCTAAAAAGAAGTTGAAAAATTTCCACTTTAATGACGGTCTCCAGTTTTCTTCTTCATCATTGATCAGTGTTTGTATTGGGGAGTGTCGCCCCGTAGCAAGCAGTTGTTGTAACAACGGTGGTTTAACCAGGTAGTTTGGTCTGCTTCAGTTAATAAAGTTTGAACACCAACCATACAAAGAAATGTGTGAAATATTTCTGAAATCCCCGCCCAATCAGACAGAGTCCCCGGACTATCCTGGTGCGAGTGCACAGCGTGACAGCATCAGTTTGTGTGCACTCCCTTGCCGGCTTGGCTGGTGGTTGCAGCTACCTGCGGCGCCAGTCGCATCACTCAGTCTCATTTCTTCATCCTGCTCCGAGATCCTTGCATCCATCATGCATCCTAGTGATACTCTGAGCTCTCTTCAGTCAATAAAAGTTAGTTCAATGTTGACTTTTTTTGTTTTTTCTGTCCCTTTCTTTCTCTGATAATATCCTCTTGTGTTTTTGATGAATCAGCGATGGTAGCCGTTCTGAATAACCATAGTGTTGTTATTCAGAGATGCTGAAGTGTGATGCGGTGCATAGTCTGAATTCAGCTGTAAAGTGATAAAACATTCCAGGAAAAAACATTGCTAAGTGAGGTTTCTCAGTATCGTGATACTGCTGGTCATCGAGGGCTCCAGGAATATACACAATAAATTTCACTGTGCCATCAAAAAGAGTAAGTAACAAATACTGCTACAGCACTGTAATCTCTTGCCTTGTGAAGATAAACTTTCTCCCTGCACTGTGACCATTTACAGAAATTCAGTAAGCAGAGGAGCAGAGGGTGATGCTGTGCAGAAAGAGAAGCTCCGTTTTGGCTCTTGGACGGTGAAAAACCAAACCAGTTCTGAACAGAACTAACTCTAGCACAGAGCTTGAACTGGCACTACAACTGCTTTGGTTAAAAAAAAAAAAAGAGCATATTACAGCTTGAAGAGAGTATCCACAAGATGAAAACTTCAACTTTAACTGTGCACAAAAAACAACTTTCACAACTACAATCACAAATACATTTACAAGGGGTGAACACCACCTGAATCAACTGAAACAATGGACCCCACAAGCCAAACTGACCAGGTGAGAGCTCATGAAAATCTATGCACTATGAATAAAATCAAATGAATTCACAAAGGGAAGGATTGTGTATTTCTCTTACTGTAAGTGTTTATGGTAAAGTGTGTACCAGCATCTCTTCCATGTCTACCTGTCTACCTGACTGTCAGTCAGCCCACCTGCCTGTGTGCACAGTTCTGTGAAGGCCGGCAAGAAGAACAGAAGACAGTGAGAGAGGGAAGAAGCGCTGTCAGTCAGTGCTGGCTGAGCAGGGAGCTGAAGGGTGCATGAGGGAAGACGGTTGGCAGGCTGGAGCCATGCACTATTCAAGCATCATCCATACGGAGCGCGAGCACTGGGGCAAAACACCACATGGCATGCAACAACACACACGTTTATGCATGAGCATGCCACGCACACCTATGAAACAGGAGCTTTCAAATACAAATGCAGCACTAAAACTTTAAATGCTCCCACTGTAAGGTCACTGTAATCCAAAGCACTGATTATAAAGCAGATTAATTGTGTCCATTTCTGGATGTCATCCGGAGCTATTTGGCCACTGAGGTCAGACAAACAATACAATGAGCCCAGACACCTTTATCATGCAGTGTATTAAAAAGTTAATCTCCCTTCCTATAAACCTTGAATGCTCTGTGAGAGTCCTGAATGGTCCAACTCATCTAAAGGACAAAGCAATAGCACCAGGGGAGCAGACGGCTCATAAACTAATGGGACTCTTGTAAAAAGATACTCCCTCCCTGGATTATACCTGCCCAGGAGGCCTGATAGATGGCCCAGATGGCTGTGAAAGGACACTGAGCACAGAGGAATGTACTGGTGGGACAATACCAAAGTGTCTGGGAGGGTGTATGCTTTTAGTATGAAATAAGAATTGCACATTCATTTGTTTAGATGTGGACGACTCTTTTATGCAGTGAGTTTGAAGCCGACAAGAACTTACAGCCTAAGATGGTTAAATAGTGATTTTTCAAGTCCAAGTAGAGGACTCTGAGAATAAAGCTTGTCCAGCGGCTATTATTTCTAATTCATGAACTTCTGGGGCAACTGTCTTGTATGTTATGCAGCACACAAGGGCTATGCATTTCTCCCTCACAAAACAACTGAATACCTTAACATGGGGACGAACAGAAATCAGAAAGAAAACATTTCACAAACAGAGAAGTGGTTCAGTTCAAAGCAATAAAATGCATTCTGATACACTTCTTAGCATTTGATTAATTACACATTGAGTTTCAATTCTAAATGAAAACAATTCATATGGTACTGGTTTACTACTTTCAAATATATACTAAAAAAAAAAAAAGAATCTTTGTACTATATGGGGTTCAAAATGCGATATGGGCTCAATATTTATATGTTGCCTGCACACAAAATCCCCTTGTCAATAATAAAGTTTATTTTGGCTTAAATCACAGTTTTTTTGGTCATTTATAACACAGGAAAAATGGATATGATTGTTAGTGTTAGAGTTTTTACTTTCAGCTATCATTATCTTCTTATACAATCTAAATTAGGGGTGTCAAACTCTGGTCCTCGAGGTCTGCTATCCTGCAAGTTTTTGTTGTTTCCCTGCTCCAATGCACCCAACTTAAAGCAAAAGGATCCAACAACTGATTGTCAACTTCTTCACAATGAACCTTTAATTTCAGCCAGGTGTGTTGGAGCAGGGAAACAACAAAAACCTGCAGGATAGCAGCCCTCAAGAACTAATTGGAACTAATGATCCCAAATGGTTTATCATTTCCTTTTTTTTCCCCACAACAGTGGGTCTAGCTGAATGTGATAATGTGTAGCGGGCTATGGAATGATGAGTGGAATAAATATTGTTGACTGTAATAAGAGTTGAGATTACATAGATCCGGGAACTTAGCCTGGTCTGGAGCAGGCTAGCTCCACAGAGTAAATTTCCATAGTAACTTATGCCACAACATATCCTACTATCCCACTTCTGTGCAACCGGATAATGGATGAGTTGATCGAGGATGACCAACAAATCCCAGCTTAATCTTTTATCTTAGTTTTGTGACAACAGCCCCCTGGTCACTCAGGCAGGGCTATGGAAACAAAATATGTTATATATTACAGACAGCTTGTTTAAAATCATTTCCCCAACTGTGAGGGGAATCCAGACATAGCTGACCCCTTGTTTGGAACTTATGAGCATATATGACAAATCCAGGGAAGCATCAAGATTCATCTTTCAGTGCAGTGAATTATGAGTCATATGTGAATCAAGAGATCAGAAATCATAACTTTTCTAATTTGGGCTGGATGCCATCTTAAACTTTGCTGCTAAAATGACATGTACGACGCCCGGGTCATCATAAATCTGGACAACATTACCATTTTAACAGCAAACTGAACCTGCATGGCTGGGTAAGATTAAGCTAACAGAAATACTTGCAATAAAGTAGCTGTCACACTTGTGTGATGTGTTATGATGATACATTGTATTGCTATTAGGAAGCATACAACATTTGCCTCCAGCTACAGCAACAACGTCACTGTGGTGTAGGCCGTGAAAGGGTCTATATGTTAATAATACACATGATGTATCAAAGTTACTGAAATGTTTATTTTTGGTGGACGGCATAAATTCTTACTGTTCCAGACATGACTTAAAAGCTTTAGGTGAATATTATTGGACAGGAAATGGTTAAACTGAAGAGATGGTTTGATGCCAATAAATTATCATTAAAATGTTGCCAATGATTTTTGGGTTAGAAAAAAAAAGGGAAGAAAATGTTATTTTATCTAGATGGAATTAATATTGAAAAGGTCTCTGAATGGAATGGAATTTATTGTCATTGAACCAGTGTCCCAGTACAACCCATCTAAGATCAGACAAACAACTGACATAACATAAACATCCTGCTCCTTTTCAAGCATGGTCAGTAAATGTTTGTTCATCTGAGGAATATTGAATGTCTGTTAATGAAATGCCCATCCATGAAAGTTATAAATAAATATGAAATCTGAAAATAAGTTGTGGAATTGAACTAAAAATGGCTATGATGAACACAAAAAGTATTCTCCTACAGATGAGGCAACACCTCACAGTGGCCAGCAGAGAGAAGGTGTTCACAATAACAGCTGAGATCTGCTCAGTCAAGCTGATTAAATGAAGAGAGGATGAACAATTCTCATGAAAGCCCACATGGTGTAACATATGAATAAACCGAGCCAGATACTCTGGAAGGATACCGACACTGGAGACAGCTGGTGGTTGGACCAACCTTATTAAGTCAGGTGTTACGCCTTGGGACAGGCAAGGAGGCACACACACATTTGGACATTTATGTACCATGACTGTTAGCAAGGTTACTATGCAAGGGGAAAAAAAAAGGAAATGATAAACCACTGTTCTTCCAGTTCCTCTTTCTAAGAATAGCAGACCTACACAGAAAGCAACCTACAGAGCACCGTGTCCATGTTTCTGTAGCATTTATCAAATAAACTCTGCTGATGTCCTGCTGACTCACATGAAAAGCTCTCTCTCTGTAGATGTACCATTTTTCCAACTGGTCTACTTACTTAGACAGTCTAATGCTGCATTATCTCTTCACTCTCCAAGCCGATGACACACACCAGTGAAATTGTCACACATGAACAGTGCTTTAAGGCAAGCCATTAGGACAGAGTTAAATTGAATTACATCTCCACTTCACACTTTGATGGCGTCTATTAACTTTGCAAACAGTGCTGATGGTAAGCCTATCACATGGTGACTGCTGTGTAACAGGATTGCAGATTGCAGCGTTGCTGAGTGTGGAGCAAGCAAACCGTGGCAGAAAGTAGAAGGCCTCCTAACCAGGGTTGCGGCAATGAGAGCGATTGTAGTTATGGAGGAGCGCGCTGTGATGCTGCAGCAGGAACAAAGAGCTGCAGCTCCCCCAACAGAGTGTAGAGACATACTGACAGGCAGCGAGAGGAAAGTTGTTTTCTGAAAGGATGAACATGGCTTGCTGTTTTTGCTTTGTTCTTTTCACTGGCCTACAGCTTCTTCTTTATCTTATTGTATCTTCCTTATGGTGATGGCCCTAATTCGTTCAGTGTGCATTTGTGAACATGTGGGAGTACATGCATGAAGTCAAATCCGCCTCTTGTAACGAACACATAAACAGAAAACTGAAAGGATAAAAAAAAAGAAGGATTAAATGAGAGCAACTGATGAAAAGGGCAAAGTGAAAGGGAGGAAGGATAAACTCTGAAGAAAGCAAAGACAAGAAAGGATCATTGCCATAGCAACAGCAGCATTTGTGGAGTCCAGCTTGATGTCAGATGCTGGCTCTTAGCCTTAAAATCTGTTTTTTTTTAAAAAAGAAAGTCTTAAGTCTAAAATGTGGCTCAAAGTCCCACATAGACCAAGTGGCTCACAATAAGTATACAACACTGAAGGCAACACACACAACTACATACACAAATACATAAAAAAAAGCACAACAATTAAAAAAATAATAACTCCAGAAATCATATCAGACAATACAGAACTGCATATTGCAACTTGTCAAATTTCATTGTAAACAGGAAGTGTCAGCTTTTTATCAGCATTGGAATGCTGGATCGGTCTCATTCATCCGATCCAGCTAATTAGTCAATATCGGAGCCGATATCCGATCCAGGTATCGGAGCATCTCTATTCTGAACACAAATCATAAAACAGTGACTGCAAACTAAACTATAAGTGCCTTTTGTAACCCATTCCCAGAACCCCAAACACAAAGTGGCATCACACAAGGACACCTCATTCCACACTACGCCTGTTTAATCCTGCTCAGAGTTGCTCCGGGCTAGAGGCTATCACACCAGCCATGAGGCAAGAGGGGGTTAAATATAGACAGACGCATAGATGGTGCATCATTTTTAAACATTTCTGCATTTGAACTGTTGTTGGAAATCAAATAGCTCACAGCACATTTAGAGGATGCGAATGAGGTCACTGGAATGGTATAAAAAATAAAAAATTTTTAAAAATGTCCACTAACTTGCCAAAAAAAAAAAAAATTTGCTTGAGACTTGTTTCACTTTTCAAAGAAGACTTTGGGGAAAATGACTGTGAATAACATCCAAGCTGAAAAAGAGGCTGTTTCTGGTCTGAAAAACACATACGGTTTACTGACAATTGCTTTGACATGAGCACATAAGGATTCAGGATTATTGTGCTTTTCTATTTGTACAAACATCACGGCCCTCTAAACAGAACGGAGTTGAAAGTGGTGCAGTAACAAGAAGTAAAAGCCCAAATGGGACTGGCATTTCCCCCCTGTCTCCCACAATTTCTTTGCTGAGTTGTCTTCCCACTGACTGAGCTTACAGTGGGTGACATGTTCAGGTTCACTCAACAGACACGCTCGCCTCAGGACATCAGGAATAATTAGCTGAGATCAAACTGACATCAATCACCCTTCTCTCACACACCAACAGGTCATCACCTTCTAAACGACCTTACATGCTAAACAGACTCCTGTCACAACCTGTCGCAAGGCTCAATGAGGAGACAGCAGGGCAGAGTCAGAGAGACAAAGACGAGAAAACTGACAGGCCGGTTATGGATCTGTATGCAGAAGAGATCATAGACGGGTGTACGTCCCCTCAGCGCGAGGCTAGAAAACTACATCAAGAAGCGAATGGTGATTGGCTGTCACACTGACCAACACAGTCAGATGCAGATAAACACACATGTGGACTCTGGAGAAGCAGCACCGACAAGGCAGGGAAAAGGGGCTTGGCCCAAAAACATGGCTGCCGGTGCAATTAATTACACCATTCAAGAGAGGAACCAGCTAATGGATCATCGCAGCCCCCGTCCTTTGCGATCAAGGACAGCCGGTCACATTTCAATTTTACACAAGGGGGCGTCATCCCTGTTGATAGCGTCTACTGGTATGTGTGTATGAATTTGTATGAGTGTAAATGTGCCACAGGCACTAAACAGGAAGGATGACCTTCCCATTTAGGACGAGGAGTGGAACCCATCTGATCGTCTTACCTTTAAATGAAAAACGCTCCATCTTACTCAGTTAAACAACCTGAAAGCAAGTGTGACTCTTAATTTTGAGCAAGCAGATGCTTTGTTTACTTTTGCATCAGAAATCTGCATGCGGTAGTTAAAATTCCTCTGGACGTTGGCAATTTCCTTTTTTTTTTTTTTTTTAGCTTTCTTAATTCTCATCGTGTCCCTTTCTCTAGAGCTGCAATGACCCCATTTCCCCGCGGGGATCATTAAAGTTTCATCTTATCTTATCTTATCTGCCCCATCCTTCCCCCCTCCCCCATCATCTCTCAGCATCACCCCCTCCTCCTCCTCCAATCCTTCACTTAATTATGTCCCGTGAATGAAGTTCATCTTTCATGCTGCCAGCAGCCGGCAGCGTGGCTCGCCTATCTAATCATGGCACAGAGACTAAACTAAATTTAGACAGTCAGCATGTGACGCCTGGCAGACCCTAATGGGGGCTGACATCTCGAGACACTGCTGATGTACGAGATACACTTCGCTACAGCTGGCCGCAACCGCTGTTGACCAACACCGACAACTTGTAAACAACTCTGCGTTGTTTATAAAGATCGCACACAATGAGGCAGTGTGATGATGAAGGTCATTTACTCTTGATCAAATTGACTGGTTACATTTAAGGATCTTAAATAATCCTCCCAGTCTGTGTGTCTGCACATTAAAGCAATCTATACAGAAAAAGTAAAGCAGCCAGACTGTTACTTAAACTGTCAGTTGTAATTGTTGATGCTATCAGTTTTATGGATGTAAAACGCACAAAAAGTTTAATTCTAAAAAGTAAGATTTCAGACTTACTTTCTTCCTTAAGACTTATTCAAGTGTTTTACAGAATCCCTTATATAGCCAAGTTCAGGGAAACTCTTTTACTGCCTAGCACAATTTTAATTATCTAAAACAGCAGTCCATATCTGGTTGCAAAACATGAAAGAAGTATATTGATTATATTGATTAAATGGTGAGTATCTGCTAATGAACTGATACACATGCTGAGTGAGGGCTGATAGAAGCATGCCACTTCATCATCCCACATTTACAGAACTTCACCACAGCGAAATGGGTGAAGCTGGCTGGGCTTTTTTTTTTTCATACGCCATAGAACTAGAGTGTAATCATGACTTGTGACGTAGAAGAAACCGCACAGAAAGTTTACAATAACCAGTCGGACAAATCAGAAATCGCCAGCCAGTCAGTTCTACAGAGCAAAAGTCTCTCAGCGTCGAGTACTCTTCTATGTCCACGCATTCACTAGGCACGCTTCTGTAGAACAGCTGAGAAGAGCAGCTCCTTAACCAGACAACAACAAAAACACAATTTGCGAAACTCTGAACTCACAGGACAATAGTACTCATTTTTTCATTTATTCTGTTTAAAGCATTGATGAAATCAAGGAGTTTTTGCTGCATATATTGTCTTATATAGTGGCTGCCCCGCCTCCGCCATTTTACAGGATGTACACCGAAGGGCGACTCAACGTAATATCTTCCCAAGGAGTCAAAGTAATGCAGAAACTTTACCAGTGAGTAAATGCACGTATATACTCCTACTGTAGAGATAAGGCCCACATTTTTAAAAAAAAGAAAGTTATCCTTTAAGTATAAGACCAAGTTTAAAAATAAGCATTTAAATAATGAATGAAAGAAAATCTTGAGGAAAAATTTACGTGTTTTCTACAAGTGATTTTACAGGATGTTAAGGACACCTTATTTTAGACTTTGTTTCAAGCACCTAGCCACCCTCATTAAGTACTCCAGTCTCACTCACTGCTCCTGATTCAAGAGCTCTTCAAACACTTTCTCCTACAATGAAACTACCTGCTCTGTTTTTATGTTGGACCAAGAGAGCAAAAAATAAAGCCGGCATGTCAGAATATTATGAGTGGGGAAATAAAGGATCCAGATGATATATTGGCATCAAGTTTCTTTGCCGTCATACATCAATGACAGTAAAAAATCTGTCATCATTTCTGACTATTTCATAAGGCTTCCAGAAAGCCTCATTATCAAGTCATTAAATCAAAAGTGCCTGCCTCTTGGGAAGATGAATTTCAAGATAACTCTTCTCACATTTGAATTCTCCCAACATCTCACTGGCTCATTTTACAACAAAACTGTGTGGAATGCTTGAAAAAAAATGTAGAAAACAAGTAGATCCATTCATCATTCACACATTTTATCAGCCTGGACTGTCGAGTATCATTTCATTTACAATGGCAGCCTTTTGAGACAAATACTTCCTTTGAACTCCCTTTTAAAAAGAGTGAGCTGAAAAGGAAATATCGGCTTTGCAGTGAAGGCAGAAACTTTAAATCATTGCAGTAACAAGAACAGATTAAAATCTGAGGAGATTCTTACAATATTTTGATAAAGAATACTAACAAGTATGTACAGCTCTAAATAAAAGGTTAACAAGTCAATTAAATGCCTGATAAGATTCCTTAGCTTTATTAAATTAAGATCGGTTTCCATTTAAGATGCAAAACTTAAGATAATCTTAATACCTAGGCACTGTTGAGCATTTATTTTGCTTCCCAGCCTTTCTACCGAGCTATAACAAATAAAGCTCTACAGTAACTGTACATAACTCCTGAGACTCAAGGCTGTTTAAGCCCTGCAACACATAACATGCTGTAAATTATAGACTAGTCATGGGCTCCATCTCAAAACTCAGCATGTGCACTGAGGCATTGATGTAGTTTATCTTCTTCCCACAAAGGCATCAACGCAACAAGTCGGTCTGTTGCTGAAAGTTACTTTCAAAGGACACAGTCAACTGTAAAGACGGAGGTCCTACAAGGTTTCATGGCCACTAGGGTAGGAAAGTCCCTAGGGTTGGATAAACAAAGGCCTGTCGTATGGTTAGAACAAAGGCCTGTCATTTGCTTTTGTTGTCGTTTGTGTTCCCCCCCCCACCCCACTGTAATCTGTATGACCAGATGGCTGCTGGATGACTCCCCCCCCACCTCCTCACAGCATCGTTAACAGCACAGCACAGCTGGCAGACAGAGAAGCAAAAGAGTGAGAGGAAATAAAGAAGTAAAAGAGAAACTAATAATGAGAGACAGACTTAGAAATATATACAGCTAGTTAGTGGAACAGCGACTCCAGTATGCTCGGGAACACCGCAATTTGGGTGAGGATCTCTTACCCAGATCTGTGTTGGGCCCAGCCAGCAACTGTTTGAACTTATCCAGGCGGGACGCTTCCCTCTCTGTCATAGCAGGGGTGCCGGATGTGTTCTGGTCGGCCATGCGAGCCACGAGTGGAATGACGGGGGGCCGGTGGGGCAGAGACTGTTGTCTGTGGAGGGCAGCGCGCTCACCTGCTGCATCTGGTGAAATAGAAATGTGACAAAGATGGATTACATAAACGCCCACACAACAAATGGAGGGATTTCAGATAACGCTGGTGCTGTTTACCATATTCATATTTATGCAAAAGTAAAGTAAAACTATGTGGAAGTTTAATTTCGGAGATCTCGTCCAGGTTTACTGGGCAAACATTTCTCAAATTACAAGTTTACAAGTTTTCTAAATTTGCAATCATCAAAATGCAGATGTGGAAGATGCTGAATCAAATTAATAAGAAAAAAATTGACATTTTATGTATTAATTTATCAGGTAATTTTGATGGAAATGGAGAAAAGAGCAATGTAAGCCCTTATTTTGCTGATGTAGGGAAATACCCGTCGGTTATTTTTTCCAATGCGGGTAAAAACAGTGGTAAACGTTTGCGTAAAAAACAAAAAGTAGTTAGCTCCCATTTGTTTTACTCCATTTTAAACGATTGAGTAAAATAATTATGGATTGTTACAAAAATTCAGCTTAGAAAGTGAACAAGTAGTCAAAGTTGTGTCCAAAGAAAGAAGAAGCCTCAATAATCTTTTCAAAATTGCTTACCAGAACTGTAAATATTCATTTTGAATCATGAAGTGCCTTCACTTTCCAATCCCTATTGATTCACAGCAATTTAGTTTTTAATAATGTTTGATAATGAGCTTCAGCTAACATGTGACCGTTGAAGGGCAATTAATAGCAGAGCTGTTGCTGCTGAAACACAAAAAGTAAAGGAAGTGTGAAAAATACAGCACTGTCCTTTGTTTCAGTCAAACATGACATGACCTGTGTTGTTGTTACAGATCAGATGTTAACTGGTCACTAACCTTTGGCCAAAAGCATCCACAACGACTGCTGGGAAACCAAGACTGTCCATGTCCTCAGATTTTCAGTGCCACATTGTTCATGTTCTGAACACTGAGATTTAAAACCAGTTTGCACAAAACAATGGCACCTTTTAACCTTTTCCATGGGCAATTTATTAAGACACTATACTACAGGTACTACCCAAAAAATTTGAATATTGTGAAAAAGTTCATGTATTTCTATAATTCAACTTAAAAAGGTGCAATTTACATATTGTATAGACAAAAAATATGCAAATCAATATATTTCAAGCTTTTATTTGTTTGGATGTTGCTGATTAGGACTTGCAGCTTAAGAAAACCTCAAATTCTAAAACTCAAAATTTGAATATTGCATGAAATCAATTTAAAAAGGACTTTAAATACAAAAAAGTTGGGCCTGCTAAAGTAAAATCTTGCATCTGTACTTAGTACTTGGTTGGGGCCCCTTTTGCTTAAATGACTGCCTTAACCTGGCATGGCATGGATGCAACCAGCTTCTGGCATATGTCAGGTGTTATGGAAGACAAACATGCTTCCATCACAGCCTTGAGCTCTTCTTTATTGTTTGCTCTCTTCCTGTTCAGCTTTCTCTTGACAATGCCCCACATGTTTTTGATGCGGGCCAATCAAGCATGGTTGTTGAACCAAGATTTTGTACTTTTGGCAATGTGGGCAGGTGCCAAGTTTTCCCGGGGCTTCAGCCCCGGATGTTTTGAGTCTAGCCCCGGGTATGAATTTACTGTTTAACCACCTTTTCCTGAAAAAAAATCAGATGAAAATCCAAATGACCAGGCTTTCTACCAGCACTTGAATGCATCACAAATGCGTGAAGGTCCAGCCTAGCTCCCGTTGGCGTGGTGTTTGAGTGAGCGTGTGTGTCTGAAGTATGAGGTACGATTAGCCTCCCATCTGATGTCAGACGAAGCTAAAGTAAGTTTTTCAGCTCCGTGTGCGCACGTGCAGAGGAGAGCAGCAGTCAACTTAAAGGATCAGCAGATGATGAGAACGGAGGACAGAAAATATGAGCGAAAGCAGCAGTTACAACTCCTCAGCTTTTCAGCAGGAAAGTAAAAGGTAAGATATCACAGCGTTGACTCTTTTTTTTTCTCCTTAAAAACAACATGAAAAAGTCAACATGAAACCCCCCATAAAAAAACGAGGCTGAAGTTAGCAGCAACTACTTTCTCAGCTTCTGTTTCAATTTTGGCTTAAAGGGCAATTCCACTCAAATAGTTTTCTACTGACAACATTTAACGAGGTCCTGTGTAAAACCTTCAACTTGTAGACTTTTCAAACCTGGACTCAGACGTTCTTTGGGGACTGTAGATTAATTAAAGCAGTTTCTGATTTGTGAAACCTATAAATGAATAAATGAGGAGAAAATGAGGGAAAAGAGAACAAATGAGGAGAAGAAAACAAATGAGTAGGAGAAAAGGACAACAAGTGATGAGGAGAAGAGAACAAATAGGAGAGAAGAGAACATATTAGGAGGAAAAAGAAGAGCAAATAATGAGATAAGAAGAGCAGGTGAGAAGGGAACATGTGATGAGAAGGGTCAGTGATGATTCAAAGAGAAGACAAAAGGTGAATACTGTATGAACTGTTCTGCATGAGTGCAGCAAATGTGTTTTAGCAACACAATGGTCAACATTTCATTGTTGATTTTGTGGTTATTTTTTTTTTTAATTAAATGACAATTTAATCAAAATGACAATTTATCCACTCCATTATGTCTATATTTGCCTTCTAAAACACATTTTTGTAGCGAAAGACGAGAAAAGTTTGTCTAATTTTTTCAAATTTACACCTGGTGCGACTCCGGGCTAAGCCCAGGTTGTCCTTAAAGGCTGGAGACGCCCCTGGTCTAAACAATATATAAACTGCACCTTTTAAGTTGAATTACAGAAATACATTAACTTTTTCAGGATATTCTAATCTTTTGGGTAGTATCTGTATACTATTCCATTCATCCAGCCATCCATACACACACCCTTATTTTTAACGTTATTTTTCCAGGTGTACCTGCCTCTCACCTGATAATAGCTGGGACAGGCTCGAGCAACCCCCGCAACCCTGAACTGGATAAGCAGTATGGTAAATGAATAAATGAATGAATGAATATTATTTTTCATATCTTAGTTTTCACTCATCTGTCAACATTTGTATGTTTGCAGGGCTGTACGCTAGCTTTTTCACTAGGAGCACTAGTGCTCCCAAACGAAAAAATTTAGGAGCACAGAAAAAATTTAGGAGCACTATGAATTTTCTTAAATAGCACATTTAAATATTAATAATAATAACCTTCGCCCAGGCATTAGGCCAAATGATGCATTACAACGAGAAACAAACAGTTTTAAATACAGAGAACTTCCCTGTCCTGCAGGTTTTTGTTGTCCAGTTGCGACATCCAGCGGTCCACAGCAGGATTTGGTCTGGGGGGGTTGGTCTGGGTCCGGTGGGCTTTAGTATGGATGTTGATTTTGCATTATGCATTGTTGTTAAAAGGGCACCAAACCGGTGTTACAGCAAAACCTGTGACCCATGAAAACCTGTGACTGTAGGGGCGATAACACCTGCTCCCTGATTCTTCTTCTGCAGATACTTAACTGTCAGCAGCAGGTAACCTCTTCATTTAATCTTTGTTAAACAGCAATATGGAGAGAAGTTGCCGTGTTGTGAACCCCCATATCTTTCTCATGACTGCAAAGATTCTCATAAAAACCCAGAGACTCATTATTGGTTTCACTACATAGAAGAAAAGCTGCACGAGCCATGCTAACGATGTAAAAGAGACGTCAATGGTTTAGATTACAGCTGTAACCAAACATCACCTTCAATCAGAAAATCTCCCAGATTATTATTATTAATATATAATGATGGTGATGATGATAATAATCTATTATTTATTATCATTATTATTTAAAGCCCACAAAACGCCGCAAAGAGCTTTGATGTCACCAGTTTGGTTTGTTTGGCTCTGAAGAGGAAACCTCTGACTCCTGATCATGTGTGAACATTTTATAGAGAAAATGAGGAAAATGATCTGAAGACTTGGAGTCTGGTAAACTAGAGGCCCGCAGAGAAAAGCCTGAAGCTGCTCTGAGTGTTTTTAATATCACCAGCGGAGCTCCGTTTACCGGTATCGGTATCTGCGGTATCGGTCCTTACAAACATCGCTGCGTAATTCACCAGCTCCATTCCTCTTTAAGCCTCTAACCGGCTTCACGGCGCCCATGTAATCAATGGTTTGAAACATATTGATCATGCCGCGGCGCGTGAGTGGTCAGTCGTCGCTCCGGTATGCCGCGCCGCTGCGCTGCAGATACGCGCCAGCTCTATTTTTGACGCTCCACGCACCGACACCGCGTTAATATCAGTAGTTCAGATCGAACCAGACAGGAAGTCAGACACGGGTTCAGCGTAAAATATCCGGTAGCTTCCTAAAAAAAAAAGCCACTGTGCAGCTTTTAAACTGCTGAGCTATCTGAACATGACAGCATCTCCGTGTCCACAAGGTTACAGTGAAATAAGGAACCATGACGCATGAACATGTGGACAAAATTAACCATTTGGATGAGAATCACAGGCGATCTAGCAGTCCTCTCGTGATTCCGTGATGTCACGAATCTAACAACAGCTGGTGCGCTCGCGGGTGCGCTGCAGGGCCGCACAGTGAACGGTGTAAATGCGCAGCAAAGCCGCTGCGCTGTGCTCACGTCACGGACCAGGTGTAAAGCCGGGGTTATTAGAAACACCTCAATCGGCAACACTCATAAATCCCTTCGCTACAGTCCGATGATCGGAACAGCTCTGCAGCAGGTTTCTCTGACATGACCGTCAGCTGTTTCTATCCGGGACTCCCAGTAAGCGGCAGGTCCCGTTATACCAAACACAGCACTCTCCCTCACCATCCTGCAGCCTGGATGCGCTGAAGCCGCTCCCACAGGTGCAGCCCCCCCTCCTACAGATCAGCCCCGGCTTCCTCTCTAGTCACGCGGCCTACGGGCTGGAAAGCATCTGCAACAGGATCTGGATGCTGGACTGGCCTTCCAGCTTCGCCTTTCATTATGTCCATCTTCTAAATTGTGTTACGGTTGTTAGTTGTTGTGTAGCTGGTGATACCGATGGTTCAATGTGGAGCTGGAGCGCAACGCGGTGACTTCAAAGGTGCCGCATGGCTTCGATGCTGGACAGGACAAGTAGAAAAAAAAAAAAAAAAAAAAAAGGTGCCGCATGGCGGCGTCCTGACCATAAAAACGTCGCTACGTTTTTCTCTTATTTGCTCATATTTTTCATGTATTTTTCAACTGGCAAATTAATAAATTTAGTTTGGTTGGCAGTTTCATTTCCACTTTAAAACAATCCTGACTTATTGAGGTACAAAGTGTAAATTAGAGGGATGAAATGTATACTCGCACGTGTGCTCCCATTTTTTTCTGACTCCACCAACATATTTTTAGGCGCATATGCGAGAAAACGCTCGCACTGTACAGCCCTGTTTGGTAAATGGGTTTGTTTGGAGTGAACGGACACATAAGAAACAAGAAATATTCCGTCATGTTTTATTTCGTCTCAACAAGAACGACTGAATGAAGCAACTCACCATTTCTTTCCTACTTTTATCAAATATCCATGTACACACAGCTTTGGACATCCACTGACTGTAGACAAGTTTATCAAATGGTTTTGGGGGTCCGTAAAAAAGTCACAGCCTTAAAGATGCCGACTAGTCTTCAGCACAACAGATACAAGCAAAAAGCTGCACAATATAATTAAAGAAAATTATTTAATTTAACTGATTAACCTTGATCTTCATTATATTATATTTTAGAACCAGACAAGTTAGGGAAAATGCATCAATAAAGCCATTTTTTTCCCAAAACTTAAAAAAACCACAGAAGAAAATTGAATGACATCTTCATTCTAGGAATTCTACAACACAAGAAAAAACGATACTCAGATGAGAAAATAGGCAGGCATTTCCTTGACTCTTCATATTTCTCATTGTTTATGTAACCCATTTTCTTGCCTTTCATTTGGTTTTCTCTCTTCTTTGATAAAGAATAAATTGTCTTCATTGTTTGCTCAAAAAGCAAGCTAAATAGTCTAAACATGACAAACAGCAGCTACCATAACTACTTCATATTATGAAGCATCAGCATTGACCGTAGAAGTACTCACATCGGTCAACCTCTATCTTATATGATACATTATTGTTCAGCTTTGCAAGTATCTATTCATCCAGCTGGTGATAAATGTGGCAGCTGTTGATTACTTGTTTTGCAATGAGCCACTGGAGAGAAAAAAAAAAAAGTGGTTTTACTTGTTGAAGTATTTCTGTTTCAAGCATTGAGGCTCTGCAAGAGACAGTCAAACAATCAATTTAGACTTCCAAGCTCCACAATTCCCCCCAGATATGATGCAAATCACAGAGTCAGGCAAATGTAATCAACAGACATAAAAACAAGTTGAGGAGGCATAGACTTTACCATGAGGATGGATCTTCTTCTCAGTTAAACACCAAAATTCATGAGTCCCAGTCAACAGTTTGTCATGCAAGAGCAAAACCACAAAGCGCCTACTGCCCACAGAACTACAAACACACTCCATAACAATTAAGCAAACTGGCAAGCTGCTGGACTTAATATCGTTTTCCATTTTCACAGGCGCAAATAAAAGGCTACAAATCTGTTCTCAAGTAGTTTATTTGCACTTACAAAAATTTAAAATGTCATTAAACCAGGCAGCATCATCTGGGTAGTGGAACTTTTGTGTCATTTTAACACAATGTTCATTTAATTAGTAAACATTTAAAAGGCCAAATTAATGGAAAAGGCAAGTAAAACTTAATAATGTTCATTTGTTAGTGAATGCAGTAAATAGATTGAAAGGGAGAAACAACACACACAGAATGCTTCCCCCCATCTACAGTCTTATTGTAGCACTTATTTGATGGACAGAAGATATTATGCAAGACACTAGAGAAGAGAAGAAATGCTGTGCGAGCAAGCCTGTGTTGTCTTCTCTAGAAGACAACAGAGATAAGAGGAGTTGCCCGAAGCCAATGTGCAGCTTATGCTATCTGTATCTAAACACAGCAACAATGAGACTAGCAGATACCCAGGCAGGAAGGCAAATGACCTGCCAGACAGAACAACAGTCAGCCACAGCATTCACAAGCTAAAGCATCAGCATCTGCCAGCGATGCTGGTGTTACAGTCTATACAGATGTGCTGGGGCTCTACAATCTGCCAGCGCCCCATTTTAACTTTGACAAAGAAAAAGGGTGAAACACTGAGATGGCATTTAAGGCAGGTTTGAGAAAGTGACACATCAATAACTGCAGCCCTGACAGAAGACACTTGTTGAGATTAAAACAAAGTGCTCAAAAACCGAGAGCAAACTGATCAGGACGAGATGGAGGGAAGATGTCTCTTATTGCTGCATTTGATGATCAAACAAAAGTAGAGGGAAGCAAGATATGAGGAAGCAGTTGCCCCTGGGACTACTTTGAAAGCTGCTCTTCATGAAAATGTTTTTTATTTCCATTATTCCTTACAACTATTTCATACTAGAAACAGGGAGATGTCCCATCATGACATGTATATTTTCTTACTTAACAGAGCTTTAATCCTTCATTCTTTTTTTTTCTATTTCCATAATTTGATTCAAATCTGTAGTGCATCAATTCAGGCAGAATTGGTTTTAAAAACAAAAGCAGGTGAGCTGGTATTCATGAGTTTTGAAGAAGTGTGAAAATAATGACAGCAACTTCAAGTGAATTAAACTGAAATCAATAGAGCCTGTTTTCAGGGCAGAGCAAGTCCAATCAAAGCACAACATTACAACAGCTTCCATTCTCTGCTGTACTGCACCTGCATTGTTTTGTGGAAGCTCAATACTGGCTGAATGTGATAACACAAATTATCTGTGAGGCAAGAACGACTGAATGCACAATGCATAATGCTGATGGAAAACACTTTATAGTTGAAAAGTTTAGATTGTAAAAGTGAGTCAGTGTATCTCCAAAATCCTGAGTGTGCTCGTTTATCTAAAAGGGAACTTCAGTAACCATCAATGTTATTTGTGTTGTGTGAATATTCTTTCTGTTTCATGTTCACTGACCTTTAGGTGACCCGATTGGAGCTTCGCTGTGGGACTTCACCAGACGGCTATCAGTGTACGGGCTGCTCTGCGACGCAAATGGCACATCAGGACTGACTGCGTCTGCTTCCTCCACCCTGCTCTCCTCATCTTCTTCTTCATCTTCCTCCTCTGCCACCTCCTCCTGCGTGTCCTCTTCTCTTTGATCCAGCTCTGTTGTGTCGTCCTGCCGCTGTCTCTCCTGCTGTTTGCTGTGATTCTCAATCACCTGTGCAGGTCACACAAACAAAGTGTGACATAGGTGAGCCTAAAGTTTTGCAGACTGCAAACGGGAGATTTTACACAACTCTATGATTAACTCTGTGACTGTGGTGGATAATAACAACCGTCCAAGAAAAACAAGTAGAAAGCCAATAGATCTGTTTACCTTATTAGCCGTCTCCATAACAACCTCAATGTTAAGGTTCTGCGCAGCCATGGCCAGCAACTCATCATCGTCGTCCCCGACATCCCAAGCATCGCTTGTTATGCTCTCAAACTCCTGGAAGGTGGTTGCCTTCTTGGGCTTGCCTGGTGTGGCTGGAGGAGGCTTGTTGCCAGCTTTAATAAGACTGGAAGATGGACAGAGAGAGAAAATAATCATGTATGAGAAGAAATCTTTATTCCAGACACAGGGGGATCCATATCGTATAAAAACTAATAATAATAATTAAAAAAAACAGACAAATAGACAAAGTATGTAAGGCCTTCTGCCACATTCAATGCCTAACATACAGACAGGTTCGCCAGTGGTACCACAGTCTAGAAGAGAATCTGATAGAACTGCATACAGGGTTAGCTATAACAGCAATCAGATCGTTTTCTGACTCAGCACATAAATATGTACATCAGGTTACGTAGGACAGTGAGCAGGTAGAAGCTCCACTGGACCTTCTTGAGGTTTTCAGCCGCAGCCTCATGCTGTCATTATCCGCCACCATGAGTTTTCTAATACTGTCTTGTTTATATCGACACCACAGATGGGCAGTATACAATGGTGTACAATATGCTCTAAAAAGGGCAATCTTCACAGTTACAGAACACATGCTAAACTTACAACATAGCATGTTTGCTTGAGCATGCAGCTTTGTCCTGATCATCAGACAGGTCTTCTGTCAAAACATGGCCCAGATATGTGATCTCCCTGCACACACTGAGGACAGTGCCACACAGGTGGAAAACAGGGAAGTTTAACCATCTGTCTTCTCTACCTTTGACAATCATAATCTTACTCTTTTTGGCTTTATATATCATATCACATTCTGCACCATACTTAGTACATATCATCAGAAGCTTTTGAAGACCAGCACTTTGTGGAGTAAAAATTACCAAATCATCTGCAAACAAAAGATGATTAATTAGTATTAGTCATCCTTATGGTTTGAAATATTTAGTCAACATAATGCTGGTTTCAAAATCATTTCCCTTTGACAACATTACACTGATCCAAGATTTTCAATGGTGCTTTCTGAAGTTTCACTTGTGTTTCTTAAAGTAGTACATGGTTCCTTCTTGAGTGTGCGCTTGGATCAACTTGCTGTTTCTGTTTAGTTTCAGTTCCTTGAGTGACTGCATGGCATTTACAAGCACATGCTGAGATTTAGCAAAATGACTTCTTCCTTAATAGCTCATGAAGCCATGCAAATCATAGCACAGTGCTACAGGCTGCCACACAAGCCCAGACTGAAAACTTATTTCCTCAAATAATGCCTCTTTTCTCTCCAGGAATATCATAGTTGAATTTGACAAAAGAACTTAATCAAAACTCACATTTAGCTGTTATGACTTTTTCTTATAAATCCAGTTCTTGCCTCAGTCCAGAACAATAGAACAGCCCATCACCATGACAGTGCTGAGTAATGAGCAGACTGATCTTTAGGCTAACTTTTAGCTGTGCTGCAGCTTTGCAGTGTTCTCAGAACGAGCATCACTGTTGTTCTGCTCATCTCTTTAGTCTTGCATGTCATTTATCTAAATAGAGATTAATTCAGGCACACATCTGCAAGGTTACAGGTATTTGTGAGACACACGGGCAGTGGAAGAGAGGCCTTCAGATGGGCTGCTATTTTGCTGTACTTTTGGGAGTTCTGCTCTACAGACATGCAGTTTTATCTACAAGCTGACTTGGTTTTCAAATTTCCACTGGGTAAAAACCGCCACTGACTGACAATTCCTGAAAGCTTACCTACATTTCAATTCCTTACATTGTTTCAGACAGTGGAAGACTAGACCCTGTCTCTGTACTATTTCAGCTGTTTGTAAGAAAAGATCCAGTTCCACATGGGATTATTTTAAGTCCTCAGGCAAAGGTTTCATAACATGTCGTCTTGCCATTAAAATTCATATCAAGCTATGACATGTGCGGGACTGTGTAAGATAAAACAGCAGTGGATAGGAGCACATAAAAAAGACCAATATATGGCAGACAGGATGGAAACTTTAACTACAGCTAAATACATTTATCCTGTTAATATCTCATCTCTTTAACACCTTGTCAAGGAAAAAAATAAACTCAGACTGATTATCAGTCGTAAAATGACAGAGGAGGAAAGTTTTAACATTGCTGTTTTTATTTTTCAGGTTTTTTGTTGTTGTTTGTGTTTTCTTATCTGAACCTGTAACTAAAAATCTGGTCATGTGAAATTCCATACTCAGTATAGTCTGAGAGAGTAAGTCAGTGATAACATGTTCAAACAAGCTGCAATTACAGCTGCATCTGAACTTATTATGTCAGTTTGTGTGTAGTGCTCAGGAAACAACAATTAAAGAATGTTCCAAATTATTAATTCAGCTCAACCGATCAAAACGACCGGTTACAGCCCTTTATAAAATAATCATTCTCCATCCGCTGCGTATTGAGATGCATTTAAGGTAAGTTTATTTATAAAGCACAATTCATGTACAAAACAATTCAAAGTGCTTTACACCAACACACTGTGCATAGATTACAGCCAAGAGGCTACTGTTTAAGCTAACAGTATCAGCCAACAGTAGCATGAGCATCGCGTTTGCTGTTCATATCAATATCTTTGTTGAAATGGCTGTTCAACTTGTAAAATCTAAAGCAGCTTATCAGCAGCTACCTTTCCTCTCTCCAAAGTGAGCTTGTTGGATGCTCTGGAAGTTCACCTTACCTGTGGCCTTAACTAATGCAGTTTAATTAGGCCCCACCTCTACACTCTGCACGCTGTGTTCGTGTGCAGAGCAGATGTCTAACAGCAGAGTATCGCACCGCTGGAGGTGGCAATACAGCTTCAGTCAACAAAGTATGACGGTGTCCATGTGAAAACTAAACAATTTCATTCTTGACATTCTGAGGACGAGGCACTAATAATACAGTGATGTAGAGGAAAAACTGAAATGCAACTCAGTCAAAGCTGACGTGTTTGACACCTGAGAAAAACTGCTCTGGTTTTTATTTGGGTCCATGTGACTCTTGACTTAATGGACCTAGAGTAGAAGAAAATGTGATTTGATTTTAAAAAGGCATGAGGGCTACATAAATAATGTCTTGCTAGTCATTTTACTCATGTTTAAATACAGTATACACTTATGGTTCAAATCTAGACAAAAAATCTATCAGTACAACCTGTAGCTATAGTAATGCATGCTCTATAGAAACAAAAAAAAGACAATGCAAATTTAAAATAAAAGCTATTTTATTCTTTTTCTTTTTTTCTGAACCGCCTGATTAAATTGGTTTTCAGAATTTTTTTTCTGCCAAATATCAGAATCAGCTTCAAAATATCTATATCAGTTGGGGTCATCTCACACTCAGGAGAACCAAAGCAAATCAGCACAGACACATAAACAGTTTAACTATTTATTGTTGTTCATACGCAGACAGACCTCTGCTGTTCCTTGTACACTCAGCCAGCTCTCTGCTCTCTCCTCGACCAGGGCTACTCTGTTCAGTCCTATGAGGGCCGCAATCCTGCAGGTTTTCAATGACTATCGTTTTTGCTCACGATATCTATCTATCTCATTATTATCCTTCCCCACACCCCACCCCACTATCACGGATAACGTCGTTTCTGACCCCCCGCACCCCCCGCAACCCCAGCATTCTTCCCACCACTATCACCTCTCCCCCCACTTCCACAAGACGCCGCGCCTCCTCTGCTGCGCTCTACTGTGGTCTCCCCCCCCATCTTCACTTCCTCATAATACTTCTCCTCGTAGCTCCTCGCCCCTTCCCCCTTCCCCCTTCTCCCTCCCCCAAACGAAGCTCTCACCCATCAAGGCCTGAGCAGTGCTTTTTGTTATGTTGTAGAGATTACCTCTCGACTCGGCGCACTTTCCTCTCTCTCCTCTTCCCCACACTTTCCTATCTTAGTTATGGAGCCCCACGACGCACTCTATTTATCTCCTCCCCTCCCCTCTCCTGTTTCCTTGTGGCTTTGATGTATAATTATAATCTTTCTACCGGTCCGTGCCATTCCCTGTTCAAAATTTATTCCTATATTTTAATTTTAATTCAAAAATCCTTACAGATTGAATATTCGCAGAACACCATTTTATAATTCTTTTTTTTATTATAATTTAATAATCCCTTATAAGATTAAATATTCCCGTTTTTAAAAGAATAAAACAGGGGGACTATTCTGGTTTTTTATTATCCAAAAAAAGCATATTTCTTTTTTTTCCATTTTTTACTTTATTTTCGTGCGCACCCGGGTTATTGCTATTTTTTCTTTTATAAATAATTTATTGTCATCTTCAAAACGAATTGACTGCTTCTGCTCCAACACACCTGACTCATGTTAATGAGTCATTTTGCAGAGCTTGATTGGCTAGTGGATCTATTTGATTTGAGTGTGTTGGAGCAGAGTAATGTTGAAAACCTGCAGGATTGCAGCCCCAGTAAGACCGAAATGAGTAGCCCTGTCCTAAACTATTTCAGTCCTCTCCGGCAGACCGATCAACAGACTACTACAGATAGAGGCAGGTGGCACAGCTGCGACTAGCCTGCATGCTACTCCACCCCTCTCCTCTGCAGCTGAGCCAAACCACAGGCACAGCGCTACATTTACGTTTCCCTAACATGCATATAAACAGAATTTCAAAACCATCATACCAATGTAGTCTTGTTTCACAATAAATTAATGCAATGGTGAATTTTTATGATTAGTTTAACAACAACACTGGGTCACACACAGACCATTTTTATCCAACAATAAAATTTTCTAACCTTCACAAGGAACTACCATGCTAAGTGGTGCTGTGCTGTCTAAAATCGTGTATTTGATGCATACAACTCCAACCACCCTCTCAACCTCTGCTCCTCCACATCTGTCGCATCAAGCTGAAGTCTTGAAAGCAGGTGTTTGGAACTCAGTAGTCCAGCTCTGTCTCTAATGTCAAACCCGCAGTCTGCAAACGCAATAATAATTTAAAATAAATAATAAATAATAATAAATAATAATAAATAATTTAACAACACATATTTTACACGTATTATGTTGATACTTGGGAAAGGAAAAAGAAAACTTGTGCCGTGACAATCATGAGAACAGTTTTGGAAAACACATAAAGCACTCACCATAGCTGAAAAAATATAATATATCCAAAAAAAAAACACTAGAAACCAGTTGTGACTATACTTATTAGCTATAATACAGCCGGGTGTGCCTGCAAGTCCCACAATGCTTTGCAGTGTGAGATCACATTCCTGCGCTTTATCCATCAGCTGTTGACTGCTGGAACAAACCCTTCTACATTCCTGAAAGGCACACAACTAAAACCAGAGTATCTGATCAGGTAACACTTTAAGAATTCTGAAATTCTGTTGTTTAAACATTTACCATCAAATGGCAATCACAAAATATTCTTTTAGGAGAAAGCGATAGGAACCCCAAACTAAAATGTCAAGGGACTTGGCTTTAAGCATACATGTTTCTCATTTGTGGACAGGACAGCTTTATCAAATCCCAAGCGAAATCATTCAAGAAGATATGTATTACAGGGTAAATAATAAAAAGAAAAAAGTCTGAGCTAATTTAGATATTTTGCGGTGATACATTTTCATTCAATGTTTTTACGCAGGACAAATCCCTGCTGAATTTAGAAAAAAAAGAAAAGAAAAAATGACCAAAAAAAAAAAAAACACAAAACGTGACCAGTTAAAGTACCAGCTAAAATGTGGCCAAACCACACCTTAGACCATGGTGGTCAAGCTGGTTACCAGCTTAATTCCAGCTGGTTTAAGTACTCTTGCTAATATAGATAGTCTGAGATATGTTTCATCTGGCACTTTAGTTGGTCAAGTTGTTTTTTTCAGCAGAAATATGTGCCACATCGATCGTCAACAAATGCTTTAAATCTAAATCTGAGGGCCGGAAATACATTACAGTGATAAATAAAGCTCAGTTTAACAACCGGTACAATAAAGAGGCAAAAGTTTGACAACTACTTTGAAAAGATCACCAAATATTTCCTTACAGTGTCGAAGCACATTTAACTTACTTTGCATGAAGAAGTGGATCGAAGGGTGGATGCTGTGCGCCGTAGACATGCTGAATGCTGAGGAAGTGAGAGCGAGAGATTGGTAATGAATGGACTAATCTCTAACTGGCTACCAAGCTAACCATGTTAGCCTTTACTTACTCAAAACGATAATGATAAAAACAGCAGGAATGTGACACGTGGTAATTAAAAGGAACTCATTTTGTTTCAAGACTGCAGCTATTTTAAATATACATGGTCACAACTCCGTGACGGTGTGGATAAATTGCTCAACTGTTAGCCACAGTTAGCAGCGTAGCTTGTTGACAGCTATTAGCAGCAAAGTATAAACTGTGTATGCAAAATTAATTTATCTCAGGCACTGTTACATTAAAGGGGTTGAAATTCGCAGCTGTAACTTTATGCAGTATCATTATACCCCCCAACAAAATTAAAGTTGTCTTTGAAGGCAGCACAGCGCCAATGGAGTTAAGCTAGTTAAGCTAAGCTAGCCAACAAGAGAGAACACGTCACTTACCTGCCAGGAACCTTGGCTGCGTCTCTTTTCCAGAACTGTTTTTTATTTCCGTCACTCGACATTTTCCCCCCGCTGTCTAATAAGTCCCAAGATTGATCGCCCTAACGCTGTCGTTGTCTCTAAACTGTTTAATTTGTATTTATTTACACCAGGTCCCCTCCTCCAAAACTCAGAAAGCTGCCATGTTGATACTCCTTAATGGGCGAGTAAACGCAATGTTGATTGGCTAGAGTGACTCTTCCTTGTTGTGAGCCAATCATAAGTGAGATCGGCTGTTCGGCAGACGGAGGAGCAGCTGACGTCATGCTTCACAGTCTTTGCTTTGTTGACAGAAACTACAATCTGTGTGTCAATCAAAAGAGACCACCAGCATCAGGACCAGAGGAGGAGGAGGAATTCAAACCCCATAATTAAGCAGTATCATCGCAGATTACTGATGGACACCTGATTTTTAAATTTATCTATTTAAATTGGAATTTAAAAATCTATCAGATATTAATGTAATAAATTTAATACATGTATTATATGAAAATGTTTTCATACAATATGAAACAAGACTTTTCCTTAAAATTGTGTTTTGCCTTGGTTGATGTACAAATGATTATTGCCTTCAGGTTTCATGTTATTACCTGAAAAACATCAGCAGTCCTTCTAATCAAGACTGTTGTTGGAATTAGAAGTGCTTTTGGAAATCATTGCTCAGTTAAATGCCAAAGCTGCAACAAAATACTCTTAAACACTTCTAAATGATATATTAATTGATAATAAATCCTTCATACAAGTCAGATCCTGACCTTACCAAGAAAGTGATGTTACATTGAATGCACGGTTTTAAAATCTCATAAATGCAAAGTTAGGGTAGTCTCACAGACTGGTCGTTATGAACAAAATGAAAATACTATGAGTCAGGTATCAAAAGCTCATGTTTGAACTGGAGCTGTTTGCTCCATTTGGCACAACCATTAAAAAAAAGTAAGAGCTCTCACTCTGTTCCAATTTCCCATGATTGTAAATGTCATGTCCTCTTTTGCTAGAGTTGTTACAAATGTCCCTCAGTGCTAGACTTTCTATTCAAATAGCTACAATACATTTATTTCATTTGATTTTATTTCATATTAATTGAATCAATTTATGCTATCATATTATTTAGCCTGTGTCAACCAGATCTTGGAAGTTTTGGTGTCAAATGTTGGTGTCAAACATTGTCACAACAACTAATTGTGTAAGTAGCTTCTCAAAATTAACCTCCATAGTTATAGAATAGTCATTAGAAAAAAAGAAACAGCTTTGTTACACTTACAGGCAGCAATTGGTCAAGTTGAGAAGATCAACCATCTCAAACACTATCAAATACAGTAAAAAATAAATAAAAATTCTATCTGTCATCGTCTACCAATGTTTATTTTTATTTTGTGCTTTCAGCTGTCCTTGTGGATATTAGTAAATCGACAATGATATACTGATAGAAACATTGGTTCCTGTAAATTTTAAAACTTTGTCTCTTGAATTTTTTGTTTCTGTTTTTTGTTTCTTTTTTTCTTTTCTTTTCTTTTCTTTTCTTTTTCTTTTCTTTTCTTTTCTTTTTTTTTTACGTAAGTAATTCCAGAAAGGAAAGTGGCAAGCGGTTCATTCCTTAAAAAAACTTAAAAAAAAAAAAAACAAAACAGAGGAGGCCATCTTTTTCACACACGATCTTTGCCGTAAATCCCTCATTCCTTGACAACTCCTACCGACAATCCGAGTCAATATAACGCAGGCGCTGGACGCTTTTTGTAACGTGGTCGTAATAAAGTTCCGATTTAAGATATTTGGACGGCGGAACTAATGACAGGTCTAAACGACAGTATGGATCCACCTAAATTACTATCGTCTCGGCTTTTTCTACACCACAGGCAGGTAGAAGTTGTTCTAAGTCGTAGTACTTTTTCGTGGAAGGAAATTGAGAAAAGCAAAAAACGAAGTTCTGGCATTTCTGCAGCAGGTAAGTCAGACAGAGGAATGACTTATGTATTCTTTTTAAATAGCATTATAGGACCTAAACTTTAGAAATTATATTTATTCATGTCTAAACCTGTCATTTTACAACAAGTTTTTGATATAACAAAAATAACAGGTAAAAAAAAAAAAAAAAAAAAAAGAGTACACGTTCATCTTTGCACATTCAAACATTTATTTCCACTCAGCACCTGATTGACTTTTAGTAGGCTAAATGCGAGCATACTTCTACACTCACACACAAAGCACAGCGTGAAGCAGCTGTTTTCTCATTCTGCACTCTTTATCTGGATCATGCACATGTTGAGGGAACAACTGTCAGGTCATGTAGCTCCAGCAGAAGTCTGTACTGTCAAAAGTAAGTCACAGGTGGGTTTTCAGGTACAAGTAATTACAAGCCTCTGCTGCTTCTAAGCATCCTGCAGAGTTGGCTGTTATTTGATATGTCCATCAGGAGGGAGTGAGTTCATTAACTCATTCATAAAATGGGAAATTGGATTACTGCTCCATTGGGCACCACTTTACAGATCTCCACAATGTGAGTTTTTTTTTGCTTTATTTATTTGAAGAAGACAAGGGTCGAGCTTCGTCCAAGAGGCTTTGATGAGCCAAAAAGAAAATCCCCTGAACATAATATTAAACTAAAGTAAAAAAACAAACAAACAAAAAATGGTATACTTTAATTTTAATGCAGTCACTCCATCTCCAAAGTGAGAAATTCTGTCCCCTTTTCTTGGCTTTTTGCTTTGTTCACCAAAGTCCAATCAGCAGCTATTTATTTCTCTTATAAAATAGCAAAAATGCTTTATAAGCATCCTTTGTCTCATGTTTCTCCAGTGTCTTTGTTTCATGTTTGACTGGAAATTGTAGCCTACTTCTAATAACTGTTGTATTGTCTCAGTTGAAGGTTGAAAATTCTGATTTCACATTGGCCCTTGAACGTCTCGCCTTGGACAATGATGAAAGAATTTCTGTTGAAAGCAGCTGGCAGATAAGAAGCTATATTAGCTAACAAAACAGTACATTAATGCTAGCTGGTAGATTTGGTGACAAAATTCAGAGGAATGGACTGACTGAAGCTCACTGTCAACATGAGATACTTATCATGAATATTTTTAAACAATGTTATATCTGCAGGCTAGTAAGCTAATGCAACCTTTATGTCAGTGAAAATACAACACGTAGTAATTATTTGGTTATTTTTTTACTTTCATTCATGACTGCTTACATTGTTTACTGTTTTTAATTAGTTAGCTAAACAAATGTATCCTCACTCATGGTTAGCATGGTAGAAGGCATAACTTAAATGGATACAAACATGTTCATTAAGTCATTTTTCTTATACTAGACAGTATTTTAGTTACACCAGTTGTCTTATTCCAGTCTAAGATGAAAGTAAGTCAATATCCCAGCATGCATTACTTTAATGGTCTGTAAACAAAGTTTTCCATTTACTTTAATGTGCTATGAAACAACTCCTCCGAATGTTTCCATCATTTGCATCACACAACTTCCACTTAATCCGGATGTTCTTATATCCCCCTGAGGCTAATGTTTGTTCACCTAGATGGGTTCCCTGGTCTGCAATTACAGTGCTATATCAAGTGGAGTGATTACAGCTGGCACTCCACACTTCAGTTTAAACCTCCCCATTGACCTTCTGTAAAGTGGTATCAAGTGCCCTATAATAACCTGCCATAAAGACTTCCATTTATTGAGTCAATTTTCAACATGGCTTCATCAAAGCACCCCCCAGTGATCACTGTGACAAGAGTGGGATAGTTTACCCTGAAGTTGGGAATGAAAGGACACGTTGCCAATGAAATATGTAACAAGTTTGAACACTGCTGTTAGAAAAAGAGTTGAGAACTACATACCCAAGCTCTTTGTATACTTTACAACTCTTGAGAAGTGTTTGGTTATCATTAATACTCAATACAGTTCAGGCACCCAGTAACTTCAGTGAAGAATAGGGTGTTGCTGACTGGAATTTTCTTTGACGTTTTTCCACCTTCCCAAACGAGAACTCCCCCATCACTGGATTTTATTTACATGTCAACTTGAATAACAAACACTCCACTCCTCTCTTTCTGTGGTTCTTCATGTGTTTGCCTCAGGTTTAAAGCACTGAAATCTGACTGCTGTTCTTCACATGTTTATTCTAGTTACCTGCTAGCCAGATTCAACACACAAGACTGTTTAAAGTTGTCAGAAAGTCTGGGGGAAAGTTCATCTCAGCAGGAAATCACACATTTGGCAGTTTCTAAGCAACCTACTTCAAAAAAATTCATAGCAATTTTCTCAAACCTATACCATGTGTTTAAAAAAAAAAACTATGAGAAGTTGATATAAACCAGACTAGTCTTGATATTTCCCTTTTAAATGGTCATTTAAGTGGATTTGGTTGAACCGAAGTGTAGGTGAGGCAGGCATGCTGCATCCAGGTAGACAGAAACGGAGCTCCAGTAAATTATATATCCAATTAACCCGAGTAACTTATGATACAAAAACATGATGGAGTAAAAAGTAAAATACTTTGAAGTAGGGATGTTCAATATTGGCTTTTTTGTTTTTTTACTGATATCCAATATCAACCGATAAAAATCTAAGCAGACAGCTGTGAAGTTGTATCTCTCAACTATATTCTCCTCGGACAGCAAAGATCCCAAACTAGCCTTAACTCAGCCAGAGGAGTTCATTTTGGCCATCTGGCTGCCATACATCAGATACTAGCAGGTATTAGCCAACATGGGGCAAATTATAATGTTTCTGCCAACTTGGTAACTTAACCAACAGCTTAAAACCAGACATATTACTGTATAAGCAGCTTCAAAGCTTGTTGCTATAGTCTGTAGCAGCAGCAGCTGCACAGTAGTCATGACTCTAAAAGGAATGCTCGGAAATGAAGTTCTTCAAGAATAACAATAACTTTTCGATATGCCTGACTAATGCTAATGGATCGTGATCTCGCGATATTTTATCAGTAAAAATATTGGTATGAAAAAACAGATACCAATTTTTTTCCTATATCACATTTTACTGCCAATATCAGTCAATAATATCGAACATCTCTACTTTAAAGAACATCTTCCTTTGGAATTACTATGCTTCCGTATTTGCACTCATACCCTGGCATCTTTTCTTAGGCATAACTGAGATCTATTTTGAGTCAAAATAGAAGATCCGATTAACCAAGTTTACTCTGTGCCTTCAGTAAAGTTCATGTACATCAGACTGAGAAAAGGTTACATGATTTTGCACGTTAGTCACTAAGAACCACAGCTGTTCTAAAAACGTTGCTGCTAACGACTATAGGAATGTAACAAGGCACACCAATGTAGAGTCATGAGCCACATTATCTAAATCCTTCCCCTCCTGCTTAATTTCTGACCATTACCACCCTTTCCCACGAGTCCCCAAGTTGTGAATCATAGTGCAAATGTGCTACTTATAAAAATTAAATGCAGCAGTAATACACAAAGGCGCCAAAGTGAACCACCCATATCTCCACCCCCGAACAATTGTATAAAAAGCAGTATCAATTTACTTCAGCAATTGTTATTCTAGTGGGAAGTATAACCATAGGTTAACCAGCAGTAAAATTACACCTACCGACATTATACTTTCTTTAATGAAAGCATATACAAAAGAAAATTCACAGTGTATAATTGCAAGGATTGAAATAACCTCCTAACTTTGGTGATGCCCTTGTTCTTTCTAAATGACTAACCTAGACTTTTGTTAGTAGAAACCCGCTTTAATCTTCCTTTCAGCCTCATTTATTAATTCTATCAGCTTGCAGAGATCTTTATTGCCTGCTTCAAGCTGTGACAACGTAAAAATGGCTTCTTTCCCCAAGCTCAGCTTTACAAAACAAAGCAAACACTATGCTAATATTTAAGATAATGCTAACACCTTAATGCTGAGCCAATATGATCTTTGCTGGAATCAGTCTTTGGGTTTAGCTTTAGCATATTAGCATGCAGTTCTTTGTCTGTTGGCTTGATATAGTTAAGACCAACAGCAGTTTTAATTGTAAATAAATAAAAATTGAATACAACGTGACTTGGCTGTGCTTTGTCATACTTTTAAAAGCTTTTCTTTTCTCTACATATGATAGCATTTTTGGTAGGACAGATTGTTAGGTGATGTTGTTTGTGCCTGATTGCTAATGATGGGAAATGTTGCTAGCTGTTCATCATTATTTTAAAGCTGCACATCACCCATTTTTGTGCCAGAGACTACATCAGGAGACCGACAAAGTTACTAGGATTCATTGCCAATAAAAGAATGTCCATATAAGATTTAACCAATTAAATAATTTTTTGTCTCTTGCTAGTACTTTGGCAGAATGAACTAGCACTGCTAGTCACTGTTCTCCTGCCATACCTTCCACCTTGGCTGTCCTTTTTTCTCCATCTGTTTGCCTAAGCATTGGCTCAACAAACACCATTGTGCCTCAGAGAAATCCACATGTCTTGTTTGACAGCTCACTGCCATGTGTACCCAGTCAGATCTGCGCTTTGTAATCTAAAGCTGATGCTCAATGCACAGGCCTGTCTGTGTGCTGAGAGACGGCTGCAGAGGGAGGACAGGTGATGCAGAGAAATAAACACTGCCAGGAAACGACAGCTGGATATCGGGTAAATGTGCAGGTTTATACTGCATCACTGGCAGCATTATAGGATGTTTTGTCCCATTGATTGCCTTTATTTTCCTGAGCTTTGGGTAATAGGAGTAAAGATTTGGGCCTTTAGAAACCAATTACACCTGCATGAGGCTATGGTTTTATAATGTAGTTCTGCAACTTTAATCTACTGCAGCTCCAGGCTTTTGTTAAAGCTTAGCGTTTCTTTCTCAACTACATAAGCTCGTATCAGTTTTCTCACCAACAGTTTAGTCTTATCTCATCAGTCATGCTCATGCCGTTTGGAGTGCAATATATAGAAGGTAAAAGGAGGATGGAAGTGACATACAGACAACCTGAATGTTATGAAATCACTTCCAAACATTGCAAAGCCTTTCCTCAAGCTTGCAGCAGCTTGTCCTCTTACACGTTGTTAGTGCCAAACCACAGTAACAATAAAGGGATTACAAACTGATCCACTGTGTACAGGGAGGGGTGCAGAGAACAACAGCAGAATATGAATATGATGACAGCCCGTTGTTGCCAGAGGACTGGAAGAAGGTGAGGCCAGGCGCCGTGTTGTCAGAAATATCATATGCACAAGCACAAACACTAAATCTCTGGTGCATACACGCGAATATATTACCAATACTGCGTTAAGATCAAAGTCAGCGCAGTTGATCTAAATCTATCACATACATCATTGTTTTGCTGTTGAGCTGATGGTGTTGGGTCACTTCAATACTCAAGGGTGTAACAAGGAATTCAGATCTTATACAGATAAGAAGCACCATGAGGGGAAACTGTATCATCAGTGGAATCCTGTCAGATGGGATGCCATCCTATTTAGGGAAAACAGGATGAGCAAGCTAACAGTCAAAACACTTTGAGCTCATGCATTAGTTGTTCAAACATAAAAAAAGATGCGAAATCCACTTCTAAACAAGTTGGGAAGTTCTTTGAACGCAATGCAAAGTTAACTGTGGTGGCGGCATAACGGTTTGTCATACTGACTTAGGGCTCAAAGGTCACGCTCGCCTCACGGTGGTTTTGGTCACAATTTTATCCTCTGCAGGTATTATTGCAACTTCAATTAACATGCTGGTTGTAAGGTTCCAGAATAGTGTATGATAATATAAAACTGACTTTTTTTCTTTGTTTCATCCCAACTCTTTTGGAAGTATGATGTTTGACGCATCAAACTTAGTTTTGAGGTGAGGATTGTACAAAGTAGTCTCTGATTGAGCAGGTTTGAACTAATTTAGTATTAACTGAGGGTACAACTAAGTCCTAAATGTCCTCTTCCATCTCAGGAACAGGCATTAAAGGCTAGCCACTTTCTGAAATGGTGATGCTTCACCAGCCGAATGTTTTGGAGTAAAATCTTTGCATTTTATCATTAGCAAGCAGTCTTGCCTGATGTGGCCTTTGAGAGCACCTCAGACAGCCATCGTTAATTTGTCGTGTGCAGGGCCGTTGTTAACTGTTATTTTCATTATTGATTAATCTGCTTGGTATTTTCTTGATTAACTGTTTTGTCAATAACGTGTCAGAGAGCAGGGGCCTTTATGATTCATTACAAATGTTTTGCCTTGTCTGGACAACATCCAGAATGTCATCGTCTGCAAGGTTTAGTTCCTTTGGGATTTCTTGTATGTTGTGGAAGTCACGTATCATTTCCTCAGTCTGTGCTCTGCTTTTCAGTTCAGCTGTCTGAAATTCTTGTTGTGTTTTCTGGGTTTTGTATGTTGCCGTGTTCCTAGTTTATGCTCTGAAAAGGGGGATGCTCCACAAATCTCACTGTATTATAATGACAATAAATGGACTTTGATTTGAGTCGAGTTGAGTCATCCCTTCATGTATTTGGTAATGTTTCCTTCCTGGACTTCTGTTAGTGATTGCCTCACCTGCTCCTTAGTAGGTGTCTCAATATATAATCTGTCTGTGTTCCTTTATTCCCTGCCAGTCCATTGTAGTCACTGTTGTTTGTTTTTTGTGTTGTCATCCGCTTCTGGCCAACTTATCAGCCAATTGGCCAGTTATTCCTGTGTTTTTGTCTCAGTGTCATGTTTCTGATGTGTGCCATGGCACCATCTTTTGTTTGTTTTCTAGATGATATCTTCATTTGAGTAACCTACCTACCGCATGCCTGTGGTCCTGACACACAGCCTAAATATGTTCTGTGTACTTTCATGTAAAATGAATCAAGCCCTTGGAAATAAAAATTCATATGTGGATTTTGACAGTGAATTACAGCAGCATTGCGTCTTGGATACATTTAGGTCAGGACTAATAGGCCTGTTCTACTTGGCTTCAAGCTTTTGTACACCAAAAGGCAAAGATGTGCTCTACTTTTTTCTGAGTTTACCAGAATGAGCAACAGCTCAAATAGCTGAATCTGACTGACCTAAACTTCATGATAATAGCACAAAAAATGTTTATTTTCCATTATTCTCAGAAATAATTATCACCTATGGACCAGTGGCTAAATGTTTGATGTAAAAATATGTGTGCGTGTATATGTTTAGCTTTAATCTTTGGCATTTTTATTAGATGCAACTACGTAAGGGAGCAAGGGGTACTGAGTAAATAGATACAACCAGTTACAAATATCACAACTTAAAAGGCTTGGCAACCAGTGTTGTGCATTAAACAAAAATATGCAAACTGAAACTGGCCCTGCACCAGAGCCCCCATTACATTGCAGGTGTTAATCCTTCTCATGTGGATTCAGTAGAAACCAGTGGCACCCTGAGCCCTGAGGACTTGGATTTCTCTGGCTCAGTGGGGAAAGGTACAAATAGTGCCAGAGCTGGAGATTATGTTCACATTCAGGGCAAAGCCACACAATGCCGTTGCCAGAATCTGAGGTCCAGAGTTACACATGGCAGGGTTACTGAGCCATTGTTTGTTTCTCTGTGTCCTGGTTTCACACGATTGCATGTTAGCGCTTGACCCAATTCCCATGGCAGTGAACTTGAGCCACTCTTGAGGAGACTGAACTGAAACCTAAATTATTCTTCTCAATCCTGTGGCAAAATGTGTATAATAAAGATTTTGGACAGTCATTCCTTAGAGTTAAGAATTAAAGCCAAATGGGCAAATCCATTGATACAGCACATGGAGACGGGATTGTATCCATTGATGCAAGTTTTGGTTTTCAAAAGAATTAGTTTAAAATTAATGGGCGCTTCAGTGAAGTACCAAGTCTTAGCATCAATTTGAATGGACATGCATCACTGTTGGCCTGTAAGACACGTTTTGTTTTTTCTTTAAATAGTGACCAAACTAAAGGCTTTCAAGGGAACACAGATGTAAAAAAGATGGGCTGATGAAATTTGAACCAAACATATGTGGCCTTTTGGGAAATGCTTGTTCTCTCTGAAAATGCAGGAAAAATCAAGTCTGATAGTTTGAATAATCAAATGTGATATTTAGAAGGAAAAAAAAAGACAGATAAGTCATTACAGCTTACAGAGGTCCAAAAGCAGAATCTAGTTTAATGATGACACAGCAGTGAAAAAATATAGAGAAAAAGTTAGTCAGTTTACACTTAAATTTATTTTAAGCATTGAGACTAGCTTTGTCTAAGAAGCAAATACAGGCAAAAGGAAAAACAAATCTAAACGCATAAGTAGCTGCCCAGAAAAGTTGGAGAGTGTGTGTTTTTTTTTTATGAAATACTTTATCTGTAATTTCTTAAGTTACTTGAACCATTACTGAATAGACACTTACTAATGGAAATGATTTTCAATGTCTTCATGAACCAGTTTAACTGAATTACTAAATGATACAAAATCTCAAATTTGATCCCAGCAATATATTCAAAATATTTTGAGAGAAAGGGCAAAAAGAAAGACAAAAAGGATTATTCCGTAAACAGGTTACACTGTTCTGGAAGACTGAACAATGAACAGATTAACCGGTGAGGGTGTCAGCAATGGGTATAAAAGGAGCATCTACCAAAGGCTTAGTCTTTTTAGGTGAGAATGAACATTTTAACACTTTTATGTCAAAGTCCATCAAAGAATCAATATCCAGTTAAAAGACGGAAATAAAAAAGAAAATACCAGTTCAAAACTCAAAAAAAGGTTGAGGAAATCTCAGCACTTAAAGGCCAAGGACTAAAACCACTGTCAAACAGATGCAATATTGAGCCTTCAGGCGTCCTTGCGGTGATGTGTTCTCTAAACATAAATTTGACAAATACCTGATCATATATGGTGTATCATAGTCATATTCTCTGTGCTCAGGTTTTGTCCATGTTGCTCCTCTAAATTCTGTGTCCGACAGTAAACCCAAAATGTGCAACTCCTTTGTGCTAAACTCCAGAAATGCAGAAACTGAAACAAGATGTCATAATTCTCTAAATGACTAGCTTTTCCTATCAGAGTTCTCAGGTATCAGCACTGTTTTGCAGCAACAAAATAATATTTAAATGCTTGCTTTCACACACAGAACGAGTTCCAGACAGTTGAAAATAAAGCCTTTTCCCTCAGTTCCTGAAAAGCTGACTTTTTTCAGATAACAGGCCTCTCGGGCTCACAGTAACACACTGAGCCCTGTGGTATGAATAGGCAGCACACACTGGCTCACTACCAGTGCTAAGATCCTTTTCAAGCACAAAGAAAAGTATGTCAGAGCAGAGCAGAGAGGATCTGCCTTGTACAGCCGAGGGCTTAGCATGTAGCTTAGGGACTGCACTGGGCTAAAAAGTAGGGAGTTTGTGTGTGGGTCTGTGTTCCGTGTGTGCGTGGTGATGGGATTAGGTGTTTATGCCTCTCAGAGTGTGTGGCAGGGTTATTGGAGCAGTGTAAGAATGCGGGAATGTCAGCTATTGTTTGCAGTTTCTTCCCCAACACATTGAACTGCCTTGTTTGGAAGGTTTCATCTGACCAAATAGAAAGGAGAAGAAAGCAGCACTGCTTGTTCTGAATCATTCAGCGATGTGTTTTTGTCTTCGACTGAAGTAAATTTGCTTATTAGGTGAAATAATTTAACCTAAGCCGCTTCAAATAATGAACATATGAATGCAAAAGACGCTAGATATTGTGATGTATTTTAGCAAACTAGAAAGCAAGTTTAACATGAAAGCAAAATCTCAAATTTTATGATCAATGATCTCAATCCTGCAGCTGTTAGCCATCTTGACTCCATGCTGTCACTATCAGCATGCAGCCTTTTATCAATCATAAACTACTTTTGCTTATCTGTGTACGCTTGCATGAAATAATTTTTGACGTTTGAACAGCCTCCGTGATGCACCCTGTCCACACAGCTCGGTGATAAGTGTTATTATCAGTTTAGATGCTGCACTGGAGAAATGGGTGCAAAACGATTTCTCTGCAGGGCTTTGCTTTCCCCAGCTTCATGTGCATCCATGGAGGATATACTAAATCAACAGCAGAAACAATAAACTTCCTCACTGAGCTGATTTTAAAGATAGCAAAAGCTGTTATCCTGACTAATTATTACTGAACAGATGCAGATTTGGCATGCTGTCTTCCATTGTTGCACCGAATTACATACATTTGTTGATATATTGTAACTCATGCCTTTATCACACTGTGTAAAATAAAGCATCGTTACTGTATTGTTCAGCCTTATTAAAAAATGTCTTTAAAATGTGATATTAAACACTGTATCTGGCTCAAAGAAAAACCTCGAGGAGAAGGAAAACAAACCCAGTTGCACAAACCAGACGCTTGCAAAAACAAAAGAGTATTCTGTGGGATTTTTTTCTGCAATTTAATTAAATGCAATCATTCTTGTCAACTAGTGCAAGTCATGGTTCTCCTCTAGAAATAGAAAAAGTTGGCCAGTCATGTAATTGACTTTGAACGTTATTGACTTTCAAAAAATAAAAATAAAAAAAGAACACAAAAGACAAATGAGAATTACTTTTTGTTTTTTTAAAATATTCTTCTAGCACCAAAAGCCATTTCAGACTTGAGCTACTTTCCATTAAGGCGGTGGCAACTAAACATGTTGCGTGAGCACCGATTAGCTGAAACATATCTGGACTGCAGCAAATTCCCACGGATCACATGATTAAATAAATGAATTGCAGTGCTGTCCAAACTCCCCCTCCTTAATGGTTTTACCACATAACAATTAGTATCTATCCTATTTCACAGCATCTGAGCCAAACAAACAAGAAAAAGCTGGTTTTTAATAATATTTTCAATTTATTCCAGCCACCTCCATCTGTGCTCTTAAATCTTACAGCTAAATAAAACATTGATTTGAGAAAATTTACTTTAGAAAGATTTCTCCCATTAGAAAACATGTAAAGGTCTCAATAAGGTCTCAAGAACTGAGGAAGCAGCTCATAAGCCGCTGGTCATCCAAAAACAAGTTAGTTTCAACAAAAATGAGGTAAAGTGTTTAAATTAAGCCAAAAGAAAGGAAACACCTCTCGCAGTGCCATTGACCTTCTCATGTTCATTGCTAAGAAATGCCACTTTCAAGCTCTGCATTCAGAAATTACAAAAAGATTTTCATTGGAGTTGAAAGCTATAAAGTCTCCCTGTGTGCACATATACTTTTTTTTTTAATTTACAGTAATTTACCATAGTCCATACATATTCTAATCTAACAACAGCAATCAATTTGGCAGAGCATTTGATGATATTTTACAAAATGTACAAATAAAAATCTTCATTTTGTATTTCTCCCCCATATTTTCTGAGATAAAGCCATTACCCACATGCTCATAAGTCTTCTTCCTATTTGTCAAAATGTGAATATCGATAGTCATAAAGTTATTCATGCTTGCATGGCGTATCCTCTTTATTTTAGAAAGAAATGAAACTCCATTCTCTCACAATCTCTGGAGAGAAATAATATGTCATGGCTCCCTCCCATCCATTTACCCCATCAGCTGAAAAAATTTGCAGAAGAGACTAGGAAGCCTGTATGTGATCCGGCTGAAGAGATCGGTTAAACTCAATGCAAGATTTCCTGGCAAAAAAGCACACTTTTAAATTTGTTCTGTGTCTATCTTTTTATTGTAAGATGGGATTCTCAGGATTTAAATGGAAATGAATCAAAGGAAATTCTTGGTCAGAGCCAGTAGAGAATATTAAGCAACATGATTTTAGTTTTTGATGATTTTGTGATGGTTTTTTTCATGTTCTCTTTATGCTATATTTTCTCTCTGCCACTAGCAATTTGAAAATTACATATTTCCCTATAGACACCCCCCAAACCATATCCCCTCAATAAGCTGCCTTTCAAGGAATTAGCACTGATTTAAATTCTTTGTAGTAGCTCTTAAAGCCAGCTGGCCTAGTACATCTAATCACTACCAGGAGGTACCAGGTCACACTGTGTCCAGCAAACGCTAATGACCAAAACTATTTAAACACAGCCACATTTTTCATCCCAAAGGCTTTTTAAACAAGCAGACTGAATCCTGTTCCTGTGGGAAATATGAACAAAAAAAGCAATACCTATAAACACTCACTAGCTCTCTTGGGATTAGACCTTGCTATTGAATTCACTCTTTGTGAAAGGAAGCCCGAGCTGCCACTCTGAGTTTACTTTAACATCCCACACCTTTAAACATGAATGAACAAAGCTTTATAAGGACATTTCAAGCTTGCACTTTGCACATTTTTCTTACTGTTTGGCAGCAAAACTGCTTTAGAACTCGCTGATCTGTTTGCATGTAAACTGACTAAGTTAGCATAAATATATACGTTAATATAGCCATCTTGATGCCAGATTATGTTAAATTAAATGGATGACATAGTTGTGGACTATTTTAAAGCTTTATGTTTGGTTATATTTTGTTTTTCATGAGCCAGAAATGACTGAGTTGAAGTAAAATGCTAAATGTAGCTTTAATGTTACTGGCTAACGCTATCATTAGCTTAATCAGAAAGTTTGCTCCTGATAAAAATCTTGGATGCATACAAAGTGCGTTAGATTGCTAAAATGTGGCAAAAATGTCATCAATTTTCCTGAATAGAAACAATGTCAGCTCTGAATGGCTTTTTAATGACCGTAGGTGTCAGTTAAGCCACCTTGCACCCTAAATGAGCTCCTTTTATGCTATGATACTTTATTAGAATGACCAGCACACTGATATAAAAAAAAAGCTAGTAACCTCCATGTTAACTTTTGAACATAGATTTAGTGTTTCATAAAAGACATTTATGTTTTTTAAAAGGCCTTTTCCATTCACTTTAAAGGACAAACACTGAGAGATGATGGTTACCGTCTTTATATAAAGTCTCTGTTAGCAAGCTTGCTTATCCATCCAACAGAGTAACATTATTAGCATTCACTGAGATGTGTGCACGTGGCTGCTAGCATTCATTTTATGTCTATTCTGTCACTCCCAGCTCCTCTGGGAAATATCTGCTGCTTCTTCAGCAGCTAAATGCTTCACTTTCTTAACCAGCTGCTCATTTACTTTAGCCATTATAGGTGCCGGGCAGAAGCACACACTGGACTAATCAGAGTTTTCTCACCAAAGCAGCTGCTTGTAACATTTGGATATAGGGACAGTTGAAGCAATATAACCAAAGTAATTACTGTAACAGTAAAGAAAACAATAAAGACAAAAAGAAAGAAAATTGTAGGCCATAAATTCAAAACAATGATCTGCTTTGTGGGGAAATACAGTTGTGTCATTTGAGGCAATTTTAATATAAAGAAATACAGATAATTTACTGCAGCTTTCATCATTTTAACCGCCAACAAATTGTGCCCCTGAGCGCTGGTCACTGTGCAGTTCATTTGAGTAAATTATTTATTCGATGTTCTTCCAGCACACAGCCATACCGTTCAAGTGTGTGAAATAGTGGCCGTTCGCAAGACAGAAGATGAAGACGACACACAGAACAGGAGGCGGCAGAAAGAGACAAACCACCTCTCCCAGCTGTATCCCCATGCATTTACAGGTACAAATTACACAGATATATCCTACTTTATATTTTAAGTCTGAGAATACATGTTTAGATTACTCAAGTGTCTTTTTAAGAAATAAATGTAACATTTTTTGTTTAATACCACCTCATACCATCTCACAGTAGGCCTAATATTTTTTGGTATGTGTGCCAAGCCTGTGCGTTTTGCACCACCAATCACATGTCTGACACTGCAGTTACATGTGCAAACTGCTCCAAAGTTCTAAAAAAATGTGTTTGTTGGAGAGTCCCTAAAAGCTTAGCTAATTGGCAGCATGCCAGTGACTTTGGGGCTCATGCTTGACTTCAAGCTATTAGATTATATCCAAGTAAGATTGGGTTTACATTATTTATCACATTCGGATGATAAACTTAGCTCACTGATGTAAGTGTTTACTGACATTAGTAAGTGAATTGTGTCTGCCACAGTCTGTGGAAACTGTTCTTCAGAGGGGTGTCCTGTCGCTTATATCCTGATTATGTAAACTTTTCAATTTCACATCAACCCTGACTGTTTCTCTGCCCACCCCAATGGAAACATGATGATACTGTAAGTAATTTGGACTGAAGCTCCTTCATAAAAAGTTAACTTTTCTATCTGATGAAAAAAATGCTTAGTGTGATCATTCGACTTTGAAATGCTTAGCGAGGAAATCTGCTGTCGAAGCGCTTAGTGGGTGAATTTTTGCTTCTTAATGTAAATATTTCAGTAACATTCCTAGCAGCAAATTATGCATCTTTACTATCAGTTGAGCCCCTCCTTATTTAAGGAACGTCCTATTCATTTCTTACACATTCACATATCTGATTCACAGTACTGGTAAGAATAAAACTAGGGTTAGTTTTCAAGGTTGTCGCCAGGCAAGGAAGTAGTGAAAATAGCAGATGAGAAAAGTTAAAATGACAGAAATACCAAAAAAAAAAGAAAAGAAGAAAAAAAAATCACCAAGCTGTAGGTCACAAACTATCATAGTCTCTCCAGTGATTTCTATCTCAGAAGGTACTTTTAGATTATGGGTTGCACATTACCTCATGATATGAATAGAAGACATTATCAGCAGCTTTATTCAGCTCTGTTGCTGTTATAACCAGATAAGGAATTCTCTGCTTTTGATAACATCTTCTCTCTACAGACACTCTGCTCTTTGTGGGAAAGCAATGACATATTTGTGGCTAAGTGGTTAGAGTGCTCTATTTTGTCTCTTTACAGTTTCCTATGTGAGGAGGAGCAGGCAACACCAGTGGCGGTGTAGTGACGTCACCTTTCTCTGTGCCAGCCAGGGACTCTGTGAGCAGTGGATCCAACTTACAAATGAACAGCTTTCATTACTCAGTATGTGCTCTCTAATGATGCTTTCTATCAGATATGATGATGCACTTAGGACTTAATGAGAACTCCATCAGATTCGTGTCTTTCTAAATAATCTTGCAGGAATGTTTGAGCAATGAGAAATATTTACACTTGGAATTTGAAGTTTAATTCTTAAAAAGGCACGTAGGGAAAAACAATTATTAGTAAATAAATTGGCTGCCAGTTTAAAAAGTACAAATTTGTATAGATTATCTTGTATGGTGAGAAATTCTCTTGGGTTTACAAAAACTAGGAAGTGTTTCTTAAAAAGGGAGAGGACGGGGAATAGAACTCCTCCACAAAACCTGCGCATTTTGGAATCACGTGACACCTGACCTTATACACAACGCCTATTGTTGTTAGACAACAGCTTTCTTAACGTGCGTCTTCTTCTCTCCTAACCTCACCTCCACAGCTGAGGTTTGTTTCTCCCAGCCAGCACCTTTTTGAACGCCACCAGAGACATCCCCTTCTTGAACTGACTCGGCCACAGCTGTGATTTGGCAGCGTTAGCTTTAGCTTTAGCTTTAGCTGGCACAACTGGTGGAGTCTCTTCTGCTACTGTTTGTTTCACGCTGTTCCTCTGAAAATCTTGAGCTCGAAGCTGGAGGCAGGACTTATGAATAAATAATAATCAGTGGTAAAAACGCTTTGCGCTGGCCATCCCATAGAGATACCTAGCTCCGCAGCGCTCCTGTCGCATCACATCTGGAAAGACTTGTTTTTTTTTCTGTTGTTTTTTCAGCACAAAATCTGGAGAAATTCGAGGATTTCTAACAGGAGAATAACTAGAAGTGAAAGGAAACTCGTCCCTCCAGACTGAGCTCACGTTTGGTTTTCTAGGACTTTTTCTCTTCCTTCCAGGGCGATTCATGTCGGCTCCCCTGTCACTTTCAGTGGCTCACACCGACTTTTCTTGACATTTGGTCTCCTAAAATATGTAAAAGTGCTTTATATGAGAAGTAAGAGCAATATTCCTGTTAGCAGGGACAGAATCAAAGTGAAAATGTTCAGCTGCCTTGTTTTATTGTGGTGTAACAGAGCCAGTTGTTGGTGGAAGTAAACACGCGGACGCTGTCACTGTTCGGTGGATATTCATGTCCCAGATGATCCACTGGAACGGAGTCTGTCGCCTCTAAATGGAGATTCATCAGCAGCTGCCACTAAAACACACTTAAAAACTCAACAAATACATAATGATAGTTTAAAAAATGAAATAAAATTTATCAGGAACAGATTTTTAAAAAGGTCTAAAGACCGTAGACCTCTAAAAGGTCTAAACTTGTGACATCAACATCTTGTACACATGACCTAAAAATGAAAACTAATTGAGAAGTGACTTACAAAAAACCCACCAAAAAACATTTTTGCAGTGTTATTTTCAAAAATTTTCATGTTTCCACATGTATCCGTGGGTCTTTGTTATGAAAGCCGTGATGAATATTGTGTTCAGTCTGCCTCCTGCTTTGATCCCATCTTTTTTATCAGTATAGTCGGGAGCATTCACCCCGTGCTACGTCACTTCCGGTCTGTTGCTGGGGTGCTATTTTTAGGTGGAGTGGCAGGAAAGCCCCGTTGGACCAGTATTTGCACATTTTTGCATTGGCAATGTTCAGTGTTGACCTTATACACGACAAGGGCTTCTACATGTGTTTAAAATGAAAGTTGGCCTTTAATATTTTTGCTTTTTTTTCAACATAATGCTTTTAGTGGATGACAGATCCAGACCTGGACTACAGGCAGGTCAGCTTAGCTTTTAGACTTTTTTTTTCTACAGAGCTTTGAACCCAGAGAATGTAGTGATCACTGAACCTGGTTATATGGTTTAAATCCTCTCCATTTCTGGGTTGTAAGTCACATTTGTGGCTGCAGCCATCAGCTTGTCCACTAACAATGGCTTTCAGAAGTGACTGTGAGTCCGTACATCTCAGGATTTGATGCAGTATCGCCTGGGAACCTATACCAAAAGCATCCAAATTGAAAATACAGTAAATATAAAAAAAAAAAAAAACGAAAGAAATGTGACATCACTCCATGTCTGTATCTGACGCCTTAGAAATTCACCACTGTCCCTTTTAAAAAGCCTCCTGCTGTTTCTGACAAGCCCACTCCACTCATCACAACACTCTCATGCTCTGGTGGGGCGGACCTCAGCAGGGGAGGGGGAGGAGCTCCGTGGTATGGGAGGTGCTCTATTGTAGCAGCCGTTCTGGCAGCCATGTTGGTTTCCACAGGAGATTCAAGGATTTCTCAAATATCCGTAAATGAGTCAAAATAACCCCCCGGGCATGCATGGGGAGTGAATGACATGAAACCATAATAAAAAGCTCAAAAAAGTCAATTTTTCATGTTACCCCCCTCCCCACAAAAGTGAATAAAAAGGTGAATGAAAGGCATTATAAAGCTCTTTGTAGAGGCTCAATCGTTAAAAATATTCTGCACATTCAATAAAAACACATTGCAAAGATACAGTTTGTACTGTTCATAGCAGTCAGCTTATTTTGTTCAGTGGAATTTTCTTCAAACTTTCCTTAGGATAGTCCATAGGTGCTCCTACACATCATCTTGTCTTGTAAACAGCACCTCTCAGGACATGTTCACCGACACTATGGGTAATAAAACATATGAAGACCAGCAACCAAAAAGCATTAGAGCAGGTTTTGTATAGAAATGTCTTAAACTGACTTGGACATGCAGCTAAACGGTATTGTATCGCTTCAGCCCATCTTGTTGAAATCCGTTGTGAGGAATTTGCCCATCTGTGTCCTACATGTTTACAAATTAAATGGCCATGAAAATGAAACGCTGTCAATTATTATTGGTGAACCACTATTAAGCGGCCATGTGGTTAGGTTGTGCAGGATTTACTGTGTCTAACGGGGAAATAAGAGTGGAAGGTGGGTTTAAACCATTTGAAACGGTCCTCTTGGTCCCATTTAGCTTGGCAGCATGAATCAATTCCAGAAAATTAACCACATTCATTGTTAAGATGAAGTCTGTGTATCTTTAATAGTGCAAGTCTCCTCTACAATAAACCTTTACATCAACCATTGACAATCAATTTATGTAATCTAATGGAACTTTTGTCTTATTGCCAAACATTATGGAGCCCTATTTTTCTCTGTGCTCATTTAGCACTTGATCCCAATCTGTTCATTTACAATTTGAGGAACTGCTGTATCTCAGTTTGTCTGGAGCGCAGTCTTCCACAACAGCAATAAACAAGCCATTTAGTATTCTCCATCGCAGCACTCTGTTGGTTTATCACCAAATGATGCAGCACCTCTATTGCCTCAACCTCCTCCCACAGTCATTGGACACACCATTTATTTTTCAAGCGACATGTTTTGGGGACCAATCAAGTTGGCTGTGCATTTTAAAAAGTTCCTACTTAATGAAAACTTCATCAAACAGTTGTTGATTACACATTTGTCCAAAAAAAAAGAGAAGGTAAATACACACTTTAATGACCATCTTTCACTTTGCAGCCAGCCGACCAAAGAGACTGCTGGTGTACATCAATCCATACGGGGGGAAGCAGCGCGGGAAGCATATTTACGAGCAGAAGGTGGCCCCAGTGTTTCGGCAAGCTGGCATCTTCACCAGTGTAATTGGTGGGTCCTTATCAGTAGTATTCCACAACATTTAAATAAAAAATGAGCCTCGAAGGCCAACATATAGATCTCTGCTGCCATCGTGGCCTCTCAGAGGGACTGAAGAGGCTTGCAAGGATATGATTTTATTTATGGTGCCATTAATCATGCCACCACCTTAATGGAAGCTCTGATACTTGATAAGCTTGGGTATCCAAACACATCTATTATTCAATAAGTGTTTGCTACAGCTACACATAGTCTGGAGTATTGATGGTCCGTCAGTGTGGAAACTATTCACTGTGGGCTTCCTAAAGCTGCTATGAATTGCAGGGTTGTATTTGTGTTGGTATTATAGGCCTGAGAACACATTTACTGTTAAAATATTGTGTTTATTTTTTTCAGACTCATAGTTAATTTTGCTTGTTGGTATACAGCAGCTGGATTAAGCTGCTAGCAGTGCAGTGCTTAGGCTTTTTCCGAGCATTCAGCTGCTCAGCGGGTTCCAGTAAACATTTGGAGGAAAAAAAAATATTTTCCTTGACTTGCTTTTCAAAGGGACTTTAATACCATACTTGTTCTCCCAGTAAAACCACAAGGAATCCAGTTATTTTTTTCTGAATGTTTCCTTTTTATTGCAGTCGCACTAATGTTTGCCATGTAATTGGTTCCCACAGTTACTGAGCATGCCAATCATGCCAGAGACCACTTGAAAACGGAAGCCAATCTAGACAAATATGATGGGTGAGTACTTCAGCAAGGTTACTGCTGCTTTCAGCCTTTTAACACTGCCTCTTCACTTTAACACTTTGTTGTTCTGCTCATACTTTAGTAAAGATATATAGTGGCACGGTGAAGCTCTGCTGTGCTGTCATATGTATTGGATCACATATTGACTCATAATCATGTGTGTTTCTAAAACACTGTTAGTTCAAATAATGTTATTTGAGCAAAATTCTTAAAAGGGAAGCTTTCAGGTGTTCTTTGGGGGCATTTCATTGTTTGATTTTGATCAACCAATCAGAATTAGGGGGAACTATGGCTATCACCCAGATTAACCATAGAAAGACCAGTAATAACCCAAAACTAAGGGAACCCAAAGGTGTTAGAATAAATCAAAGGTATCAGCAAGGGTAAGACAGATAGACATGATTTTCTAGATTTTGTGACTTTAACTGTTGGGTCAATGCTTTTATCTGATTTTATTTTGGTCATTTTTGTATGGGGGGACCCTGCATTTAGCTCATCTGGTAAAGCAGACGCTTACTGTACAGATGGGGTTACAGTTCCTGGTTCCATTGCTCAATAAAAGGCCCCCCAGACCCTGGGCCTGACAAATCTGATCTTCTTGTCCATGTATTTGTCCATTCTATTTTTTTTTTTTTTTCATTTACAGTCTGAGTAGCACAAATCTGATTTTGTCAAATCGGACCCCGTTTGCTAATATAACACTAAATCAGATCCATATCTGATGTTTTCAAAATGATCTGAGTCGGAACGATCATGTCACGTTTCATCCCACTTTTATGTCACTGAAGTGAGACAGACATCACAATCTGCACCAGTGGAAGCCAGATGTAGTCGGATTAAATGGAAACAATGGACAAAACAATGTTTTACCATAATTTGTTGGCTCTGATTCCACAACAACTTCAGATTTGACACACACATGCTGACATGTGCAGCATCTGTATTTACTTCTGGAAACACCTGTTTGTGACATCCCATGTTTTTCTTTGCATGTGGATCACTTTAGGATCAGTGTTCACCCTGGAGGTGATGGAGGTCACAATTACATTATAATGTAAATCAGATTTCAGCAAAAAATTGGAATGGAGTCAATGTTTTAATGAAAGACAGTGGGGGACTTGGATAATGGACATCTTTACTTGATAAAGATTAAATAATTTTGAAAATCAAGAGCTCAAAAGTGTCCTTTTTTGCGTATTTTAGGGAAAAGTGAAAAACAACTAGAATCTTTTTTGTTTCAAAGTGAATAAAACAATAGCAAACACAAGGAGCCAAGGAGATGGATTTTCGTAATCTTTTAAAGTGTTTATTTTTTTCAGGTTTTGTAAAGGCTGTTTTGTGTTTTCTACTGCTGTTCGTCAAACAGTAACAGAAAACCAGAATCCATCAATGTGATAACACTAAGCTTAGTATTTACAGGTAGAATCAAGTCTTGCGTCTGTAAGAATTTTACTCAGTATCATTAAGAAGGCATACTGGAATATCTACATGTCACAATCATTTTAGGTTTATAGCTTTCTCTGCAGTCTCATACATTACCCACAATGCATCAAAATCTCAAAACTGCTTGCATAAATCAAGGTTATGATTTCAGCTCAAGTTTTAAATGATGTGACATAGCAATACTGCAAGGGTAAAGGCGAACATAACAGGCTTTTTCCCCCCTTCTTTCCTGCTGAGTGCTCTACTGTTTCCTATTCATCAGATATATGCTACACCAGAAACAGGGTTGGAGTCCATTATGCTTTTAGTTTGCAGCTCATATAATTTATAGATTTATTTCTATTGGCTCTGAGTTAGACCTAAGAAGCTGTAATGCCTTGTGGCACAGCATGATTTTCTTATTTATTGTATGGTTTCACAGCTGCCCTGTGTCATTATTGTCAAGGTTTCCTTGCTATGTAGTTACTTTTGAAATGATTTTGTGCTTTACCGCAAGCACATGTACTGTAATTCGGCTTATCACATGGCAACCAGCCGGGATACTTGTTAAAGCCATCAACTATCCCCAGGAATAAAAATGGAAACTCATTTGTTGATTTCTTCTGTCTCTCCAGGGTGGTCTGTGTGGGTGGAGATGGGATGTTCAGTGAGATCCTACACGGGTTGGTTGCAAGGACACAAACTGATCACAAGGTAGACCAGAACCAACCAGATGCTGAGTTGGTGCCATGCTCTCTTCGCATAGGGATCATTCCTGCAGGTGGGATTTAGTGCCATTTCAAATTAATAAATTCCTTGAGTTTGAAGACAACCTCTTAATAGTATTTTATGGCTGATAGTGATTCTAAGTTATTGATCAGTCTCCACTTATATGTAGAATCTTCTCAATCCGTAGTACAGTTAAAAACAAACCCACCTCTTGTCTCCGGCTTTCAGCCAGGGAGAAATTACTGGACATGACTTGGTGTATATTTCTGGATTAGAATTCGTATTCTATTTCTTTTAAAATAGTTCATTTTTTACACTATTTTTATTCCTTATAATATTCTTATATATATTCTCTTGTCCTTTTTAACTTTTGTTATGATGATGTGGTGAAGCACTGTCGTCAGCTGAGGTTGTTTTACTGCAACTGTGCTATACAAATCCATTTGTTTGATGTTATTCCTATTTCTTCAAAAGCTTTTAAAACATAGTTTGACAATTTAGAAAAAAAAAGACATCTGAAGCAAATATCTGTTTAGATTTTTCATTCAAACAAATGATTATTGTTGGGAAAATGTTGTATTTTGGGTGAATCTTAATTTTATTTAACTCATCATCTTGGCATCAGATGCATCACCTACCCTTATAGCAGGGTTTTTGCTATACTTTAGAATATGTTTCATGTAAACTTAAGAGGGCTTTGGCTAGCTAGGTTGGCAATCTCGCAAAAACAGCTAAACCGTTAGCTTATTCAGAGGTTAAAGAGCTGAAATCAGTGTCCGTACAGCAGACAAATTAGAATAAATAAAACATCTGTCATTTGTTGGATCTTAGTTCAATCCATATAAATTTGTGGTACTTTATTGTAATTCAATGTCTCTAAAGTGATACAAAGCTAGATAATAGCTAAGCTAGACGCTAGCTGTATTTAAAAGAGAGAGATATAAATCTTCTGATTAAATCTGTAAGAGTGACAGTGCTTATTAGGACAGACTCAAATTGCTTAACTTCTTTATGAAGTGTTTTAATAATAATAATAACAGTAATAATACATTTTATTAGAAAGCGCCTTTTCAAAACACCCAAGGACACTGTACAGGCAGACTACATTATAGTCATATCAAAGGTTCATTATGTCAAAATAAATGTAAATATTGAAGCAAAAGAACTGGCTCAGTCACTATAAGGCAAGAATGTGTAAGTACTTTTTGTGAGTGGATTTAAATCATACAATTTACATAAAATATTACGTATAAACCCAAACTCAAAATTAATTATTACATGGCTCCCAGGATTTTTTTTTTTTTTTTTTTTTTTGCTCTTTGTGAGTCAACTATTTCTCCAGGATTCAACACCAAGGTCTTCCTTTTACAGCTATAACCTTGCATTTACATTTATTTAAGTAAGAAGAAATATCAAACACTTCTTTCCTCCAGCAGCAGCCTTTGTTAAACATAATGTGATCCTTACCTGACATATTATAATTTGCCTTAAAGACACAATTTAACTATATTCTCAGGAGAAAAATCCCTGCCTCCACACTTTCTGATCCATATCTGCCTACATAAGTGATATAACCCTCAGCTGAGCGCACCGAGTTCACAAGAGCAATCTATCAAAATTCCCCTGTGATAAAGTCCTCCAGCTATCATTTTTGTGTCTATGATGTAAAATGATTAATTTAAAGACACTTTGTTCGATAGTGTTTAAAAGTTAAATTTTTCTTTAAATTTTACTGAAAAGTTTAAATTTGAAATATCCCACATACATAAAAAAATACACCAACACAGGATTTTACAGTATATTCACTGACCCCAGGTTGCTCACTTACATAAAGAATCTCTATGGCAACAAGGCAAAGAGTACCACCAGGGGCCTGCAGAGGGTCAATCACTCCAACTGCTATGAATGGAAACGTGCTGGGTGACATTTTGAAAATCCCTGTAATTTTTATTGGAATAGAAATATGCTTTATGAAGACCAGTATGATGTAATCCTGCACACAGCTTGATGTTGACAGGAGACTGGCTTTTAAAACAGACCAGCAAAAGAGTAAATGCGTCTTTAAGCCAGTTACTGTACAACCATGATTTAAATGTGTTGACTTGTTTAACAAGAGCGGATAAATAAACACGTCAGATGAGATGTCGTTTTTTTATTTTCTTTATTTTAAGGTCAAGCATCTTCTTCCTATACTTGGTACTTCAGCTGTCAGTAAAAACCTGAGGCCACAATTTGATTTTAGTGGTGAAAATAAAATATAGGTACTTTGGTTTGTCTTGATCTGACATGGAAACACAACTTTCCTTTGATGGCTAAAGTTTTTAGTTTACCCTATTTGATGCGGATCACAGCTACCATCTTGAAAGGATAATGCTAATGTTGTTTTTTGTTTCTTTTCTTCTTGGTTTTTCTTCAGGTTTAGGCAAATGCATGACTTGGTTAGGGTTAGAAATCAAATCTGTTTTGGTAGGATAAGAAAGTGATGATGGTTAGAGTTTGAGTATTTATAGATGATCACCTCAATAGACTTCATTATTCTGTGCATACATGTTACTGTATGATAACGGTCATATGATGACACTGTCATTTCCTGGTGTGGTTTAGGCATGATTGTCACATATTTAGGGTTTTAAGTTAAAACTATGGTTAAGATTTTAAACTAAAATACATTGTAATAACTATGACAGTGACATCTTGCCACTTTACATGCAATTGCTCTCTTGACCACTTCAGTTAGCATTTTTTGTGACCCCAATTACAGGTCTTTATGGGGGTGGACAGTCATTCAGGTACAAAATAAATAGATTAAAAACAGCTTTATTTGAAGTATTCAGCACATATTCACAATAGAAGTTGCCGAAGGGGAGTTTATTTAGAAAAGAAACCTAGCAATTCCCCTCTGAGCAAACTCCTAGCAATGGCAGAGAGAAAAAAAATATTTCAGTTGGAAAAATAAAAAAAAAAATCTGCCAGATCTTAACCCAGGGAGGACAACCATCTGCCTGGACCTGATGGATTGGTTTTAAAAGTACAAGAAAATGTGCATTAATCTGAAAACAGAGGTACAGTGTTTGTAGTTGAATAGATATATCATTGGCTTTTGACTTTTTGCTCCCGTCTTCATCCTTTACTTGATAATTTTGTTGTGCACATATTCTCACTTTAGAAATATGCATCCCATATTCATGAGAATCATATTTGGTGAGTCTGTAGCATGTTGGCCATTCCTTTTTTTATTTTACGATTGGTTTTTAAATCAGCAGTTCGTGAAAAGCCCGTTGCTTCACTTGCACAGTTTGGCTGAGAGGCAACAACTGCAGCCATTAAAAGTTGAATATCTGAAATGCCTGGGGATGTTTCTGCATACAGCCATAATAATTCTTCACAATGTCCTTGACATAAAAATTCTTTCACAAATTTTCAATGAGAACTGTCTTTGAAAATTGGTGTCACCAACTTGAGATCCAACTGGATCTGTTCCCAAACTGGTCATCTTGGCAATGGAGTGTTGTTTTAATATGTTTTAATAACATAAGAATATAGCGGGATATTCCCTAACACAATCTGTCTCCTATGTTTCACAATATTTCTGAAGAGTAACTGCACATTCATGTCAAAACATTTAAAAAAACATTTAGCACCAGTGCTATCTTAGCTAGCCCTACTGTTGTAAACAAACGGAGATATTCTGACATTAAACTGAAGAGATTGTTGAAATTTCTCAAGCCAGAATTTACTGTCAGCAGATACATTACAGTCAGAAATGTTAAAATTATTCACTATGAGGAGCAATTCCAAAAAAGTTCAAACACCTAATTATGTGGACATCATTATATTGGGCCTATAAGTCTGCATTTCACCCTCACAGAGGAATGTTTCTACATCAGTATGATTGATGATTTAAATCAATAAATCAGCTCAAGACTTATTTCTTTACACTGGTCTTTACACATGTTATACTGGTTTTAGCTCTTACAGTCTGAAGAAGTACGTCAGTAAATCCCAAAACACTGAAAACTGATGATGTTGAAGAAAAAAAAAGTGTGCTGCTCTTAGTTCTGATGCCTGATTCAGAGGGTTTCAGTGCTGTCATTGCTGTGATAAGGACTGGCATGAATTCATTCATGTGCTGAGGATTCAAACAGCAGAAATGTCCTTTTTGGGCCACGGTTTATAAAAGCATTGGGAATCCATTGTTGTCCTTGTGATAAAGATGATCTAAGCGCCAAAATGATCCGGATAGAAGGATAGTTTTTGGTGGGAAATGCAGATAAAAGCTGGAGCTGCTGTGCTGAGGATATGCCTTTTGACAGTTCTCTCCTCTGAATATGCCAACAGGCTACTGCGCTTGAGTAACTTAAGGGGAATAAAACATTGAGCATCTGAGGGCTGAACATCATTGAACATCTGCGCGCCAGTTAAATCCATTCAAAAAGCACCGAGTAGCTAAGAAGGATCAAATGGTGGCGTTATGTCACCACTTTTACGCTCGGCAAGAAAACAGCCACTGCAGGGCTGTCAGGAACAATTGTAAAGTGTTCAGATGCGATTACAAAGCTCCGAGAAAAGAAAGTAAAGGCCAGATAAGTGATATTCATAGAAAGTCAGAGAAGGGGGAGGGTTCATCGTCATATACATCTGTGTGCTCGCCGCTGAATGACAGGCCTGATCTCCTCTGTCACGCTTCTCTGAGTGAGCTCAAAACATCACTGGTTCCATTTCGCTCTCCTCTCCCCTTCGCTCCCCATCTTTTATCAGCGGCAGTCGCATATTACCACTTGAAGATGATCAAAGTTAAGGCAGATAGGTCTGAAATTACACCACAAGGGCCCAGAAAGAGAGATAGAGTCTTATTACCTCTCAAGCTGAAAGATTTAATATCAAACTCAACATTTCTCACCAGGCGGGGGATGCCGCTTATCCTTCATTTGTTGGCTGAAGAGTGCTGCTGATAGCCCTGGAGCCCAGAGCTATCCGATTAGTTAACTTTATGACTTCAACGTCTCTGCTTCTGCCTATTACAATCACTCAGCTACATTTGCCTTTCTTGGTTGAAGCTTTGAAAGACTCTTAATTCTCCTCATCACCAGACCTTTTGTGACTAATCGCATTTGTCAGAGATAGTTACACATGCCACTGTTGTCATGGTAGCATTGCCTTCATAAAGAGGCTAGATATAAGAGATATATCGTCATAAGATTGGCACCATTCTTCAGTTGTGATGCTTGTTCTTCCCAAATTTCACAATGGTATCTTTTCTATTTGTGGAAAGTAGAAAACATGAAGCAGCTGATTCACCCTCTGTCTGGAACGATGGGGGAAGAAACAAATTCAAAAACACGACTGACGTTTGCGCGACGTGCTGACTGGCTAAACCAGTGCTGTTGCATAAAAACAAACACAGCTATGACAAAGATGGACAGTTCCATGCAGGAAATGTTTTGCTGGGTGTGTTTTCCTTCTTCAGATTTCCCACACAAGGCATCCTGATGACAAACAAGTGGGATTCTCATCAACTAAATTGTCTTTCATGTTGGTATATAATTAAAGCTAACGCAGGATAAACAAAAAACAATGGCTGCGAGATTCATTACCGGTCAAAAGTTTGGACATACATTTTATCTTTGGGTTTTTCATCATCTCATTTTTTATCTCTACTGCCTCTGTCCAGTAACTATACACTTTTACACTCAGGCTTTTCAGAAGCCTTTACTTGAGAGCATCACCTCTGTTCTTGGCTGTCTAGAAGATCAAATACATATTTTTTCTAATTCATCTGTACACATTTGAGCCCAAATTTAATGTGGAACATAAAAGTAAATGGTACAAGCATCTCCAATAAAGATTACAGTGCTATTTGGCTGTTGTTACACTCATTATTTGATCTGAAACCAGAGTTTTTTGCCAGTGGGAATTGTTTATATGTTTTACTTCTTATCTAAAACCAACACAAAATTTTAAAAACTCAATTACGTCATTTAGGGTTAAAATGACTGTTCCCTTATGCGCATCTTGTTCCACAGGTTCAACTGATTGTATCTGTTTTGCAACTGTGGGAACAAATGATCCAGTTACTTCTGCTCTACACATCATCGTGGGTGAGTGGAAATAAATGTGAGACAAAAGAAATCACCTTCCAGCACCTGTCGTTTATGTCAGTGCTCATAACCCCCTTATCAGTTATCATCAGTGCTGTGTGGGAAGCAACAGACAAGCTCTGTATGATAATCATCATAACGAGCTTCAGTTTCATCTTTGTTTGCATAACACAGAGACCAAAAGTAATGCACTAACATTTTCCTTGTTGTTTCTTTGTCTTTGCAGGCGATTCCCAGCCTATGGACGTGTGTTCAGTTCATCACAATGACATTTTTCTCAAATATTCTGTTTCATTACTGGGGTATGGTTTCTATGGGGATGTACTGGCAGACAGTGAGAGGAACAGATGGCTCGGTCCTGCCAGATATGACCTGTCAGGTATGTGGGCCATCCCTTTTAGAATCTGAGTTACTAACACTAAGCCCACCTAGACCCTTTCACCTTCTCTTTCAGTGCACAGCTCACTGTCCTCAGAGGTTACCGACCCTCACATCACCTTATTTTAATGTAAGGTAACCTGGAGTTAATCCTCATGCTTACTGGTGCAGCTCTTGGGCCAGACTTTGGAGGATTAAAGATATAAATCCAACACAGAGAGCCTCAGGCTTGTGGAATTCACTGCTTTTGTGTACCTCTGTTTTGAGACTAGCAGGACCACCAATACAACAACTTCCTTCCCACTGGGGCATAAGTACTTTCACTCGTAAGGTGTTATGAAGACCGGCATCCATCTCTTGGATACACGATATAAAATGATGCTAAACTGAACTGGGATCAAACGAACAGAGGGAAATAATTTAGATTTACAAATATGGAGCTTCACTTTTAAAGATTGTATAAAAAAAATCCAAATAAATAACTTCCCTAAATCAAACAAAATTTGATTCATAAAACTAGTGATTCCTGATAAATCTAGCCAATTTTCCAATTTCTATTTAGATTTAGCAGATAATGGCTTATTTACATATACAAACCGAGCTAGCATAAGATGTTATGCTAACATTAGCCTTTCGTTTTCTTCAGGTTAGAACAAAAAAAAACACAAACTAATATTTAGGGACTGTTCACAAGACTTTACGCAGTAGCAGAACTCTTCTAAACATTTAAGGAACTAAAACCTCTAGTTTCTTTGGGCTGTTTTTTGTCACTGGTTGCATTTGGCTAGCTTTTAATGCGATGAAATAATGTTCCAAAAAGACTGAAAATATGTTCAGTTGTTTTTGTGATGGACCAGCACCATTATTTAAAGATGTTTGTTAATTCTTCATTCTTAAAAGCTTTAATTGTGAGAGGTAGCAATTTTTTTTTTTTTAGAAATTTACAGAAATTGGCCACATTTAACCACAGATTTTGGATCTTGGTTTTTGAATACTGAACCGTTAACGGTTGGTACTATAAAAATTCAATCATAACAGTTCTATTTAATGTTATCATTTCATATTTTTATTGATAACAGCTTATAACAGTCATTCAGTAATATTTAGAACATGTAAATGTGCATAACAGGGGCTCTTTGAAATGATTTGGCTTATAAAATGTGTTTTTATTGCGAAATATCTTGCAGTTTTATTGACAACTTTAACTGTGATGATTAGATAATAACTGAAGCCATTTCAGAAATAGTAGATTACTATTTATGACTGATAGGAATTGCTTTACCCGCAGTTACATGAAGTCATTGCTAATAAACTAAAATAATCTATTAATTATGCAGACATTTGCTGTAATAATGATAATAATAATGATTTGTGTGTTCGAAGACAACAAATAAATAAGCATTGATTCTGTGGCTGTGTTTTTGTTGCAGGGGTAAAAACCTTTCTTTGTCACAACCACTATGAAGGCACCATCTCTTTCCTCCCCGCTGAGGACAACATGGGGCACCCAAGGGACAAGCTTCAGTGTCGATCTGGGTAAACAGAGCTTCAGAGATGTTGCAGCTTTCATGCGGTATCTTACAATGTCTTAACTTATCCGATGACATCCAGTAGTAGCAGTGCACTCACCAGAGCTTAATGGGATACTTAATGTTGTCATGAAGCTAATTTATTGATACTGAAAGCCCACTTACTCTTCACCAAAAAGCTCTTGACTAAGTGCTTTGGTTTTTGATATTCCAGCCGCAGACATTACTTACATTTGTTATGGGGACTGAGAGCCATTATTCTATAATATGACGACTTATTTGACTATAAAAAATGATATAGCAATGCTCGAAAAGACCTTTAAAGCTGCAGTCTTTGCTGAGCGTTTCCAATAAGAGCTGCTAAAATGTCAGTGGCTAAAAACTCCATTCAGGCCAGTCAGAGACAACCTGAATGCATTTCAGTTTAATGAATCATTTGAGCTTGTTAAAGTCTTAAATGCCAGCAATGCTGATGATTTAATAGTTGTAAAACAAAGTTTCGCTGGTATTTCAGGTGCCGCATCTGCCAGCACAAGCACTCATCAAAGGACAAGCACAGTGAGATGTCAGCAGAGAAGGAGAAGCCTGGTGAAGGTATGAGTTTGGGTTCATTATTTGAAATATGCCTACTTAATCACAAGGAAAAGCCTATTTCTCATTCCTCTGCCTCATTATCTGCTTGTTTGTCTATTTTGAAACCACTGCCACACTCCTGAGATGTGTGGAAATGGGCATTTTTATAGGGTGTAGAGACAAAAAAAGAAAAAAAAAACAGAAGGAGATGAGCCAATCTCACGCTGGCTGCCTTTTCCCTTAAAGTTGTTCACATAAAACTGAGGAGATTTGCATTTTTCTCACTTTTTGAAGGAAGATTAAGCACCTGAGGTGGACTGGGTGTAAATAACAGCGTCACCGTCTATTTCTCAAATTTCGCTCTATCCCCGTTTTTCTCTTGGTGTTATTTCCCCCCTCAGCATGGCAAAATTCTTGATGGGATTCTTGATTAGGTATTGATGAGAAAATATAATTTGATTTTGGCTGCAGTGCACAACTCCCCATTGTTCCTAATCGGAGCTCTTTTCTTGCATGTCGAGTTCCCCCAAATCTGCCGCATCCACCGCAGCTTTGTTCCTTATCAGGGCTGGAGTCTGCGCGTCCATTCAGGCTGGAGTTGGACAACGCCACCTCCTGCTCCCTCATCTCTCCCTCTGGCCATGTGTGCGCACACTTTATTATCCGCAATCCTCTCAAGCCACCAGCACAAACCTCTGGCGGCGTATGAAATACCGACTCCTGCTTGTGTGGGCACTGGAGCATTTTGTGTGCTTATTTGAGCTGCAGATGATCTGTGTGTGTTTTCCTCCCTCTCTAATTAGAGTCCTGGTGTTAAATATAAGATTTTCTGTCTCTGCTTGGCTATCAGGGACTGAAGGTTCCTGCAGAGAGTGTAGGTTTTTATTTTATTTTATTTATCTCTTAAAATATGAAACCTGTTTGTGTGTTGATGCTGTGTGACAGACTCTCACTAATCAGGGGGAAAAATGCTGCTCTGCCAGCTCTGACAGGGGGTTTGCCTTACGCCAGCGCTGCCGTTGGTTTTGTGTTTTGGTCTTTTGTGTTTTCTACTCTGCTGAGAGAAATCACAGACAACTGCTGAATCAATGAGGCACGACGCACCCCCCTCTCTGCAAATGAGCCAGTCTCTTCGGCGAAAGCAAATACTCATTTGGAAACGTTCTCCAAATGCAGAGCTTTCAGTTCACAGTTGGTCACGTCATTGTTTTTTTTTTTTTTTTTTTTTTTACAAAGTGTAGTTTTAATCACTGCTTCCCAATTAGAATATTGTTGTTTTTATGTAGCCTCAGCGGTCTTGTTATCATTGGCTCGTGTTATCACCCCTGTAAGTTTGTTTTGCAGAATGAAGAGGGGAAGGTAATGAATCGTTTTTGCTTTGTGAGATCACATCATTTTCCCTCTGAGGTGCTCATAAAACAGTCAGATGCTAATTTAGGCGGCTGTGATCACTTTTTGCAGCTTACCCCGCTGACTATCACCAAGGTGACAGGCGGTGGCAGTCCCGCGGGTGATAGCTCCGTGTCTTTGATTCACCATTGTACAAGTAAACACATGCTAATCTCCCAGGAACAGAGTGACGATTTGTGAAGCAAAACCATCACATCTGTCATTTGAGACTCAGCAGCCACGTTTGGATTTAAATCATAACAAGCTAACCTAATCAGTCTCATGGATTTTAGGACATCTGCTTTAGATGGTGTGAACTTTTCTTTGGCCAAACATGCATTTTGAAGCAAAAGATTCATCACAGTCTGCATTAAAGTTTCGATCTTTGTTGAGTCATGAGGGTAAAGCTGCTCTGAGAATTGCTGAAGAGACATCTGGATCTTAATGGACCTTCATCAGCATCGCTACTGTTGTGTGACAAGCTTGGAACTTAACCCCAGGACTCATAAAGCCCTCACAAAGCCACAGACTGGTAAACTGGCGATCTGTGGGTTTTTCTTTATTTTATTCTTTCAACGTATTCCTTACCCAACTTGTACTGATAAGCAGTCTCAGAAAATCCTGACAACGCATCACAGCTGCAGCATTACCAGCAAATTACTGTGGGTTCTGTTGAAAATGTCAATTGAAGGTTAAAAGGAAAGTCAAATTAAAAACCAATAGCCAATGATTGAATTTATTTTCCTTCTTCTTTCTGTCTTTTGGTGAAAAACTTGCTCAGCAAACTGGGAGTTTTGCTGACAGCTCTCTATTTCCCCGCACATCAACATCAATTCTGTTTGTAGTGAACAAACAATGAATAAAAGCGGGTGTACTCACTTGGAGAATACACTGCTGCTGACATGGAGCTATTTTACTAGAAAAAATGGGATGCACAAGAAAGTTGAGATGCTTATTTTTTTTCAGTAACACATAGGGGCGGATCTAGTAACGGTTTGCGTGTATAAAAACATGAGATATCTCATTGCACACACAAAAAAATGTACAAACTGACCTACGAACAGTGTGCAAAAAGGGCAGCGTCTTTTAAAGGTTCTAAATACCGCCTCTTTCCAAAATAGTGCATCTACTGCAATGACTATGCAATATGGCGCTTTTATACGCAATTGTGTTTTGGAAGGAGAAAATGTAAATATACTCATTTAGCACTCACAAAGCGATTTATCAACCACGAGACGCATTGCCTTGCTTGTTTTTTGTGTGAATTTTTACTATGTGTGCAAAGCAGGTGCAAACTTGCAGCTTTGCGCATAAAAGGCTGCAGCTTCTGAGAGGGACAATCTTGGACAGGCACAAATCTGAGTCAAAATCATTTTTCATGAGCATGTGAGGGTAACATATTCAGTTTTTATTGTTGAACACAGCAAACACATTTAACATGGGTGTAAAATATTCTGGGCAAACCGGACAAAACATTTGCAGCCACTGTATAAAGAGAACTAAATCTGGCATAATTGTGTCTTTTTATTTCCTCTTTTTTGCCAACGTCACATTTTAGCTTTGATTTTAGTGGCTGGTGCGCACCTGGCAGCACAAGCCGCTGGAGCCGTTGGTGTTGTGCCAAAGTGCGTAATAGATGTCAGAGACTACAGACAGTTTCATTTGTCCAGCAACTCGTGATCCATGTCCTCATTAATTGGCCACTTCTAGGACTCTGCATGGATACCTGTTGTATTAGTTTCATTTTTTATATTTATCATACTTATTTTAAATTATATTTTCTTTCCCTTTTCCACTGATATCTCCATCTGGGTCGTATTTCCTTTTGCGTTGTTTCTCGTAAATCGCCACGTTGCAAACCTTGAAATATACAAAACCCTCATTTATATTGGGGCGTTTCCAACACGTTTGCACCCGCTGTCATTTGCACCTTTGCACCGGCCCATAGTGTACATCAGAGATGTTCCATAGATGATCTCATGGATCTTTTAAAAAGTAGTTCAGTTTATCAATTTCACTACCAATTACAGATTGTTTTCTGTTTGATTTCAATGTTATTTGCCCTGAACATGTATTAATAATAATGCCCAACACTAGCACTTGTGCTGAAAGGGAGAAATTTCATATTGGTGGAAAACTTCATATATTGGAGCCATAAAGACTACTTGAGATAAGTCAGATTAGATATTTTGAGCCTAAATTACTGCACAAGTTCAGTGGTTTGAAAAGGCTACCTGGAAATGTTGCATGCAAATTGGTCTCCTTGCAACAAATACTAGTGGGACAATTCATGACTGGGATATGTATTTTGTTCTTAATAACAAAATAATGTGAGTAACTGTGCAGATTTAAGTTCACAGGTGGTTCAATTTGTCAAAAACTAGTTTATTTTCATATTTTCAAAGTCTCAAATGTTAGTTTAATGCCTGCTACATTCCCCAAAGAGTGGTTTAGAGGGCATTAACTTCAGCTGTGAAAGACATGTGGCTTGTAAACTGATTAATTTACATTATCTTGTGTAATCTGAATTGTCATGTGTAATAATAGGTGTGCTCACGTGTTTCAGATAGCGACTGTGGCTGGAATGTAATCCATGGGAAGTTTATTGCCATTAATGCGGCTAGTATGAGCTGTGCCTGTCCCCGGAGTCCAAAAGGCCTGTCTCCCTCCGCCCACCTTGCTGATGGCACCACAGACCTGATCCTGGTTAGGAATTGCTCCCGGCTGGACTTCTTCAGACACCTTCTCCGACATACCAACAAAGAGGACCAGGTAGGGGTGTACATACTGCAGCTTCAAGCATTTTATGGAGTTATGCAACAATAATACACCTCAACTGGAGTTTTTTCCTCCCTGTTCAAAAATGGAAGTAATATTAGTGATGAGTCATGTTATGCTTGGCTGTCAAAGTGCAAAGTAGTCGGATTAAGCAGGGATAAAACAAGCTTCCTTTTCAAAGACTGAGAAAGCTTCTAAATCATAACGAAACTTTGTAACATTTCCATAATGTCCCGTTCGACATCAGGAGTTTCTCAGTCAGCACATGGATGAAGCTAGAAGCCTGTGAATGAGGGAGCAGAAGGCAGAGTTTTCCCTCTTGCTGTGCTAGCACCTGCCTTTGCTGACTCTGCTCAATTTCCTAACCATGGTTCACTTTAGTTCAAATGCCTCAGCCCTTGTGCCTTCCCACGTATCATAAATAACCTCCACCCTGATCCAAAGGGGCCCCTGTAATCGCTGCATCAGGGATATGGGAAACAGGCTGATACCAGACTAATGCCCTCACAGGACAGCATGAGTATCACCAGAGAAAGTCTGGTGATGAGTAATTATTACCTCGGGAAGGACCCTGGGAAGTTTCATCTGCAGTAGCTGCCTTGTTAAACATTTGCAAACTGTATTTGTAGCTCACATGGACATCTTTAGTCGGGCATGATCTTTTTTACTTGCTCAATATATGTTGAGCAAAGTTGTTCGTTTGGGAATAAAGTTTAGATTAAAATAAAATATTAAGCATTTGCAGCTTTAAAGATATGTGATACAGTGATAATAGTGCAATAACAAATGAGAGAAAATCCATGAAAAAGTACAACTGGAGAGATTTTTTCCCTTTATTCTGAAACTTTGACATGAAACATGAGGTGAATAAATAAATAGCTACAGTCAAGTGACTAGTTTACAGATGACATAATGAAATGTGCATGTACAAAATCATATGAGCAACTTTCCATGATGCTACCATCTCATGGAGGCCTTAACATTATTCTATGACTATTAAGGGTTTCCCCATTTTACTGCTATGCAGTGCTGGGAGTAGCATATGATGGTATGAAACACAATTTAAAATTGCGTTTATATTAATAGTGTTACAACTGCGTGATCCGACAATATACAAGAATGTTTATACTATAAGTCGTCTGACACCATTTTGTATTGAAAAGATTGAAATCCATCTAAATGATTGTACGCTCTAAATAATCACCCACTAAGTCACTTTCAGGCCTATTTGTAGCTCTCCTTCTCCTGTGCTCTCATATGTTTCAAAACAGCTGAATGTCTAATGAGTTGTTCTTAGATAGAGAACAAATATGAAGTGGTGACTGACTGACAATTAGGACCATAAGTTGACCAGCAGGTTTTATAACTTCACTGTCATCTGACAGAATCATCCAAGACAACAGTTGATTTAATTGATTTTCATTTTTCAGAGAGCTCAGCTGTGCAGCTTTCAGTCATGAATGGGCTGCAACCGGTGTCAGAGAAAAGCTGCTCTTATTTCTCTTCACTGGAGGGATGGTTGTTACGTCCCAGCTCTGCTAGGGGTCAGGGACGCAAACAAAATACTGGTTTCAGGTGGAGTAAAGATATTTTATTTTTGTTCATGAGGTGATTAAGGCAAACACAAAACCTGGAAAAACTGAAAAGGAGATGGGGTTAGCGATGCTGCTCAAAGGAACAAATAAAAAGACAGACGAAGCCTTAACACAGAAAAGGGGAACCCAAATGGAGAGAACAAACCTAGTCTAGGAACCAAAAAGGGAACGAGCAGCACCATAAACTAAAACCTGTAACCAAAACTCAACTACAACAAAAGACCTAGCTATCCCAACTCCAAACTATCAGTGAAAATGACAAAGAAAAGGGAATCTAGCAACTAAACCATTAAACAAACTAAAACCTGGAAATCAAAACTAAAGTCACCAAAAACATAAACTAAAGACAACTGTTGCCAGGCCAAGCAGTTGCCATTGACTGAGGGTGTGCTGGGTTCTTTTGTCGCTGTGGAAAGAAGTTCCAGGTGTGTCCAATGAGTCGTTAGGAGGGAGGGAGGAGATGTGTGATGCCAGGCCAATCAGACAGGTGGGGTGAAACAGGATGATTTGCATGTAGAAATGAAAGACAAGGGGTTAATAACAGGCGGCCGTAACAATGGTATTCCCCCCCCCCCCCCCCCCCCAAGAGTTCACTCAGTAGGATGAAAAGTGGCATTTTGAAAAAATCTGGGAACAAAGTTGCTGAAATTAAGTAGATGCAGACCTACATTTAGCGCTGTGTCCTGTTTTCACGGTCACCGAAGGGGATGGAAGGGCTGATCTATCTGTGCCACAAGTAAAGAGTTTTTCATTTTACCGTAGGAAATTTGATATCTATAAAACTAAAGAAAACTAAGAAAATGGGGGGAAAAAAGCCTAATAGTTTGATTTCTTAAAATACTGAAAAAGATCATCTTCCTAAATTAAGTTTCATACTTTATTTAGTGGCAATGAGCAAATATTTGGATGCTAACTTGCTAAAACTTACCTTTAAACATTTGCTTGTTAATATTTTCAGTTTAAAAATGTTAGCGTGACTCAAGTGTAAAATTCCTGGCAGTGTTGTTTTTAGAAATACAGAAATGATCTGAATCTGACATGTAGTGTGAAGCACTTTTAGTGGTTAGCATATGACTGAAAAGAGCTATACAAGTTCAGTCCATTGAACGTACAACTCAGATGGAGGATAGGTTTTCAAAAGTTGCTAATTTCGCTTTGCTAGTTGTGTGTCATGAATTTTGTATCACCTGTTTTGTGTTTGCTTTTGGCTGAAGATACATCTGAGCAGACGTTTTTTCAAACAAACATTTTAGACGTTTCAAAAACAGGACTGGCTGAAGTTCACACAGTCTGTCAGATGTAGCATGACGCACAAAAGGTTCATGAAGATCCCCTCTGCTTTGTAAACATTATACATGGTATGCATTAGCATATAGATTGGACATGTTTTTTTTCACATGATCACATGGTTGCATGCTAACATCACAGCTAGCATAGCTGCATAGCAGTTCTTATTTTAATTTAGTCTCATAACTAGATGTCAGATCTGGTTGAATGAGGAAAAATTATATCTTTTAGCTCATCTTATCCACTAGAGATTAAAAATTGTGTAATGTTTGCAGTTGATGGTTCATGGGAAGCTTCAGGGTGTTAGCGCTGCTTCGCTTACATCACAAAGCAGTAAGCAGGGAGTCATAGGAATCAGGTGAGAGGGGGTTTCTATCATAGGTGGGTTAATATCAGCATCTCAGTCCAACCAAGCGGAGAGAGACAAGGAGTGAGAAGCCACTAAGTGTATTCATGGCCTTGTCAGAAAGCCTCTTTGCCAGACCGTCCAGCATGAATGCAAAACGGCTGCAGTCATAAAGTGGGCTTGATGTGAAATAAATGGTTGTCACTCTGCTTTTAGAATGAAGGAGAAAGAAGGGAAGAAAAACACAAAGAGGAGAAAAAAGAGAAGAGGACAGAGAGAAAGTGGCACCCCGTGAAGTTTAAGAAAATAGTGCAGCGGGCAGAGCTGAACCTTTCTGCAACACTGGGAGAGATGAAAGACCACTTTGACAATATGATTTCTTTTCATCTTTCTTTCTTCTTCTCTCCACTTTTTCTATGTTAATGTACTTTTTCTGCACCCTCGTGTCACCCGACCCACTCTTTCCTTTATTCTTCGATTCTGCATCTGTTCCATTTTCAGTTTTCTTCCCTGCACTTAAGAATGACAAACTTAGTGTGTTCTTTACATTTTGAGATGAGACTAACTCATAACTACGTACAAGTTCTTAAACTAGAGAAAAGGAAAGAAAATTGCAATTTTTTCAGAATTTAAGTTAAGAGACTAAAAGTCTTCATAAACAAAACTTATTCCCACTTAATGTGTTAAAACAAGTTCAAGCATATTTAAACTATTGAATAAAACATATTCCAATTCATTATGTAATCATTTCATCAAAAAGACGAGATATAATTGGATTTTGACATGCAGGACTCAAGATGAGTTTCAGGAGGGTTTGGGGAAAGAGGTGGAGACAAGAGACAGTAAAGTGACAGTTTATTAGTGGTTTAGTTTAGTTATTTTTGCATTTAAAAACCAGTCCGTGCAGAAACACAAACAGATATTCTACACTAGTGTGTAAATTTTGAATACTGAACAAAGTGTTTGCACCATACTACAGTATTTAGGATAGATTCCTTTATATAAGCCAAGTTTCAATTTAATTTTGGCGTTACAACAAATTCCATTAAAAACTTGTTTTATTTTGATCTGAATTAGTAACAGACAGTTTGTACTTCATTTCTTGTATTCTTTACATAACTAGAAAATGATCGAATCATGGGATGAAAATCTGATGATTTCATGGTCCGGGTAAAGCGCCAGTGTTTCAGCTTCCTAATGGTTCCCCTGCTTGAGGCAGCAGAGAACAAAGATGAGCGCTTTGTGCTGCCTCCTTTGCACGCTGTATCTGATCTGTTCATCCATCTCTGCTTCCCTTCTTCAGTTTGACCACTCGTTTGTGGAGGTCCACCGGGTGAGGAAGTTTCGTTTCCAGCCGTTGCACCGTGAACATTTTTCCCTTGAAGACCTGAGTGAATATCCGGTGAAAACAGGCTTCGGTTCCATATGCTCCGCACAGACAAGTTGCAGCTACCGCACCGCCCACAGCAGCTGGAACTGCGACGGGGAAATCCTGCACCATCCTGCCATTCAAGTCAGGTAAGACTGTGAATGGGATTTGTGGAAGAGATTCCACAGTTTTCTGGCTTTTGTTGGACACATATTGAGGAATTCACTGAACTAAAAACTAAAACTCAAAGGGAAAAACAGGAAAAACAAATGTGTTGCTATTTAACGTTAATGAATATTTTAGGTCATATACTGCGCAACCTCCTAATACTTTCAGAGTAAAACAACCATTAAGGCTGTTTAGGTCACATTTACATTCTTCTCCTGTTCTTATTAACCCTTAAAAGAGATCTTTTTTTTCAGTGACGGGCCAAATCACTCAGCATAGACGAGGCCTGGCAAATGGCTTTGAATTGATGCACATAATATTGCAGAAGCAATATAATGGAAGAAGTATTGAAATACTCTCAGAGCTCATACCTCTTGCATCATCTTAGTCAGATATTCACAGCTAAAACTTTCCGTTTGGGTATTAAGCTGTAATCTTGGCTTAAATTGCCCCAAATGTTTCATGTCTCAAAGCCTAAGTAGAAAGAGATTATGTTCTGTATGCCTGACGGATCTGCATTCACAGCCCTCTGCAGTAAAACCTAAAGTTGCAACTCTTAGTCACCACTTTTATGCTGAGTGAAATATCTGAATAAATACTGCACTGATTGGCATGAAATTTGATGCGAACATTTATCATGATAGGATGATGTTGCAATTTGTTCTTTTAAATCATAGTTGATAATTGCTATGAAATTCTTTTCAGATAGTGATATTCCTTGCATTGATCCAAATAGATTAGCAGAGTACTGGATTATATTCTCTTTTTTTTTATGAGCCGCAGAGAACGTTTTGCTCAGTGTTCAGTAGGAGACATAAAAATACTCACAACCAAACTATTATGGTGAAAATATTGAGATTAGTTGAAGTTATTGTGACTTTATCAGCATTTACACACAAACTGCTCACACCACCAACTTCCCAGCCTAGTTATCCTCAGAGTAAATCGGGAAGGGGAAAAAAAATAGAGATGAAAGATTTGAGGCAGGACACTGAAGACGTGAGGTTTTTATTTATTGATTAATTTGATCTAATTTTCTAATAGGGAGAAAGAAAAACATCCATCAGGAACATAAAGTACTTATTCTTTTGGAGATTTATGCAAAGATGTTTATTTTAGTAATCCTTAATTTACATATCTAAACATAAAGATTGAGAAGACTTGCATTACGCAAAAGTTATGTCTCAATGTAAGTTTCCAACTGACAAGGTTGTTTCTATGAGTTAAACTTTTCATAATCAAACATTTCTAATTAGATATATGACATTTTACAATTTAAGTGTTTTGAATTCTCTAAAAGACAATTTGAAAATAAAAATCTTCTCAGAGGTCTATCAAAACCTCCAGAAAAGACAAATGCTGTCTCCAGTTAAATGACCTTTTGACCTTCTTATTTCCTCACTAGATTTAAAAAGCCTTTTAAGGACAATCTCATTCAATTCTCAGACATATGCCAGCAGTTTATGTTCAGTTTTGATTCCAAACTCAAATTTGATGGATAAATTCACAGGAAAGTGGAAATTTAACCTGGAGAAATATTGCTAGTCTAAAATAATGTTCCATAACTTTACCACTTCAAACTGGAGTTTTTGTAGCTTTCCGTACTGTCTGTTATCATTTTGGTTCCACAGAAAGACAACGTGTTACTCCTGTTCTGGCTCCCAGTCACATCAAGAACTGATTTTAAATTCTGTTATGCAGTATTTTAAGCTTTATATTAGACATGTTTGATATTGTTTTTTGTTTTTTTTACCGATATCTGATATACCAATATTGTCCAACTCTTTATTTCTGATATTTGGTATCAACCGATATCAATCTATACAGACAACTGTGAGGTTGTCTCTGTTATATTTTGACTTTTTGAGTGAGAAGAGAAGTAGCTGAAGAGTTGATGCATACTGTATTTTCCAGACTATAATTTGCACTTTTTTTTTGCATATTTTGGTTGGTCCTGTGATTTATCATAAATGTTAATTCAAACTGAGTGACCTTAACTAAGGATTAAACATTATTTTCTTACATCACAGAAGGGCGCTCGAGGCTTGCGACAATTCTGCTCTAATAGCAAAGATCCCAAAATAGCCCTATCTTAGTTAGAGGAGTTCATTTTAGACATTTGGCTGTACTGTCTGTGCAGTGGAAAATATCCTCAAAAAACTTGTTTATCCTTCTTATTTATGATTTTTATGATCATTTACAGGCATTAACAACAATATGCTGACATTGTGTAAGTTCTCTGTATTAGTGATGCATGGCCGCCAGTTTTTGTTGTGTCATTAACAAAGTAAAAACCGATACAGATAATTTACGATATCACATTTTAATGAAATATTAGCTGTTCATAATGATAGGCCGATAATATCGGTCATCTCTACTTTACATAGATAGCCACCTGAGTCCATCTCCAACCTCCTCTACCCTCACTGTAGCTCGAGACCGCTCCGATATTAGAAAAAACTGATGGTTTGTTAACAAGGGAGATCGTGTCTTTGCAGTCGCAGCTTTCTTTTAACAGAGCAGAAGAAAAATTCAACATTTTAGACGGTGTTACATTGTATGCTTTCCCACTTTGCTTTATTTTACTCTGTGTCATCTTGGGTACAGCGCTTTCGTAAAATGTGGTTGTTTTGAGAGTTTTATGAATACAGTTTGATTTTATTTTCACTACTGGGACATTGAAAACACTGTTTTTCAGTTTTTTCATTTTCAGAAAAGTCAATACAGTTGTCTACATGCTGGATGCAAAGCTAGACGGTTATTATACCTCATTATTGCACTATAATTTGTATATTCTTACAGCGGAGATTATAGTTTATTTCTCACATTTCAAATGTATCAATAAACAAGTCCTTTAAATCTGGTTTGTCTGTAAGAAAAGGTTGACAAAAATGAAAAGTAAATGATCTCCATCATAAGGAATGCCCCTGTGTGGAAGCAGAATGAGCGCTGTCATTAGGATAGCTAGTTTCCAACAGTCTGATCAGGGGGCTTCGTGCTGTTTCCTGCTGCACAATCTTGGCAACTCGATAAAATTAGCCCCCTCATTATTCTGGTCCTGTCCACACTTCAGCTTTCCACTACTATCAGATCTCTGCACAGGCGATGTGGCACAGCTTGATGCATCATTTATTTCATGCTCCATTGTACTTTGCCAATGATGCATGGCGCTGTAATGTTGCTAATTTAACGGCCCTCCTCATGTTAAAAGGCTACTCCCCTTTAATTAAAGCAGAAGTCCGTCCGTTTATTGCTTCTGCCTTGCCACTAATCGTTGTCAGAGTGAGCCAAGCAGAGTGCCATTCGGATAATTAATTGTAATAGCTCAGGCGAAACAGAAAGTAAGAAGGAAAGAGTGAGGAGTGAGAGCGATACCTTTTTAAGAAAGTGCGACAAAGCACAATGAAAAACCAAAAATCTTCAAACTTTAAATGTCTGTTTTTTCTAAGATCCAAATGCACTGTTTTCTTCATGAGAAAAAGTCTTTGGTTTATGTATAAAAATCTGAAAGTTAAGAGTAAAAATGTAGGTGTCGTTTAGCAAATTATAAAAGGCACAGACAGAAAGTGAAGCTAAATATAACGTTTACTTGATAGCTGGTCCTTTTCCGGTCATTTACTTCCTCCAGCTGTATTCAACATCTGCTTTTCAACAGTGACTTTTTAGAGTCGGAATAAAGCAAAATAAAAATCTGATTTCTAACAAATTTGTTGTTAAACACTCAAAGAAAATCAGCTCTTTGCTTTAATGCTGCCGCTTGTTCGTGCAGCACGCTGAATGACAGATCTCAGATCAGTTCAAACGAAACAAATGGGGCAAACAGAGCGGAGTTCATTTTGCTTTAGACACCACAAAGACTGTCACTTTAATGTCTGAGTGTTAAATCTGCTCACTGGGGTGCTGTTTCACTGCCTTTACATCTGCCACGTGGTAGTAAAGTCTCACTGACATTAGCATAGTCATTAAGTTGATGGTTTGTTATTCAGGCTAAATGATCCGTGTGTCTGTGTGTGTTTGTGTGTGTGCGTACACTTTGTCTTCACAGTGTCCAGTGCCAGTTGATCAGGCTGTTTGCCCGGGGTATCGAGGAACAGCAGCAGTGTCTTTAAAGACTCCCGTGCCCTTGGAGCTCAACACGGACTTGTCAATGGAGACAACAGTTGAAATTCGTTAACCTCTCCTGGAACAAAACATGTTTGGTTTCTGGCATCAAATCATCTTCATTGTGTGTTTGCAAAAGTAAATATGGTAAATATGTCACAAAAATTGCGATATGAATTTGTTACAGGCAACCATTTGGGAATAGACAGATTTGAATTTGAGAAGATGTTACGGTGCATAATTTTAAGTTACTGAGGACATCAAATGAAAGCTGTCCCTTCTGCGCCATTAGGTTCAAAACTGCCTCACAGGATTTGAACTAAGCTCAAATTTTATGCACATTATTCATGCTACGGTGGCCAGACTCAAATCCAAGTTTCAGGTTTTATGTGAAGCTTTCTGTAAATAAAGATGTTCAAGTCAAAGGATCTCAAACACAGTCCTCACAGCCAGATGAAACGGAGCTGGACTCATCCCCCAATGACTTTATGAGGGGGGAAAAAATGTTCTGCTCAGTTTGAAAGTAGAGAAGAAACAACTTTGTGAGAGTGAGATGAAAATGCCTGTGAAGTACACTGATATGCTGCGTACACATGCAAGAAATCTGATCTTTTTGCGGAAAAAAAAGACATTTCACACGCGACCCCTGTGATAGCAGATATGAGCCAGGGGCACTAATGAAAAGAGCTGAATACCCTACTAATATACTAACAGGACCCTGGTGGCTGCTGGGTGATAAAGCAAAGTGGTTGCTAAATGCTTTGGTGTGTCGGAGCACTGCTGTGCTGCACCTGTGGCTCGGAGCTCTGCTTCTCCGTGGCAAAGAAAACTACACACAGTTTAATCATCACCTGGGATCACCAGAATTATGCATTGTTAATGTTATTAGTGGTAATCTCTTCCTCTGCTCTAAAATGAGCCTCGCTTAGTTCCTTTAAGTTGTAGGTCAAGCTGGTCTTGATGTCAAAGGAGCAAAGCCATAAAAGAAGTAGTATGTCAGCTTTTAATTTTGCTGCATGCAAAGTTAAAATGCTCTTTTTAGTCTCTGTGGGGATTGGAGAGTGCACGTGTGAAGATGGCGATGTGATGAGCTTGCTTTTTAACCAATTGGCTTTACACACACTATTTTACAGATGTTCTTTGACTAAATTAAATGAATTTGTAAAAAGATTACTCACTGAAAGATGAGCGAAGCTGTCACACCCTAATTCCCCGTTTTATTTTCTATTTTCCCCCTGATATTCAGTGTCTTTCTTTATCACACAACCTTACATCTTTACAATATTTTCTAAAATATAGAAAGCCAGTCATCGTCAACTTTGTGTATCTGTTCACCTTTAGGTCAGTGTCATTTTCTTTCACAACACAATTGACATAAGTCCAAATAAAAGAGAAGCCAAACTTCCTAATAAAAAATATGTATAAACTTGATATTTTAGCTGTTTTTGAAGTTTGCAAACCAAAGCTTTCTTCACTAGCCCGCTTGTAAAACAGACTTGGTCGGCTCAAACCTTAAACCTACCACCAAATGTACGGAATTTTGGGTTTGGTTGATTATTTCGCCCCCTTGATACCATTTGGTGTTTTATTATACATCACTTAAAGACCCAATTCGTCACCTTTACAATGAGCTGTAACTCAAAAAAGATTGTGCATTTATGGATTAAGAAACACAGCTAAACATATGGGTAAAAGCCAAAATCTCCTGCCATATTTTCTTTTTGTTATCACTGATTTTGGGCTTCTATTGTAGTGCTGCCAGATGTGTCAGTCACAGATGTGTGCCTGGCACCTGATTGAGATTCAGGAGACAGTGGCCATGTTCTCAGAATCTGGGACCTAACCTCATCCACCAGGATGGCAGCGCTCTACCCAGTAGAGCCAGGATCATCAAAGGGTACCTCCAGAATCTGGAAGTGGAGAAGACAGAGTAGCCCACCTCAGTCCAGACTTCAACACAACACTTGGGCGTGCTGTACATGCTAGAGTAACCAACACAATCGCACACCACTGGATCTTCCACAACCAGTTCACAAAGCCACTGGCAGTGCAGAAAGAATAAAGTACAAACATGTGAATATGTGATGTTCTTTCCATTTAACGGTGGGAGAGACATTGACACATTTTTGGGGGCACTACCCACGTATTTTAACTGTGTTGCTCATTCCACTGAAGCTTGATGCTTACAAGTTATACCGCATTGTAATGTTGACTAACCAGGCTTTCCAACAGTGTATAATGTAACACCAACTGGTGTTAAATCAGAAGATTAATCAGCTGAATACAAATTCCCCTTTGTTTTTGTGTTAAGTTTAAATAACCTTGAACACTGAATAGCTACTATGAAAACTTTTGTGTCCAAGAAATTGCTTAATATTTTGCTAGGGGGATTTTTAAAGGAGAAAAAACTCACCAGGGTTCTGTGTAAAGTTCAATCCAGAGTCAACATTCCCAAGTTTCTAAAATATCTCTGAATGTAGGGTCGGTAACCAACTTGATCTTCAACCCTGTCCTACATGTGATCACTGCTTTGAACAGAAAAGCCCTTTTACAAGCTCCCTGAAGAACCAGTGTCATATTAAGCATCAGCATGTGGCTTTTCAGGCTTTAGGTATGTACTACATAGAGCTGGGGAACATGGGACCCTAGGAGTACATATGTAGGGATCATATAAGCCTGTCATGATCCAATTATATGCCTCTGAAATCTATGGACCATAGAAAGACTCTACTGAGGCTACTTAGCTTAACTTGCTAATGCAGACTCCAGCCAGCAAGTTTTAGTTTGTTCATGCTGCTGCAACACCCACTGTGCGTTTAATTTCCAGGAGTTAGGGCTTTGTTCTGCAGCATTAAAGGAAGGGCTGTTTGCTAGCTGCTTTGTTGTCATGGCTAAAGTTAAATGACACTTACTGTTAGCTGTTTAGGTGGATGCTAAAACGGAACCAAATTGTGGTTTGTCTCCAGCTAAACCCAAGCTTTACATTACAAAGTGAAATAATGTGGAGTGCTGTTTTGTGGGCACTTCAAGGATGTAACTTGAAGCCAAAATTGTCAATTTCATTTCCATTGTAAGTATATCCATTGTTGCTGTGCCTTTTTATATTTGTGTAAACACTGTACATCAGTTTAGTAAGCTGTGATGCATAGAAAACACCATTTATGTGATGAAAATCCTGAATAAAGTCTTTATCTGCTGTTTGCTTGATCTTCATTGCACACTAGACACCAGTGATGCTTCATTTTCAGCATTTTCCTTTCTTTGACACACAAACTCCAACGCATGCCCTCAAAGGTCAGCGCTTCCCTGTACTGGCTTTTTCAATCTCACTCTTTCACTCTCTCTGTCTCTGTATGACTGGAATTTAATAGGGTGCTCTGATGTGAGTGAGATCTTTCATTAAATACTATCAGACATCAAAGGTCTCTGCTGAGATACAGTGGTATTTCAAGCTGGGCTCATTCCTTATAGTCTCTCGATCTTATTTTTGGTACTGAGAGGTGATATGGGAATCTGAATTTGGTTGCTGATCAGTTTCACACCATAGAGGCACCGAATATAAAGTTCATAATAATCTAAATAATATTTAACTACGTTTATAAGTCATGTATGTTAGGAGACTGCTTCTGAAAGCATAATAAATGTGCATAAAACTGAAGGCTAACCTCTGGCTCCAAAACACGTATCGCTTAAGGCGAGACACTGCAGGCAAATAGGGTAAAAAATTTAACTAACTCCATCTAACTATCACCATGATACCAAAAGTTTTTACATAGGGGGTTTTGGATATCTCTGTAGATCATTTCACAATTTAGAATATACTGTCAACAACCAGAAAAAACTCCTTTTGTGGCATATTTTTGGGATGAAATGTTCTATAAATCAGGCTGTGAATGAGGAAAAATCCTTCTGTAACAACTTTAAGAATGTAGTCAGGAGCAAAACTTGAAAGTTTGGTTTCTGTAAGTGCTCCTGAAGTGGAATTTTTTTACCCAGAATAAAAGAAAAAACTCATTTTGAGAAAATGGCCTTTAAAGTTTTGGATTGTAAAATTCTCCACATTTTGATCTATAACACTTTTTACAGACATCAGATCCAATCAGATTTATGAGCTGGAAATATCAAGTTTGGTTGAGATGACATCGTTCAGGAAAAAAGAGATGTTTCCAACGACACCAGACAAGACAGGGTATAGACGAGCACCACGGTGCTGCGCTCCGTTTAAAAACACCAACTTTAGCTGCATTTTGAGGGGATTTGGGCACATCAGACAAAGTTCATGAAAAAAACTCCTAAAATGTTCATTTTTGAGTTTGTTTTTTTTTACACTAGAAAGAAAGAAAGAAAACATGTTGAAGGAGGGAAAAAAAAACTCAAAATTGACCAGGTGATGAAAAACAGGGTTTTTTCCTGTAGTGCCTCCCCTTAAGTGAATAGTCCACATTTAATAAAATGAATTTCTATGTTTGGATCATTGGTTACTCTTTTAATCATTGTGCTGGAGTTCCATCCAAAAATTCAAAAATCTACACTTCTTTGTTCTTATAGACGTCTAGGCTAAAAATCAGTCTACCACTGATCTAAAAATGACAGGTTTAATTAGATGTCTAGCTTAAACTAGCTTAGACTTAATCTGAACATTACTGTACATTCATCAATGACTGTTAAAATGTTTTAATCCAACATTTAGCCATCATTTAAACAGCTAGCAGTTTTTTTTTTAACTTTAATATTCAATAAATAATGGATTAAATTCTAACATGATATTTAGGCTTAAATATAGACTGATTATTGTCAAGTGAATTTCAGTCTAAACTTAGACGCAACATCTAATAGATGTCTTTGGCACAGTGAGTTTGACCAATTCTTTTCTTTTAAATACACGCAGAGGATGGGAATCCTACAGATAGTATGCTGCAACACACACCTAATAAGGCATGACTTAGAGGAATTCACAAGATCTAACATAGAGGTCTTGGATGATAATTAGATCCTAATTTCTGAGTCATATGAAGGATTCAAAACGTATCTGCTTTGTTAACAAAGGAAAGCTAGATGTATTTCAGACCTTTATATTCCCTTTAACCATAAAGATTTATAACTTATCCTACCACTGCTGTTAAGGTATGCGCACCTGCTCTTTTATGTATCAAGTGATCTTTAAAGTGGCTGCAGGACTGACAGACCACAAAGTGGTTCTACTTTACATTACTTCAATATGAGCGCCGGTGTAGCGCAAAGACAAGAGGGATTTTCCAGCCTGTCTTTTCCGCAGTGACACCCAAATTGTTTTTCCTCCTTCTGTCTCCCCCTCCCCTCATTTTCCTCCTTTGCCACTTCCTTATTGATTTATTCTCCATCTGCTTGTCGGCAGCCCACTGTGAGCCACTATCTCATTCCCACATCCCACCTGAGACACAAGGTGAGTCAAAACAGCAGCAATAACACCCTCGGCCACACATGCATTAAACACACACGAGTGACAGTCGGCTGTCCTCAATTCAGCCTGTTTGCCCACAGAAGGGCTGCCTAACAGGAAATGACGGGGCTGTGGCGTCCCCCGGACACTCTCATTCCCACTCTGTCTCTCTCACCTTCACCACTCACACTCGCTTCTACATTACTCTGCATAAAGGTTCGCACTTTTTCAGTCACACAAAACACAAACAGCTTCTCTTCCCTCATGACCACAAACTGATGGCTTCATGAGAGGTGTTGTTGACCTACTTCGAGGCCATCCCCATTATTTTTGACCTCTTCAATCACTTTTCCTTCAAAAAACCAAGTGGCATACAAACCCCCAACAAGTCTTCTCATGTTGTGTTAAAAAAGTTGAAATATGTGCTTATGTGAGAAACAGGGTGATGAGGTATAGGTGGTATGAAAGTGTAAGTGGGAAACAGAAATCAGGGTAGAGGGAGCAGAAAATGCAGGGGCAGTGGTACAAGAACAGCAGTACTGTTGCCCACTTCTCTCTGTATCGATCGAAAAAGGTTCCCTGTGAGAGATTTGGATCAATGAGCTCATAACAGTCCATCTTCTCAGTCAGGAGCCACTAGCAGCCTCCTATCTTTCACTCTCACCCTCTCAACTTTCATCACACACAAATTTGCTCACATATGCTTGAGGTTGGATCTTAAAAATGAAGATGGCATCATTTTTTGGACTATTCCCTCATCCACATTTGCTTGATGTGCTCTTCCATTAATACTAAACTTCATTCATGAATTTATGTGCTATTATATTTTTTTAAATATTTTAGTATTTTATCATTTTTTTCTGTATTTAATCTCTTGTTTGGTTTGCACCTTTATTGGCTGATTTTTCTCTTATTAACTGTTTTCCACTAAGTCTCCATAGGTTATAAGTTATCTTGTTGCTGGATTATGTCATGTCTTACTAATTTTGGATCATATTAAGTTTCTGTGATTGTTCCACTTGTATTTTGGTCTTTGTAGTTATTCTGATCCCTTTTGAGTCTCTTGATGTTACAATAATTTATTATATAATCTGTTTCTTGTTAAATATTTTTGTAGTTTTTGTTCAGTCATTTAGAACACGGTGGTACTTTATTTTGTCTCATTTTGAGCCCTGAGATATTTTAAGTCTCTTTGTACATGTTTTTGAGTAATTTTAAGCCCATTTGTTGTTTATTTGGTTCATTTTAAACCTCTTGCGCAGTTTGAGTAACTATTTTTTTCTTTAATCGTTGCGATGCATCTCTTAGTAATGTAAGACGTGATGTTAACAAGAGTTTCAATTAGAGACTCAGCACCGCAGCCCTTTCAGTCCCTGTACCTGTGCTTGATGGGCCCCTATTGGATAATTTACAGCACTGTCAACAAATGATTAACTTTGTGGTTGTTAGGCTGTGATGAAAAAAAACACAATGGTTGATTTTTAGCTTTTCCCATCTCACTGATGCTTTATATGTTTTGTATGGCTAGCTTTGTTTGTTTTGTGTTGTTTTATCAGGAGCTAAATGAAGCTAAACAGGGGTAGTCTACATATCAGTGCTGTTGGGTGCAAACCTCCAATGTCAAACGGTTATTTTTCAGGAAGTGACAAAAAACGTGTAGTATTGTAAAACCTGGATACATCATCATCAAACTTTAGATTGACTTTTTTTTTTTTACATTAAAAGCAATATATTTGATGATATTCATTTATTTATTTTACTTTTTGAATATTTTTCACTGAATCAAGCTCACATGAAGGGTTTTTTAATAATGTAAAACGGAGATAGGAGGTTTGTACCCGACAACGATATGTAAATTGTTTTTCTGAAAAAAATGCCTTTAAAACATCCAGTCAATGAATCACTGATTAAACAGATGTGATCAGCAGGCCTCTGAGTTTAGGTAAACTTGCGTATTATATAAGCACTTACTGTTAGTTTATAATGACTAGTACATATTAGTCATTTAAGCTGCTGCAAAAAACCTCAAAATTCAATATTTCTATTAATTTACAACATTTTCCCATTATGTTAATTCTTTCTAAATGCCAACATTCACAGTGAGAAACCCTTGAATCAGTATTAACACAGCAATTAGCCAGGCCCCACACACCCAGTGTCTTTTTAATCTTTCAAACCACAATAATCCTCTCACTGTAATGCCGTGATACTGTTTGTTTTTCTGAAAAATGGATTGATTTCTTGGGAAGTTGTGCAGGAGTGCAGACTTTGGGGTGGTTTCCTGCTTCCCTGTGCATTGCTTGAACTTCACTGGAAGCACACTGTTACCATGTTTATAATCCTATGCTGTTTAACAAACTTATCCAGTTTCAGCATGATGCTGATGACAGCTCAGGAGTATTTTATTAAAGAGTTTTCTTCATTGACGTTTGTGTAAATAGAAGAAGAGATTTCTTCTGTAGTAGATCTCATCAGTAGACAATAGAAACCAGATGGTTACACTCAAGCTCATTTTCAAGCTCTTTGTAGACTTAAACAATTCTTTGTTACTGTCAAATAAAGCTGTTGTTCTTGATATGTTTCAGTATGCAGTTAATTTTATCATTCTAAGCTGGATGGCGGGTTAAATAAAAAAGCTATATAAATATCAGAGGGTCATTTCTAAATCTGAAAAATGACTTCCTTTGTAACTTTGCTCAGTGTGTTTTAATGGGAAATTGGAATATTTTTAAGTTTTGGGGGAACAAAATAAAGGAAAAAAACAGTAGGCTAATTGAAATAAATATATTTCAGTGTGTTTTCATCAGAGATACACAATGAAATGATTAGCATGATTATAATGGTTTATCCATGTGATGTGGAAACCAAAGCCACAGCTTTTAGTGTCACAAAAGTCCGTCTCCTAACCTGCCTGAGAAGCTACGATTCACACCTGACCAGTATGCGTATGATAGAGGATCAGAGAAAGACTGATCTTTTATAAAGTAAACTCATGGTCAGGTTTATTGACTGAAGAGATGAAAACTATCGGTCAGCAAAGCAATCCAAGGAGAGAAGGGTTTAAAGCAGAGCTCAGTAACTTCAGCTCGGGGCTCCCCCTAGTGGCGTCCTTTCACTGTCGTAACTTTCAACCCCCCTACACCCCCACAACACACAGACGGCTTCTCTACCTGTCTTTCCTCTATTTTGATCCCTGGATATTTTTCTAAGCTTTTACTAGCTTGTTGATGCTACTTTGCTGCGTTGGTAGCAGCAGCTTGTCTCCCTCTGCTCAAAGCAGAGTCCTGTTTCTTCTGAAATGGGACGTTTTACCCGCGATTTGCGGGTAAATATGTCGTGGATTATATTTTTCTCTGGTGTTGGCAGGCAGCTGGTAAGAATACAAACTTTTATTTACTGTTTGCGGACATGACAAGCGATTATTGAGCCTGAAGCAGTGATGCTTCACCCGGCGCCCAGGCAGCGCAAGCTACGTGAATCACTCTGGTCCAGCAAAGAGTTGGTTATGAGAGCCAGGAGCCGGTGTTTAGGTGGTGTGAAGCTAAAGAAATGTTTTCTTTGAATTAGTAGTCTGGTTCAAATCAGAGCTGGAAGCAGCTCGGTAGATAGGGGACCTGAGTACCGTACAGCGGTTTCTGTTGTCGCAAGTTCTGCTCGGGTTGGCGCAGGCAAAGTTGCATAGAGCTGCTCGCAGGCCAGAGGCACCGGCGGGAGGGGGGGAAACATTGAATCGCTCCATAAAGACTTTGTTTAGCCCCACGGGGATTCCGAAAAGCATTTATTGAGGTAAAAAATGTTACTGAGTTCTCCTTTAAAACACAGCAAACAGTAACATCACAGAGAGGACAAAAGAGACAAACAGGTATGGAAACCTAAAGGAAGAGTCAGGCAATGAGCTAATGAAAACAAGGGAGCAAGGTCTGGAAAATAGTGCAACCTATTTCATATTCTAACATTTATCAGAACACTTTAAAAAGCAACAAAAAAAAACAAACAAACTTGTGAAACATCACAGTGAGGGAGATGCAAAGATTTAGGCTTGTTTTTCAGCCACAGGACCTCAACACCTAAAGTCATTAAATCAACCATGAACTCTTCTGTATACCAAAGTATTGGAGTCAAATATGAGGCCGGGTCTGAGCCGCTAACGCTGGGCCAAAACCAGGACATAATGATCAAGCACTGCAACAAACTGACAACAAAATGACTGAAAAAGAAAATAAATGGCTCAGTCAAGTCCAGACCTCAGCCTGATGGAAACGTGGTGGTGTGACCTTAGAGGAGCGGCACATAAACTAATGTATAAATCTCAGCTGGCTGAAACAACGCTGTGTAACGGATTAAAGTTTCCCCACAGCAATGTGTAAGACTGATAACAACAAATAGATAATTAAGTTATTAACATGTGGTTCTGCAAGCCAGTTGTTTGCGTATTAGTTTCTATTAGAACTAACTCATTTTCTCACAAACTGACAATGGGGGTATCATGGGCCAGGGTGTGGTCAGAGTTCCTCCTGCTGACTCCACCTTAGCCTCTGCCGACCGGGAACTGCGAGTGCTTTCTAGTGACAAGTCATTACCCCAGCTGGCATATTGTAAGCAAACTGGGAATCTGTTGTTGGAGCAATCTACTCATTACTTGCTAATCACTTGAAAAGGACCTGTTTGTGCAGGCACACACAAAAAAAGCTGCACAAACACATTCGGCAAGCATGCTGGACTGGGCTGTTCTGCTGAGCGCAAGACGTTATTGCGTTCCTAATGGTGCTTGAAGTAATTACATCCTATAATGTTACTTGCCGCTTAGTCCTCTCCAGCAGGCCTCAGCATGGAAGCTCACAAGTGCACAATCCACCGGTCTCCCCCAAATGACTCCATTAAGCAGAAGGCCTCTGTAGCCACTTCTTGAGCTCTGAGAATGTGAGGCCAGCTTTGACAGTGACTGCGTGTGAGGGGTAGCTGGTGACTTAGAGAAACAACACAAGCAAATATGTATCATAGCTGCAGTAAGTGTGTGTGAGTGCAGAGCTGGAAGTCTCCTAAAATCAGTGCTGAGCCTTTATTCCAGATCCAAAACAAAGGTACAGACATGTTACATTTCTGTTATGCAAATAGCTGCAGTGAAGAGCAGAAACAGCCAATTAATTCTTGAGAGAAATTCAAGCATTGATGCAATCTTCTGTAATCTTCCCCCTTTAATTTCCCCTTTTAACTAAAAGAGGTTCTTCATTTGGAAATAAAGAAGTTATTATTCTTTTTTAACACGTACACACTGCATGACATCTCTGCCTTTCAACTCCTTCCTGTTGCATTGCTGTTATTTGGGGATTAGCTTGACAGAATTGGGAATCAAGTCCAGTCTTTGTGGAAATGGTGCAGTGTGGATGTTTGCTGCACCTGTCCAAACATGTTCATTTTGCCACATGCAGATTCCAACAATGTATTTTTAACTCCTAATCTCAACATTTGCAGGTAATGGTGTACCAAAACAAGCAGGAATTAAGAGAAGGAGACTTATGGAAAAGTACAATTTGGCAAGATGGGTCTGCACACCTGCAGCCTCTTCTATAAATGAGCTGCTGGTTCTCAAAGGTTAACAGATAAGCACATTTACTCATCCCCTCCAGCCTCCTTAGAAGTGTTTTCAGAAGCAAGGACTTCACCTCAACAATGCTGGTTTAATGAAAGGTATGGATGAAGGTGTGGATGGAGAGATCTGAAAGTTCTCTCTGATTGGTTAATCTAGGAAAGGGTTCCCCAATTTGGTCCTACAAGGGCTGCAATACTGCAAGGTTTAAATGGCTATAAGCATTACTTGTAGGAGTGCAATATGATAATCTTCAAGTAGTGGCAATACAGGACGGATATCCTCCTTTGGATTTTCTTTGAAATTTTCCAGAAATAAGATAAAAAAAAATTTTTAAATCTCCTTTAAAGGTTGATGATCTTCCTATTTCCATTTAGAATTCATCAGTTTCTGACAGCTTAACTTTTGCATTTATCGTGGCAGACAAGAGGACAATTAATCAGCCAGGTGGGCTTGAAAATTTTATAAGCTGTTTATTACTAAAATATATTTATTTATACAGTATATGAGAGGAGATGAAAGAGTCAAACAAAAAAGCTGGAGCAGTTGTAGTCAGAAACTGACTACGACTGGAGAGTCCGTTTTCAGAAGATCCATGGATGTGTTGTCTGTGTGAAGTTCCAAAGGACCTTATTGTAAGGTCATCTTGGAGGTTGGCTTCTGGAAGTCACACGTGAGCTTGTGAAGATCTTCTTTGTTGGTGTTTAGCCTGTTTTCAGATCAGCCAGTGAGTGCTAGCACCATTTAACCAGATTATAAATGTCTGATGATGGTAGTTTTTATCATGTTGCAGGTCACAGAAACCTTAGTGTATGTTTGAAAGAAGGTGTCCACGGAAAATACATAAGCACTAAACAGAAGTTGGGTTTATAACTGAATGAGAGATCTGAAACCGTGTACCAGCTGACAGATGAGCTCATTTAACTGTGTATTTCTCTTTTTCTCACTCTAAACAGCATTTTTATTCCTCAAACCAGCCAAGTTACATTAACTTGTTGTGTAATTGTTCTGCTGCCTTCATTTAACACGGCAGAGTTTATATTTGTTGCTTTCTTGTAGCCCAGAATGAAAATACTTTTCCCCTGCAGGTATCGTGGTCTGTGTCAAAAGAAGCCAGTAAAATCCAATATTAATGCACCTCAGCCAGTGTGACTGGAACGACTGCTGCTGTAAGGCAGTCTGCCCCCCAGAAAATTCCTGCTGATACCTCCTCTCTGCAGCCTCCAATCACCCCACCGACCCACGTCTTAAACTCCCTGAGGGGTGCTTTGCTTAAGTCATTCTCTCCTCTTCTTCTTCCTCCTCCTGTTGCCACAGACTTGTTTTCTGTTTATGATGGTGGATGATTGAGGCGCAGGGCTCCAGAGTCAGCTCTGCTCCAGGGGAGAACGCAGCGGGACACGGACAAACAAAAACTATCACCCTCTAAAAGGGGGTTCAACTGACATTGGTGTATGAGTGTAAGTGTCTGAATGTGTGCTCCTGTATGCGAGTGCCCATACAGCCATCTCCCTGGGGATAGACATCTTATCTCAGTGGCGTCTGGGAGGAAAACAGGCCAATATGTCAGTGCAAAGATGTGCTGTGGGTGAGAACAGATACTGAGACCTTCTGATTTACCCGCAGTGACAGGACCGTAGGGCATCCTACTTTACTGTGCAACCAGCCATCTCTGTCCAGCTCTGCCAGACATGAAAATTGAGAGGATGGACTTTATGGAAGGGAAAGGAGGACTTTCTGTTGTGCAATCATCCAGAATATTGAAACAGATCTTTCTGTGACAGTGAAACTGTCATAACTCAGCAAATGTATGAAAAAAGTCTTTCCAAAAAGCTGTGAATAGAAGGTGAGAAGATTTCTTGCTGCAAGCAGCTTAAAAGTTCATCATGCTTTATGGGATTTTGATGAAATGAATGGAAGGCTAGAGCTGCATGTAAATAAAGTAAAATGCTAATCATTGTGCTTAAAGTTCTCAAAAACAGGCATAGACATCTTGTGAAAAGTTAGATTTCCATTGCGGATTTGCACACATTAGATTATCAGACATAGCCTGAAACATCAAATGGGTTGTTTCACAAACCCTCTGGGAAGCTCTTTGCAAAGACTGTTTTATAAAAGACAATCATTTAAATCATCACTTCATAAGTTTCTGACCTTAAACTCTGAGTTTCTGACTTGTTTTGATGGCATACTGACATTCATTATGCACATTTCTGGAGATGTCACTGCCCTGCAGCATCCTGAGGCTGAAACTGCACTTCACGGGAAAAGCAAACGAGGAAAAGAGGGAGAGAAAATCATGCAGCAAGAAATGAGAGATGCGGGTCAACATCAAACTGACTTTCAGTCTTTGGAGAGAGCTCAGAGAAGAGACAAGTAGATGCTGAATTAGCCTTCATAAAAGGCTGCCAAAGTGAAAACCTGCCAAAGTTCAAAGGTGCCGCTTTGAAAAGGAAAATGCAAATGTAACAGGTTTACTATAAATACATTTTTTCCACTTTTTCCCTGCTGATGTGCAGCTTGTTTTGTTGCTGATGTCATTATTGATATCTGTTTTTCATCATAATTCTGGCCAAAATAATTTGCAATAACAATATTATCACAATATCAAAGAAATTTTGAGAATCAAATACATTACAAAATTGTTTAAAAAGCAAAAAATGATACAATTTTTTTAGCAAATGAATTACACTCAAAAAAGGAATTTAGTAAAGAAATTGTGCAAAAAGTAGACTGTAATCAATAATGCTTTGATATTATTGGATGAAACTGCAATATTATCACATGCATTATCAGTACCATAACATTGCATTGTTATGTTTCTAATTTTAAGCACATATTTTGGATTACAATCATAGAAATGTCCAAAACTAAATAAAACTCACCAGTCACTTTATTTTGGTCCACCTGTTTAGTCGTTTGTTCACACAAATAGACAATCAGCAAGTCACATGTATACTGCATTGAGCATCAGAAAGAGGAATAGAGGGAATTTAAGCAACTTTGAACATGGTATGGTTGTGGGTCTGAATATTTGAGAACCTGTTGATCTACTGGGATTTTCACACACAATAGTGTTTACAGAGAACAGTCTGGAAAAGAAAAAATATCCGGTGAGCAGCAGTTGTCTGAATGAAAATGCATTGTTGGTGTTAGAGGTCAGAGGAGAATGGGTGGACTGGTTCAACACGATGAAACAGCAACAGTTACAACTGCTTATAACTAAAGTATGCAAAATACCATCTTTGAATGTATGTTGAGCCATGAAGATGGACTACAGCAACAGAAAACCATAATAGGTGCCACCTCTGCCAGCTTAGAACTGGAAAGTGAGGCTACAATTCACACAAACTCACCAAACCTGGAGAATTTGGTGCAAACGTGAAGAAAGCATGAATCTGTCCTGCGTTGTATTAACAGTATAACTCACTAATGGTGGTGTAATTGTGTGTGGGATATTGTCATGGCACAGCTTGGCCCCTTTTGTACTAATTCAACATAATCTAAACACAACAGCCCTGTGAGTGAGTTCACTGTGCTCCAATGGCAAAATAATTCACTAGATTTCAGTTGAATGGAGCAGCTTTGGGATGTGGAAGAACAGGAGGTTCCTCCGAGGAATTTTTCCAACACCTTCTTTCATCCATGCAACAAACAACTGAGACAGATCTAAAGGGAAAGGGGATCCAACTAAGTACAAGTAAGGTGTTCCTGATAAAGTGGATAAGAAAAGTAAGACATCGTTGCAGGTGATTCATTTGAATACTCGATAATTGTGACACTGACTCTTCGCTTTCGATAAATGCCTCAGTCAGGGTGCATTATCACTTCACCATTTTTATTCCTGGATTGTGACACAACTACGTTCTTGATACATGATGCATCCATCACAATCGAGAGAAAATTTCAACCAACCAGGAAGTGGAACCAAGAACCAGTTCACAGGAGCCAGGAGGTCAGTCAGCTGTGTTCTAGGCCCACAACTCACAAGCAATACTCTTACTGTAACACTCCAAGAGATGGTAGTTTGCCTGAGTGCTCTGTTATGACATCAACAAATTGCCAAAGACAGCTGCACTGGTGGGGAAAATAAATGGTTTTGTATTCTCGTATCTTGTCTTTAAGTTCCACTCAGACTCCAGCCTCAGAAGGAGTTGTTTAAAGTGTTGGGCACAATCAGAGATTCCTTAATTTGTCAGCGTGTGCTGACAGGCGCGCTTCTTGGTAAGCTTTCAAAACACAAAGAAGGTGTAGCAAGAGAAGCACCTGAAAAGGAAAAAAATAAGAAAGAAAAAGGTGTTGCCAGACGTGATCACTTCAGTTCAAGTGATGAAGAAGTGCTGCAAACTAGCTTGTGCTGTGTCGCTTAACACTTCAAAACACAGAAAGAGTGTTTTGTTGCTAAACTCAAAAGAGGAGGTGGGAACCGTCATGGTGATGGGGTGATGGGGAGGATGCACTTGATTGTACGTACACAAAGTGGTGGAAGCTGAAAAAAAAAAGAAAAAAACCTTGCTTGCTTTCTCCTCTTTGCACAGCTGGAAGTCAGTTTTGTGAAGTGTGTCTGCTCGCTGGGTTGTCATTCAGCAAACGCTGCGTTTGAAGCACACTGACAACCTCATGAGTGCAATAACAGGGTGATGCGTTCAATGTCTCAAGCTGTGTTCCCAGAACGGTGGCTGCAATTTCGCAGGCCCCCGTCTCCTAACAGTATCATCTCGGCTTAGAGGGACCTGCCGCCGAAACAGTCTATCCTGCTAAGAGGAGGTTAGGAGGGCAATGAGAAACACATGCAGGTCTGACCAGGATCGCAGAGTCATGACCGGGTTATAAATTTTAGTATGAAGCAAAGCAGAATAAGATCATTCCAGGCAGAAATATGGCAGACTGCGTTTACGCAGCTATTTGGAAGCCCCTATATTTACTCTCATTTCTCCAACATGTTAAACAACCTGCTGAGTTTTATCCTTGCTGAGCATCTTTGTCCTGCAAGTGGTCATCATGTCTGCCAGTAAAATGCTGCATCTCAGAGGAGCCATTTATGCAGGGAATCACTTTCACTCTGAGCTGCATTCAAGTGCTCCTTGGGTGTTCATAAAAGAGATACCTGTCCCTGTACAGAGAGGAGGGAAGCACATTTTAAGCTTAATTTGTATTTCCCATGAACTCACCCATCCATTGATGCTCGCAAATAGATCTTTTGAGAATGTGAGCCGGTGTCATGTTCTTTACTTCCTGTGGCTGAGCGCTCATAAAACCATAGCAGGACCTCTAGTGCCCCCATCAGGATCTTTACTGCACCGGCAGCTGCTCCTCGCCCCCACTTTCATTTTTTTTTAACCTCTCATGCTTTTTTAATTTGTGTCTTCCTCCTCTAGCATAACAGTTTTTTTTTTTTCTCTGTCTTCTCACTCCCCCTTTCTCAGAGAATTGCCGTGGGGTGAGGCCATCGCAAACAGCAAACAGACATGTTGTGTCGGCAAACACTGGTGTGCGTACAGGTGGTGCAGAGCTAACAGACAGGAATCATTACCCTGCTCGACTCAAATCACTGCTGTACCGCCGGGACCGAGCGCTGAACATAAACACAGATACACACACTCAGGTACATGACAAACAAACACAAAGGAAGTGAGAATCTGTCAGTGGGGATTGTTATTGCTTTGCTCAGGAGCAAATAAAGAGAGAAGTAAAAACGGAGAAGTGGGAGAAGGCACAGTAAGGTAGAATAAGTAGCCATGAGAACAGCAGAGAAGAACCAAGTTCTCCACTTGTTATTGTACCTGAGGCCAGAGAGTCGGCTCGCTCTGCAGCCTGGCTAATGGTGCGACATTCACCAGCATATTTCACCCAACACATTTACATTTGCCACCGCTTTGACCTAGTCATCGCACATCTCTCCCTCATTTGTCCCCTACGTCTGTGTGAGTGTGTGCAGCAAAGATAATGACTGCATTGATCAGAGACGTCCCCATCGGGGGGTCTTGTTCCGTCAAGGCTGAGAGAAAACGGCAGGGAGAGCGGGAAAAAGCGAGGAAGGGAGCAGGGCCAGAGCAGGATGCCCTCTGTTGCAGCCCGCCTCCTCGCATTAGCCAATCAAATATCAATCTTGGCTGTCGCCCTCCTGCTCCACGCACACCATCAAAAACTAATCTGCTGCTCTCTTTTTATTGTCTGTCATGTCCCTGATCCTTCCTTCCTTTATCATTCCCCTGCTCTCCCTCTTTACATAAGAAATGCAAAAAAGAAGAGTGTTCAGTAAATTGTGTAATGATGTGAAAATGATGGGAATCAGATACAACCCCGTCTCAGTGACTTGTCTGAAAACCAGAGGAAGATTTAAAAGTTTACACTCTCAGTCAACAAATGAGGGAACATCTTTCTGATGTTTGGGGTACACGCCTTCAGTAAGGCTGCAGGGAGTCAGAATAATCCATCTGGTGAAGTTGATCTAGAGGTTTCAGATGGCCTCACACCTTCTTAAACACCTTCTAAACTCAGTCACTGAGTAAAAAATGGCCTTGCCTTAGAGGTTTGTAAAAGGAGCACGACCTGTTAGAGATGCATTTCATGGCTGAGACATAATGTGTTTAAATTCCATGTACCATTACTTTATCTTCCATTGTCTAGGTTACCAGGGAGATGAGCTTCTCCAGAGACTGAATGTAAAAGATGGATATTGTTTCTGGACATGAAATCTAAAACCAGCACGTGCCATTAGGTTCAGTGCCACTTACATTCTCTCAATGCCTATTTGCTTAATTAGGTTTTTCTGATCAGTGTGCTGAATTATAGTATGTTACTGTAAGATGGAAATTAAGCTTCAAGGATGCATTTTTTGAAGTAAAGAAGGACTTTACAGATCTATTGTATCCAAGTACAGTCACATCTGGTTCCAAAAACAATGATGCAAGATGCTAAAGGTCAAATGCCAAACTCAAGGCTTCGGTATGGCAGTTCTCTTCGGGATAAACCTGACCTAAGTCATGACATATACTCAAATAATTCTGCAGTCCATGTTCATTGGTCCTAGTGTCCCTCAGGCAGTTTGGATGATACCGATGCCTCTGTAGTATGTAAAATCTGACCTGTGAAAAAGGTCAGATTTTACATGGTCTTCATTTTGCAAATGCAAAGACTGAGTATGACTGTCTATTACAATTTATGTTGGGTTGGACCCTAAACGCAAGCGCATAAAAAGCTAAAGTAAAAGCTTAAATGAACACTTGCATAAATGAGATTGTTCCCTCTTAAAATGACCCCTGTGCTCATCCAGGATAATTATGCCAAAAAAAAAAAAAAAAAAGGAAAAAAAAAGTGACCTTCAAGGTGCATGAGAGCAATGGCATGTGTGTCAAAATGGACACCAACTGATTACTATAGAGCGTTGATTGAAACAAACTTGTTTACACTCTTGATATTTGTATTCATAAGAACCTGTCATGAAAATGAGGGTCCTGAAATTGCAGCCAATAAATTGGATCCTGTGGTACAACTTTGACCCTCTACTCAAAATGGCTTCCAAGAATGTCCTACAGTGCTAATAAAGATGCTTTTTTAACCCCTAACCATAGTTTAGTGGTTCAAACTAAACCTGGAAATGCAAAAAACACTGTAAAATGTTGATATACCACCAATGAGAGTCATTGGTGATATACCATGATATACCACAATGAGTAGAGCAGACTCTTCTTCTTAAGGAAGCTGAGATCATTCAACGTCTGCACCAAGATGTTGCAGATCTTCTACAAGTCTGTTGTGGAAAGTGCAATCAGCTTTGCAGCATCTGCTGGGGCAACAGCATCAGAATCAGAGACTTGAAGAAACTAAACAAGCTTATCAAGAAAGCTGGTTCTGTGCTGGGGATAACTCTGGAGCCGCTGGAGCTGATCGTTCAGAAAAGAATGCTGCACAAGCTGATGAAGATGATGGAGGATTCTTCCCATCCTCTCCACAACACGGTGAAAAATCAACAGAGTGTGTTCAGTAGGAGGCTGCGTCAGGTTCGCTGCAGGACGGAGAGATACAGAAATTCATTCCTGCCAGCAGCCATCACCCTAAAGAGCAAGACTGACTGACTAACTTATTTTTGTTATACTATTTCATATTAATGTTATACTGTTAAAAAAAAAAAAGAAAAGAAAAAAATGAGTGAGCTTTTTTACAATGTTGAATTTCCCTTCTGGGATAAAGTATTTTTCATGTCATTTAATTTCATTTTAATGCAACAACCAAATTGGCATTGCAAAAAGAATTTTACCCTGATCTTTGTTTTCTAAACACAACCAAGTACAGTAGCTTTGATTTATAAGCCTAAGCACAGATGTACAGTATAAACCTAACCAGGACTATTATAGTGAGGGGCTTTTGTTTTTCCTGATGTAGAAGAGGCAAAAAACTAAACTGTGATTGTGTTTTGTTGCTGAACTGAAGTGTAATTGTTGGAGACCCACAGCCATCACATTGATGCCCCCATCCTCATAAGGACTTTGTTGATTGGGCCTCACTTTGTTGTAACAGAGATTAAAGTCAGGAAGCATGCTGTAAATGCTTGATAAGTGATGGGAAAGATGATTTAAGCAGAGATTTCACCTATATCAAAAAGTTGCTAAGTTAATGTAAGATACATAAATTTGATTGGAGGAGATTTGCATCTGTTATAGGCATCACTAACTGCAGGATACATTCAGCACTAGTGTAGTAAATGCTACTGAGAATGATAAGAGTGTAGACTGCTCATATGGAGGAAGAATGAAACCAATTTAACGCCATTTCCCACTGCTGATGTGTTAATTTAATTTTCAGGTTGCACTCCTGGAGTGAGGCTATCCCAGCTGCTGTCGAGCAAGCAGAGGACTAGACCCAGGACAGTCCATCACAGGACCACCACAGGGACAAACTATGCAAATAATCACTTACACTCACACTAATTCATAGGGTCAGTTCAGAGTCAATTAACCAAACTTGAACTGCAATAGGAGGAAAGTAAGGAGTGATATGAAGCTGTTCATTTGATCAAATAAAGGAATTTGTGCTTAATACTCCCTAAAGAGAGTCACCATTGTTCTCAGGGCACTGGGGGATTCAAGGCTGAGTATTCGTCCATAGAAATTTGCACATAGACATGTCAAACAATACTTTTCTGTAGGGATGCAAAATACTGTAATTTTGGCCGATATCGGATATGCCAATGTTTTAAAATTCACGTGGCTGATAAACAATATCAACACCGATATTAAAGGTGAAAAAATAAGCAGTCATTGCAAATAGCAGTTTTGTTATCCGTTTCGGACACTTTGAAAATAGGGGTGGGAAAAAATATCAATACACTGAAATATCGCAATATTTTCATATGCTGATATCAAATTGATATTTAAAAACGCGGTATCCATCTACTTTACTCACAAAATCTCGCATGATTTCATCGTTCTGTTACAAAATCTCACAATATGTTGTGAATTCTCGCAAGATTTAATAACAGACCGATGAAATATCGCGAGATTTTGTGAGTAAAATAGATTTATACCGTGTTTTCAAATGTCAATATATTAGCTTGAAAATATCCAAAATTTTTGTGAATTCTCACAAGATTTCATAACAGAACGACGAAGCATCACAAGATAGATCGATACCCTGTTTTTAAATGTCAATATGATATCAACATATGATGTCAGCATATAAAAATATGATATTTCAGTGTATCGACATTTTTTCCCCACCCCTAGTCTTTAGAAGTTTTTTGTTTTTTTGGACATTAACAACAGCGGGCTGATCGGTTAATTATCAGTGGGGTGGATGACATCTGATATTGAGTTTTAAGGCTGATATAGGCCGATAAAGGCAGATACCGATAGGGGGCCAATTATACCGTGCATCCCTACTTTTGTGATAAATATGCAGATGTGTAGATATGAATAACAAAGTCCATAGTTGAGTAAATTCTTCTAGTTTAGTCAGGATTATCCGTTAGTCATACTGGTAAAACAAACCAGCTTTTAAAATCTTTCCCAGACTTCTCAATGACATGTAAAAGGTTTACATGAAAATATCAGACTGAATACACAACAAAGTGTTTTGGTTCAAGTTCTTTAATTTTGCACTTTGCAGCAGTGATACAAAAATTCTGAATACTCCAGTGAGCACCAGCAGAGATACATTCTGGTCAATAGATGAAATCTGATTTGGCAAAATGGGGCCTCTGGCTGCAAGTAAAGCTGAATCTTCAATTAAAGTATAAAATAGCCTCTTTGACTGTCTTCATTCATTTTTGCTGTACAATTTTCATGCCTCAAGTTTCTCATTTGAATATTTTTCAGATTTTGGTAGCAAAAGGTGTGAGGCAGAGACCCTGAGGATACCATTCACATCCTGCAAAAAATCCTGGAATCTCTTTTAACTCTGCATATATTAAAGCCTTAATACAATTTTAACAAGCGGGTTATAAAACCTTATCTTCTAGAACAAGAGGCCAAAATTGGTTTTGTGTAAAGCTGCAAATAAGTGCTTTAGAGTTGGACATCTTCACATTACAGTCTAGGGCGGTTTACTTACCCGTAACACAAAAGTCAGATTTGGAGAAAAATGTCAAAGTTTTAAAAGTTTTCTTTAAATTATAAGAAATGTTTTCCAGCATTTTCTACTTTAAGTTTCTGTCCGATGTCATATGCCATTCTTTATCAGGATGACACAAACAGATTTACATCGTGGGGCAGTAGCAGTCTCCTGAAGTTGTCCCTGTCCCCATCGTTGCTTTACAGGAATATAATAATGTACAATATGAGCCGATTCTGTTTAACACATTAATCTCAGGTTGCTGTGGTGCTATCAGTAGTTCAGATTTGACACAGGACTATAAATCAAACCTTCTCATAGGTGTCTTTGCTGGCACTCATTGTACCAAGTGTAAATCCAACTTAGCGTGTTAACCTAATCTTCCTGTCCTCCTTCCTTCCTTCTTTCTACTCATTATTTTTAGTGAATGACAGAATCCGTTTTCCTAAAATTTTAAAGACAATAAGAATGTCAAGATTTATGACGGACTAATTGGCAGGCACAGGGCTTCACTGATGGAGATTTTCCTTTCAGTAAAGAGGATTAGAGAATGTTGGCACCACTACTGCTGAAAACGCTGAGATGTTGCACAAAAATGTCTGATTACGTTTCATTAGTGTGGATTTTTTCTCTCTCAAAACTGCTGAATCGAGAATGTGTGACTGACAAAGGCGTTATTTTTATCCCATCCACCTTTTGTTTGAATTTTAAGCTCATTTAAGAGCATTGTGATATTGATGTCCTTCACATGAAACTCAGAATCAGGTAGTGTGAGCAGGCTTCAGATGTTGCCGTTATCTTCAGAGCAGCATCTTCAGGCCTGACAGCTTTGGAGCTCCATTAAGAATTCCTCTAAATTTACAGTGAGAGCAAAGTGCTACAGTTTACCACCCACAGAAACAAGACAATCACTCACCTCAGCCCCTCTGCACACCCAGAAACCATTGAAACACACAGGAACTACACAAAATCCAAAGACAAATGGATCCTGTTAAATTTGAAGCAACGTGCATTCATGCCATTCCAGGAGGGTGCATTACCTCCTCTACCGTGTCCAGTGTGCGTACACGTGAATGTATGTTTGTCTCTTTCCGCACTTTGGTGGGTTGGTAAAGATTTGTCATGCTAAAGGTTACGTCTGGTACCAGTGCAAACAAGGGGTGCTGGATTTGAGCCGCAAACCACCAGCCAATCTAGATCAGGCTTCACCTTTGAGACAGATTCAGGATGAGGAGAAACACACACACACAGATGCCAACACGCTGATAAATCCACAGCACGACAGAGAAACACATGGTTGTAAAACACACAAATGAAGACGCATCATTTCTGCCCGTCTAACACACACACACACACACACTCCATCAGCCACATCTTGCATTCACAGCTGCATGTGTTAATGTTGACATACATTCCTTTTGGGGCTCTTCAAGGACTTTGTTATTTAGTACTGTTGACATTCAGAAATATTGGATGTTCTCTGGCTTCTAATCTCTTCCTCTGCATTCCCCTAAAGAAGCGGGCAGGTCATTAAAAGTCAGGGCATATGGCTCAACGCCTGCAGGAGATGTAGAAGAACCCCCATCTCCTCCTTATCAGTATTACTTTACTGTATTTATGACTCAGGAGCTTCAAATCCATACAGGAGGGAAAGCGATGAACCTGAGAGGCAGAAAAAGATGCAGCCTTACGCAGAATGCCAAATGGAAATCTGACACAGAAAGACAACAGTTTCATATTGAGGTGAAACAAGTTTACATTTTCAACATTCAATTGCAACCAGAGAGCACGCGGAGCCAATAAATCTCCAGCTGTCTCCCGAGAGTTGGTCTGATGTCTCCCAGGCACACATGAATATTAAATGGCTTCTTGTAAATCAAACAGTGGTGTGTAAGTGAGCACTGAAAAAGAATTAGTTAGGAAAGGGCAGATAATAAATTGACTTTATTTAAACGGCCTTAGCCAAAAAAGCTTCTCCCTGTAGAAGAAAATACAACCGGAGGACTGAAAGGGTAAAATGCTGGTGTCTAATGACTTTCCCATCTTCCCTCCCACCCACACATGCACGCATTTACACACTCAATAAGGGCTAATGATGATAACAAGGGCAGTTACATTGTTTAGCTCTCCCCCCGTCAAGCACATTCCTTCCATCTAACATGACGTGGTTACACACGAGATGTAATATGCACAAGAATTTGCAGCTTTGGATAGATGGTTGTATTTCTGGATGACTGTTGTCCTCACCTTGGATGGTAATGCAGTGGAGAGGCAGGGGAGAGAATGCAGCTGACATGAAGAGGAGAGGAACAGAGAGAGAGGTGATACAGGTGAGGGAGAAAATCAACCAGCTCACACAGAGACAATCAATAAGCTCTCTTCTCAGTCTATTTCCTATGGGCTGGCCTCAGTAATAGCATTGTGCCAAAGCCGTCTGTGTTCACCCTGGGGATAGGTTCGGGGTGATGTGATAGTAAAGTATGAAGCCAGCACTGGTGAGGGACTCACACTAATTGTTACTTTTGTCATAGAGAGGGCAGCGAAATGACCAGCAGTGTTGTGCAGATACAGGTTCAATGTCAGAGGAGGGAAAACTTTAGAGAAAGGAGGAGATAGGTGCTCAGTTACTGTATTTCTTCCTTAGTATGAATGGAGAAAAATCTTGTTTCCTCACATCATGAGCAAGTCTTGAGATGCTCATGTTCTTTGTTTTTTTATTGGAGTAGGGAATTAGGTGCAGAGATTTACAGAACAATTGCAAACAAAAGGAAATACAATATAAAACAGGCTTTAAAGTCAGTTTTTGGTTGAAAAAAAAAAAAAAAAGAAGAACGAAAGAAAAAAAAACATTGAGCTTCAACACAACCTGAATCATCTTTAGAAAAAAAACAAACAAACAAACAAAAAAAAAACATTGGTTATCCCTTACTGTAGCTTGGCTGTCTTTGAATTAGCCCTATGTTAAAAAAAAAAAAAAAAAAAACTTTACTATGAACATTTTCAGACACAAGGACAGGACTGGACGAACGATACAGCTTAAAATATTGAAATAAAACCCTTAAAAGGTCTTCAGAGTCATGATTGCATGATACCACTTTCAAATCATTGATAAGAAAGTCAGACTCCTTGGGAGCAAAACATTAGAAAATGAGGGATGACTGAAGACTTGTGCACAGTATACTGTATTGGGTTCATCAACAGTTCAGTAAGAGTGAAGCTCTATAGTTTGTGAACCTTGATAAGTTTTCAAGATGTTGAATTTTTGGGAAAAGCAGCAAATCCTTGATCCAGGCTTCGTGCACACATACGTCACTTGATGGTGTTAAATTGACAAATCTTTTAATAGTTGCACCTGATGGTAACATTTCACAAATAAGAGTTTCTGTTTTATGAGAGTTGAGTTTGAGGTAATTCTATCTTTATTTATTTGTTTTTGTGGGTTTTTTTGTTTAAGCAGTTTAAAGGTGGATGGTGAATGATTATTTTCTTCCATTCCTTTGATTAAAGTTATTGAATCTCTAACCAACACCATTTTCACAACAATGAAGTGAACAATTATTTTAAAACTGAAATTTTTCTGCTGTTTTTAATGCTTCATGCCATGTTTAGACACTCATAGAATTAAAGAAGGATTAAACACAAACCATTTTTTAAAATTTATTTTAGAGGGGATAGGAAAGGGGGAAAAAGAAGAAAGAAAAAGAAAGACCCACTGAACACTTAACACAGAGATTTGGTTGGAAATAAATTGATTTGCAGCTCTGTACAGCTGCAATAATCTCCACCATCATTGTGTGGCTGAAAATTTCTATTGAACTGTACAGCTACACTCAGAAATAAATACCTAATTGTACCTTTAGGGAAAGGATTGCCTTTGGGGTGGTACCCTTAAAGGTACTGCTGTTGTACCCTTAACAGTACAGTTAATACCTTATAAAGACCAATACTGTTCCTCTGGGGGTCGTCTGGTCTTCATAAAGTAGAAACTACACTGTTAATGGTCCAACAGCAGCACCTTCGAGGGGACCACTCCAGTGGCAATCCTTCATACCTCTAAAGGTAGAATGAGGCACTTTATTTCTTGAGAGTGTAAACGATGATGTCAGGGATCAGTTAATTCATTTAGATGTCTTTTGGACATCTCTTCATACACAAAAGCCCCTTTCAGACTTGTGTTGGAAAGCGGTAATATTGTGGACTTGCATTCAGACATGTGTTCTGATCTTTTACCTCGGAGATGTAGCGGACATGTACTCCAGACAGAGTTGAAGGGAGAGGGGGTTTCCTTTTCCTCACATATCCTGATGTCTGAAACATTCAGGACGCATGTTTGAAAAGACGAGTCCGTTTAAAGAGCGGATGAACTTTACCGCACATGTTTAGCGATGCAAGTCTGAAAGCGGCTTCATTACACACGCAATAATCCGCCGGAGCTGATTTACAAACAGGGTAAAAGGAGATTTTGTTGTTTATTTGCCCTATACCACTGTATATTATATCTGTGGAACTAATATCTTTCTCTATCAGGTCGAATTTCATTCCGTTTACCACATGCTCTTCTGAACTTTCCATGGCACAGCAATAGCACACGCTAAATCCTCATTTAAATACTGCTGTTTGCGCCTGTTACAGATTGCATGTGTAGTCTTTGTAGATCACCTGCAAAGGCTGAAGAGACAGCGCAAGCTATTTATTAGCAAAGAAATTAGCGGTCTTTATTTGAATTCTATGTAAATCAGGGCCTAATTGTTCAGTGGGGGTGAAAAGAAAGAGATAGGGGGAGCAAAGTAAATTGATTTAATGCAAAAATAAGATACTACGATTGGGTTCAAGATTCCAGAGTTGGCCTAAGCTGAGAAATGAAAAATCCTCCAGCTCTGGAGGAATTTCTTCTTAAATCAGCTTGAGGAAGAAATTCCTCAGTGTCTCACGTGATGAGACTCTTCTAGGTTCTGAACTCTCTTCAGCAAGCTCTCTCGAGCGTTTTCTTTCTGCTTTCTCTTCTTGAGCCTTCTTCAGAGAGTATACATGTATTATTTCTGGAAGTCTTGACTTTTCTTCTTCTTTTTCTTCTTCTTCTTCTTGTTCCTGGTATTCCTGTTGTCTTTCAAACTCCATCACAGATCTTTCTATGGAGGCTTTAGCTTCCATGTCAGAAGTGGGGTCACACAGGCGGCCACCCAAACAGCCCCTCCCCTCCATACACTGCATGGCCCACCTCTCAGAAGTTGGTTGGGTGCAGAAAAAGTTTCCTGAGGATTTTTAATTGTAGGCGCATAAAATGACATGAAAATGAAAAATGAAATGAAAAATACATCATTAATCCCAAAGGGAAAGTCATGATGAAAAAGAAAAACAATACAAAGTATAATAATAATAATAATTAACAGGGTTGTCCGAGGCTGCTGGTAGGAATGATCTTTTGTACCTCTCCATTTTATAGCGGACCTGAAGAAGCCTCCCACTCAACAACCATCTCTTTAGTTTTGTTGGTATTGAAGATGAGGGGATGTTACCGCACCATTTCACAAACTGAACAACCAGTTCTCAGTACTCGGCTTCTTGTCCATCACTGATATTCCCCAGAACTGCAGAGTCAGAGTATTTCTGCAGATGACAGGACCCAGAGTTGTACTGGAGGTCTGAGGTGTACAGTGTAAGGAGGAATGGTGAGAGTACAGTTCCTTGTGGTGCTCCAGTGCTGCTGATCACCATCTCAGACACACAACCTTTCAGTCTCAAACTGTGGTCTGTTTGTTAGGTAGTCATAAATCCAGGTGGTTGTGGAGGATCCACCTGGAAGTTATGGAGCTTCTCACATAAAGCAACTCATTTGTATTAAAAGCACTTGAGAAATCAAAGAACATGAACCTCAAAGTGCAGCCTTGGTCCATATGAGAGTGGGCTCTCTGAAGCATGTAGATGATGACATCTTCAACCCCAAGAACATTACGATATGCAAACTGTAATGGGTCCTGAAAGGTGTGAGTCAGTAAGAGTCTCTCCAGGACTTTCATGATGTAAGATGTCAGAGCAACTGGTCTGTAGTCATTTGGTTCAGCTGGTTGTGGTTTTTCAGGCACTGGAACAAGACATGATGTTTTCCACTGCTCAGGAACTCTTTTCTGTCTCAGGCTGCATGGTGCTGAAAGGTGATGAAGAATCTGACAGTTCTTCTGAGCAGGTCTTGAGAATTCTGGGACTGACACCATCTGGACCTGCAGCCTTGTTCCAGCTCAGGTTCTCTTGTTTCTTGATAGCACCAAGTGTGACACAAGACGTTGCAAGTCAAACAAACATGATCCAGTCTGTGATTTGTGGACACATTGTCATATTTTCTATGATCACAGATATCTTTATATGGATGAATAAATGTTTTATTGCTTCATAGTTGATGACTTTAAAGTCAACTTATGCTTTAGACACTGATGAAACCGGATATTAAATAATGTGAACGCTCTGAATTCAATGATCCTTACACATCAAACAGGAATTTATTGTGAAGGAGCTCAGGTTTGAGGAAAGCTGGACTGAGCAGATGTGGGAAATGGTTAGAAAATGAACAAAGCAGCCATTTTCACCCCTATATGTCTCACCCTTAGTTGAAATAATTAGGACTTAAAACTGAGGGTTTCTTTGGATGGTTCAAGGTTTTCTTTGCTAAAGGAGATGAGAAAAGAGGCATTAATGTCCATGTAAACAATCTTTAAAAAACACTCAGGCCTTTACAGGGCTCCTTATTCCCCATTCAAAAACTTTTGAGAGAAAACTGCATTGTTCTTCTTTTCCTGTGTTACTTTGTTGATATTTCCGTGCATGCATCGCTATCCTTTCTTAAAAACAAATATATATTCTACATAGCATTCTGCATTATGCAGGCTCACACTCACTATTACACCTTGTATGGCCTTCACTAAACTAGAGAAGAAAAATACACTTTGCTATTTGCAGCAAAAGCTTTGTTTGGTAACCTTCCCACTTATATTTTAACTTTATTTCATACCATACCAGCTGATCTTATATTTTTTCTGCAACCAGAATTCTGTTATATGTTCCTATGGTGGACTCGATTCTCCAGCTTAAAGAATCTTCCCTTTACACACCTTATAGCATCTTTCACTGTAAAAACTTCCCTGCTGGAAAACTGTCAATATATATATAGTTTTTATACATTGCTACCCCCCTTTATGATTTACAAAATTTACATTTTAACTTATATTGTCTCTGCTACATTGTCAACCAGGACTCTCTTGAGCCACTACAGTCTGGGTTTCATGTTAAGTATAGCATGCAGAAATTCTAATAGGCCCATGAGCTTTGATGCATTTAAACGTCACCATATCAAAAACACACAGATTTAGTTGTTAAGATGATGGGGTTAGCTTGTCTGGGTCAGAATACAGCAGCAAAGACTAAAATGAAGGGTCTAATGTGAATTACAGGCTAAAATGTTGCCCTGTTTGTTGTAAAAATTACTTCATATCAACACCTCTCACTTGAAGACAAGTGTTTGAGTTTAAATCAGCTGGATAAGACGCCTGTATTTATTAACAGTAAGTAACAAGTAACTGTGTGGCCTCTTTCAAAGAATCTGATGGCATCCAAAAATGTTTTAAACTCAATTTTCCCCTTAAATTACTCATTGTTAATGCAACAGCCACATTTCGGCAGGGGAGTGATTAAAATTTCATCTCATCTTATAATTTCCATGCATCATGCCCCTGCCTGTCCCTCTAAATCTCGAGCAGGAGCAGGAAATAAAACCCAGCGTGACACACGAGGGATGACGAGGGTGGAATTTCCACTCCGGTGCAGGTGAACCCACTGATTCATTAAAAAGAATGAGCAAGTCAGCAGGAGTGCTGTGGCAAGGAGGGATGCTGGGCCAGGTGGGGGGAGTGGGTGGGGAGAGGGGCGGAGGTGCAGACGAAAAGGAGAGCAGAGCCAAATGTGGGGCTGTATCTTCCACCCATATGGCCAGCCAGTTGGTTGGCGGGCCAGTAGTCAGGTCTCGGTGATCCTGAGCTTCACCACGCATGACCGCCAAATCATCACACATACATATACACACACACACACACACACACACACACACACTCCAGAAACATACTCACTCCAAAGAGGGTTGTGGAGTGTGTGAAAGAGTGTGCGTCAGGCAGGTGCACCAGATGTCCACTTTCCACTCCTGTGGCCATTGTCACTAACATGTTCTGGTATCATGGGAGGGGATTTGTGACCAAATGGCAGAAACAGAAACCAGCGTATGTGGGGGCTGACCGTGGAGACCGAGAGTAGTACAGCTGCGTCCGACTGGCAAGCGACCCACATAAACACCTCGCATGGCAGCAACCCATACTCACTGCAAATAAAAAGGCCAAACAGGAGTCAAACTCAACCGTATGCTACGTTCCAAGAACCATGGAACAAAAATACCTGAGAATACAAAAATCCCTTATCAGAGCACTAGTAAACAAAACAGTTGATTGTAGATTCAAGTTGTGATATTGGAAGACAGGCTGTATGATGGTGTGGCGACCTTGTTATGAAGATAGTGGTTTTTAAGCTACTAAGACCATTGTATTTTCAGTTGTCCCTATACAACATGTCAGCTCTTCATGAGTAAACTTTCCCAACCAAGATTCCACTGGTCTGCCATTCCTGATTTTACACTCCTGTAAGTGACTAAATTTTTCCAATACACAGCCATTTCAAACAAAGCAAATCTCTGCAACACAGTATCCTCAGGTTCTGCACAAGTCTGGACTGCAAGAGATGAAAAATCCTGCTCTAAATTCTCTTGGAGTGTGTGTGGGTGTTTGTCTCTCGGTGTTGGCTCTGCGATGGTGGCCACCTGTCCACGGTGAACCCTGCCCCTCGTCTGTTAGCTGCTGGGGTAAACTTCAGCCCCCTGTGACCCTGCATTAGAATACGGAGGCATTTTTGAAAAATGGATGAATGAATTTTGGAAGACATCCCTCTTCAGTCATTGTTGAGACCTGGCTTGACAATTTACATTTCTTTGTTCTTTATTTCTGTGTTAATAGGTGCAAATGTAGGAAATGTATGATTAAATGCCAACTTGGGCAGAAAACACCTGATGCAAAGAATGAGAAATGTACTATTACTTACACACTTCCCCATTGCTACCTGAGGCTGATTTTTTTTTGTTTGTTTGTTTTATAATGGCCTCTGTCTACACAGTTTAAGAATTGCATGGGAATGCCAGCTTTGCAAACTCTGGTTGCTTCTGTAACTATTTCTGATCAGCTCCAGAAGCAATAAATGGAGACTTCTGACTGCCGGATATTCACACAAAGTACCATTAGCTCTCTTCGCTGCCTTTTCACAGCCTATTGGCGCTCTGCATGAAGACAGAAGCTAACACAGGCTACAGGGAGAGGTTGACTCGGTCATGCAGGTTCCCTGCTGCTGTTGGCTGCTTGCTCATTCAACCCTGTCCAGGTGAATGGTGACTAATAGCTAGTCCCAGCTAGCTCCTGGGGAACAGCTGCATTTGCTCAGCCCTCCAGGTGGACTCCAGCTTGTGTCTGCTCACTCAGCAAGACCCTGTCCTGGTGGCTAACTGTTTGTGCCTGCAAGTCTGGTCTGGGGAAGCAGCTCCCAGCTGCTATTGTCCCCCAGCTGGTGTCTTCTTGTTGCTTTTGCTAACTTCTTATTCCATCAATTTCTCACAGTACTTACAATCTGGCCTTGTAATGGGCGGGAGAGTTTTGTTGTATAGTGCAAGAAAGACCCCGCAGACCATAGAGAGGCATGACATGATTCTAGACAACATTGTGAAAAAGGTTTTTAATTAGAGCTCAACACTACCGGATAAATCAAATTCTTTCCATTTAAAAATGCTAAAATCTGCATTTTTCATCTTTATGTGATTTTTAAGATGCTACAGATGAGTCAGAAGATGGAATGACATGTTCTGGGCTCTTTAAGAGTGACAGCCAACCCTTTCATGGAAATTATTCCTGATGAAGCTTCCTCAGAAAGTTGTTATCCAGACAACAATTCATCTCTATGGGGTAAGTGCTTTTAATGCTTCAATGATTGAGTGAAAACACCACATTTCTCAGAAAATGGTCAGGAACAAAAGCTGGGCTGAAGATAAGTGAAAAAGCAGAAAAAGAAAAGCTTTGGAAGAACTTTGAAAAACCTGATAAAACTGCTCTATTTTTGCTCCTTGGATGCAAAAAATAAAGAAATGAAGGGTGACTCAAGACTTCTGCACAGAATTGAAGTCTGGATAATTTTGTCAGAACTGGAACATTTCAAAGTGCTTCATTTTACTCTGATTTCTTATCATCTATAATTGTTTTCTATTAATTTCTAAAGAATTTTATTACACTTCACAAAAATGTTTATTAAACTTGGTAATGAAGGATCATTGCCCAGCAATGAACGACTGTGTTGCACAAACTTCCTTTAAGAAGAATGCATACCGCTGGTTTGACTATAAAGCAGCAGCTTTTGAATAAAATAAGTGAAATAGGTGTCAGTATCAATTTACTGTTATAAAATGCACATGTTCTCGCTTCCTTGATTGTGACTAATAGTATTTTGACACAGCACCCAGCTGGTGTATAGGCGGTATGAGGTAGCGCATCTGCTATCCTTCTCAACTTCAGCCTGACCTCTCTAAGGGAAGCTGACACAGAAACACACATCGCAGGAGGCCGTCATCCCACGCAGGGCAGCTGCAGGAGCGAGCTAACAGCCTGCGACCACACTGTAATTATGAGCTTTTTTCTAATTATGAAGCACATCGATGGTTCTGCCTCAACCACTAAAACTTCCATTGTTCCAGGCTTTTTCTGTCTTCAAAAGCCTGCAGGATTGGTAACTAAAACTTATGATAAAAAGAAAAGAGGAAACCAGTGGCGTTAAGAAACATCAAATGAAAAGTAAAATTGATAAAGTATTTTTATCTGCAACAGAGATTCAACCTTTTAAGAAAAGGAGGAGGAAGGAAAAATAAGCAGTGGGAGACTAAAACAACAAAAGACAGGGAGAAAACAGCTGTCCCTCAGGAGCAGTCTACACCAGGGCTCTCCACTGAGAAAAGTGCCAGCGAGCTGCCTGTAAAACACAATCATTACACCATTAACCCTCGATCCATCTTCATTTGACCACGCTGTAAGAAACTATATCAGCAGAGAAGCCATGGAGCCTCTTGAAGTTGACTGTGGAAATGGGGTGGAGTGAGGGCTGGCACCATTAAACATCCCAACAATACATATACCTAACTCTGGGCATGGTCAAGGCTGAAGGCTGCCTCCCTCCCCCCCTTCCGTCCCGCTGTGGATCTACGGCTGGGTGCAGCAATGAGAGGTGGCTTGTGGCCAATTGTGATTTATGTGGCGGTGAGTCCTCCTGTGCAGGACGTGGGCCAGCGGAGGTGAGAAGATGGATCCGAGGTGTGACCGAAGGAGACAATCTGATTACAGACTTCTACCTCCTTTCATCTTCATCTTCAACACTAGCTGCTTCAATTGCTCTTTTTACTGCGTCATGTCACTATGGCAACCTGAAACCTGGCAAGAAGCCAGAAGAGTGCCCAAAACGATGACCTGAAGGTCAAGGCAGGAATCAAAATAAGATGGCCATGTTAAATCTGGTCTTTACCATGAGGAGGGCTCACCGCTTCAAAACAATATTTCCCAACTGTTTTTTTTTTCCTTTTTTTAAGTTCAACCAAAGGACTTAAGGAATGAGAAAAAGCTACAGTGTTTAGATGTTTTGGAATTTAAATGAGGAGCCAAAAGGTTTTGTTCTAATTGTTTTTTATTCATTTGCAGGCTACAGAGATAAAATAAACAGACATACCAAATGAAAAATGAATAAGTAGACTTTAATGGCAAAAATAACATTAGAATAAAAATAATGATGAGGTGATTGTTTGCACGTCGTGCCAGAAAAGGGCTGATCGGTTCCTCAAACTGAGATTTTTGTTTTCCGACTTGACCCAATAAGAATCTGTCCAGCACTTTTAACAGGGAGCGTTTTTTAGGAACTGGAACAAGGATGTCTTCAGCAGCAGAGCAACGTTCCCCTGACTCAGACTAAAGTCAGAAAGGTGCTGCAAAATCCCCTCATATGCAGAAGTGGACAATGCAGGTGCCACAAAGTAAAGATCCTGCCGTGTTTTTGGATCTGTCTTTTCATTTGGAACGGGTGTTTTCACTAACGAGCTCACCTACCTGCAGAGGAGCCATGCTAATTATTTTCAGCTGGTTTAGTGATTGGCTAGAACTACTGCTGGACAGGATTTTTACTTTCTAGGTCCACCGCTGCACATACAGTAAGCAGGTCATCGAGTACCTGAAGCTAACACCAACCGGACCTTTATCTTTTTAAAGTCACGTCAATACATGACATGGCAATAAGAATGACTTGAACTGCTATGCACCATGCAAAAAAGAAATGTCACTTCTGTTTCTGCAGCAACCCCATTAAAAGAAAGATAAAATTCAAATGGCACTGTTGAACTTTGCAAATAAAAGCTAGCCCAAATGCTCTGTCGTGTCCTCTCTTTTCCTTGCTTCCTCCACCGCCAGTGTCTTGATATCCAGTTGCTGGGAAAATGCAGCTAACATGATGCTCCAGGCTAGAACACAAAGCTGTAGAAAGGTGCTGCAAAGCAATATGGATAATGAATGCCAACATGCCATCAAAATGAGTCAGGAGCAGAGAGTTCGGAGGCTGGAGACTTATGCTGCTTTAAAGTTTTCAGATTCCTTAATGGTTTAACAGCTTTCATCTGCAAGTGTTTCTCACTTTTCCCCGGGTCTCAGTAGTTACACACCAACACTTGTCTGTGCCTAAGATTTCACTGACACCACAAACCTTTAAGTCTTCAGCTTTGAATTATAAATATAGCTTTTTTCCAGTCATAACTTCACTCTTTACACACCATTTGCTCTGAGCCTTTGTCAGAATCTCCAGCTGACACTTTTCCCTTTAACAGCCAGTATGTCTTTTCAAACTGACTCCTCAGCTTCTTGAAGCATTTCACCACAAACTTCACCTTCACTCAGCAGTGCCTAACATTTGCTTCCCAACTTTTCAATATTTGTAGACACCTGTCTGCAACAAACTTCCATTGTAAAGTGATGTATGAGTTGAAACAAGCTAAAGACTGAAACTGAGTTTAGAGAAGTGAGGATTTTAATTAAAGAAGAGTGCATGTGCATGATGTGATGCAAAGCTTCACAGACGTGGATGCTGAGGACAAAGGGCAAAGTACCCTGAGAAAATGGTGACACCACCCACAAGGCGCCTAAAAATCAAACCTCATTTTGTAGATATTCATGCTGATAACATCTGTTTGCATTGCCACTTTCAGCCTTTTTCCAGTACTTGAAATCCCCCTGTGCTTAGAAAATGAATTGCCGTTTCAGCTTCTAGCTGTATCAAAATATTTCAAACATGCTCTCCAGAAAAATCAATCAGCAGATAAATATGATATCGGAAATGTGGTCCAAGAAAACTCAATTTGATATTAGAAACTTACGGCCTCGACTACAGTTGGTGAAGGTGCTGCATTTGAAAAATGTAATTTTTAAAGCTGAAACTTGAACTTACATTTTCTGTATTGATGTAGGTGCACACATAATGTGCATGCAGGTAAAAAACAAAATTATGAGTTCAGCAATCCTCATTTGATCCATATTCATTTTAATGGCTATAAATAAGCAGCCAGAACTTCATTTTTACTGATATGTATGCTCATAAGGAGCACTGCATATATACGTATTACATAAAGGCATGAAAAAAGGTTGACAAAAGCATCATGTGTTCCAAGACTGCCATCAAGTGGAAGAAAGCAGTCATGGTAGTGAAGCTCTTTTTCTACATTGATTTTGAATTATGAGTATATCCATTTTAGATCTTAAAAATACAGCTATTCATCCTGCACATCTTGCATTTTAAGCTTAAATGAGAAAGCAAATTGATGTTTGTAGATGACAACGATGATTTTGCTCATTAAAGACAAAGAGGCATTCGAGAAATAATGTAATATTAAAGTGAGAAAACAGTCCAAAACCCAAAAACTAGCAATGATTTTCTAATATATTCACACCGGCACAAATAATTCTGACAGACTAACACAGCTGCACAGACAAAAGTAAGCCGCTCTAGCTCGCCACTAAATCACAATGCAGACACAAACAAGTTGATCATCTCATCTGCTGCCAAGAGGGAGCAGTGAAATGTTGGTCTTTTCTGGATTAGATCATTTATCACCATCATCAGTGCGGTGCGTCGTTCAGGGTTGCTGAGAGATGTGAAAATAGCTGAGCGCTCAGTCCACCTAACCCCTGACTAAGGCTTTGCAAAAGACACAAAAGAGTAAAAAGTCTGCCTTAAAGGTGCTGGCTGCTGCATTTTTAACATCAATAAATCATTATTCTAATTTGAGACATTTCAGTCACTAATACAGAGAATTTTCTCTCTGTCAAGAAACAATTGACAGACAAAAATTCGAAGTATTCTACTGGATGAACACAGTTGATAAAGATGGAAAGAAATGAGTGATTAATAAGACCCAAAAGGTGGCAAACAGAACCAATTCTAAACCTAAATATGAATTTGAGACATTTCAAGGCTGCAGAGCCCTTGGAAATGGAAGACTTCAGCTTAGAGCCAAAGAGAACAAATAGTAAAAAGACCAAGACTGAGCATGTGAAGCATCACATCTTAAAGATAGTTTAGGGTTGAAGCACTGAATTAAAAAAAGGGGTTTAAAAAGAAAGCTATAGAGACACTATGTTTTGGGGAAATGAGATGCTCAATTTCGAAGCTCATGTCCACAGAGACTTGCAGTAGGCCTAGTAAGTACACAGAGCAGAAAGAGGACATGTAAAACTGACTGGAGGCACACTCAGAACTGTTCATTAGCGCAGCGCATGCACAGACATCAAACAGACGTGTGGTTATGTCTCATTGGAGGCATGTCCAAATTAAGGCAATAGATTCATTCAGCATTGGCTCAAGAAGCAAAGTGATGCCCCTGAAAAAGACTTAAAGGTTATTTTCTCCAACCTTTAGAAGCTTAAAGACAAAGATCCTTAAGCTATTTAAAAACTCTCTCTGCACACTGAGAAGATAGTGCAGTTTTAAAAACTGAAATTGGTGTTTCAGCAAGCTTCACCTTTTGATAGCCTTTTGAGAACTATTAAAGCCTCTGGAAAAATTCTGGTAAGATAATGGCCGGACTGGTAAAGTTCAATTACATTTGTGTGTTTACTGGCAAAGACTTGACTTTCTGCGAGGTAAAAGACCGGAACACATGTCTGAATGCAAGCGTTGTAAAAGACGCACTATTACCGCTTTGTAGTGCAAGTCTGAAATGGGCTATATAGTTGAGGTCAAGATTTAGGAAAAGGCCGACCCAAAAGCTTGATGTTATCCTTCCATGCCCTGCAACTATGAAGTTTTGTTTATTTTTTGTGGATTCAGCAAAATATTAATAGAATCGCTCCTCATGTAGGCTAATCATGTAGGATTGATACTTGAATAATGGTACTGTATTTTAATATTAGTGCCTCTACTGGGTAGGAAACAACTGCACATACTGTAAAGCAAGTTTCATGAGTAAAAAGATTTACATTGGTGTCATTATTAGTTTTACACCAGTCAGTCACCACAGGTTTTCGTAGCTGAATGCCTCACCTTTATTTCTCCACACATGCTTTAAGTAGGTGATTCTCAACTTGGGTCCCAACCCATAAATGGGTCAGAGACTTTTTCAGTGAGTCGTGAAAAGCAGAACGTGGGCATTATTTGATGAACAGCAGCGTTTGCGTAGGGTGTTGGGCCATCGTGTACCTCAACAGCTTTGTTGCGTCTTGACTTTAATCCTACAATTCTCTCTAAGATTTTCTTCCATTTTTTGTCTTGATGACTGCGGTCTACAGTGCTGTCAGAAAGGTGACTCCAAAATCCTCCTGGGAAGGTCATTGGTCATGACCGACAACTGTCAAACTCCAAGCATTCAGTCCATCCCTGTCCCGATGAACAGGGACTCTCATCCTGAGAAAAAAAAGCATTTACATCAAGACGGATGTGTTTCATTAAATGTGAGACCAAATTAGAGTTGATTTGTAGTGCCCGATCTTGTAAAGGGGACATGGAAGCCCAAATCATGCCGGTACAATTCCCACTATGGCGTCAAATAATAAATTTTGGTATGAGGAATTAAAAAGATCATTTTTATTATCCTGGTGCACCATTTTTTTTTTTAATAAGTCCTCTTGTTCTTGCAGGACTGGAGTGAACTTTATAACAGAGTCTCTAAAGGCATCAGCAATAACTTTTAATGGACTGGCTGAAATTTCTAGTTATTGCCTTTGCATTGGCAGCCCAATGAGCCTTTAAAAATGAGATGTTCATTTCTGAAAACGCCTGTTAATGTATACCTGAACTAAATGGTGTTTTGTGGGTCATTAAAATCAACAATAAGCGTTGTCTGGCATGTTTTGGTTTTCTGTCTTTAAAAATTACTGTCACTTTAAACATAACCCAAAGCTTAAAAGCAATAGGAATACATATGTTTTTGTATTTGTGGGCAGGAGGAACTTTAATTATCCATCATTAGATTTCCTTGTATGTTTAAATTCTCCAGGCGGATGCCCAGAAGCATGAATGTTATCCCCCACTACTACATGTAAAGCTGCCACTGCCTTCAGATCATGTAACTTTGTTTTATTTTGTTGAAATGTCTCCAACAAATTGCATTTTGTTTGCGAGGGCAAGTTGATCCTTTTATGCTTTCCTAAAAACCCAGTGATCTTGGATCAGGGGAGACAAAAATGTTTGGACTTTTATGCTACGTTTCACATTCTTCGTCAATGAGGCCCAGCATAACGTTGGCTTTGTGCAGAGATATTCTAAGGGCACAAGTCTGAACCTGCAACATACTGTAACGTGAAATTGTTGCAAATCTCTATTGTGTTTGCACTGGGCAAATGGACGGCTTTCAGGGCCCGGATCTGGGTGCTCTTAAGAGTAAGCAAGACAGGTACTGTAACTACTTCGTGTTGATGCATTTATTCATTTGTTGCTTCTACAAACATTCTGATTTAGAATTACTCCCATAAATCAAGTATAATTTGCACTTTTCAACCTGCACGTTCATCACATAATAGAATCCATTAGCAACGCAGTCTTAAGTGAAAATGGAGTATGTACACATAATTTTCTCAAGATCTTTACAGCAGATGTTTTCTTCTTCAGTTGACATTTTACTAAAACTTCCACATCAGCACCTGTGGACGTGGGTCCATACAGACCCATTTACTCAAAGATATTTCTCAAATCATTGTTTTTTGGGAATTCATGGTGCTGTTCATCTTCACATTCAGGATTCAATTCTGGCTTTGTCTGAAACTTGTTTGTCTAAACTTTTCTCAGCTGTGGCAGCTGACGGACCTCAGCAGTAGCGTGCCTTCACAAATCGTCATATTCTCCCTCCCCTGCTCTAATTTATCAGAAGGCACTTTAGCCAAATCTTCATGAGTACGTTCTTTAGTACACAGCAAATTTTGAAGTGTTAAATCAACCCTTAGAGTTAAATTTAACACTGTATCCGAGTGTATTTGGTCCTTTTCAAAATAGTGTTGAATTAACTCTTTCCATAGTGTTGAAATTTCAGAGTAAAATTAACTCATAATTGAGTTAAGATTTAACACTGGCTTACACTGTACAGTGTTAAAAGAACTTAACACTGTAGGTTAATAACACTGGACAGAGTTAATACGATTCTCAGCAGTGTTAAAGAGTTACTCTATTGTGGTGATAAATCAACTCAAACGTAAATACTTTTAGCCCCTGTATTGAGTTAATGGAGGTGTACACTGTAAGCACACAACTAAGTTTTGATAATAACATCCATCCCATCATGCTTTGGGCTGAGCCACTGCTTGCATTCAAGACAGCACGACAGAATTTGAGACTGTCGTGAAGAATAGCTTATTGCTATGACAGTAGTCAGGTGAGTGATGATGCACAGAAGAAACTGTCATCGTCAACAAAATATGCTGATGAACACACACTACACACCAAGGAGACCCAAAGGGATCACATATCCACCTCACTCGCGGTGCAGGACCATACAGGGAAGTCAAAGCATGATGGGAAATATTCAACCAAAGAGGGCGGAGTCTTCCTGGGTGCACTTAGTTACACTTGATAGAGTCAATTATACACTGAAAGAGGAAACTTGTTTTAACTCTGAAAATTTTCACCAGCACTGGTGGTCATTTTACTCTTAATGATGTTAGAATTACTCTGAAAGAGTTCATATGATTTAACAACTCAAATTTAACACTGGGGAAAGCTCTCCAGTGTGAAATAATCTGTTTGGAGTGAGAACTGCAAAGCTAAATTGAGAGCCGTCCAGTATCCCTTACTTCCTCCACTGTTCCTCATTCTCTCAAACTGGCTGCCGTCACCCCCATTCTCAAGAAACCTGGACTCAACTCTGATGATATCAGCAACTTTCAGCCAATTTCCAACCTCCCCTTCATATCCAAAATCCTAGAAAGAACACTGTTGCCTCCCAAATCAAAGCCCATCTCACCAACAACAATCTCTATTAACATTTCCAGTCTGAATTCCATATTCACCACAGCACCGAAAAAGCCCTCCTCAGTTACCAGCAATCTCCTCCTCTCCTCCGATGCCGGACTTCTCTCCATCCTCATCCTCCTGGACCTCACTGCAGCCTTTGACACAAACCATACCATCCTGATTTCTTGGTTACAATCTCTCTTCCACATCACTGATAATGATGTGATTATCAGTGGTTGACCTCATATCTTACAGACAGAAAAAATTTCATCTCCATAAACAACTGCTCCAGCTCAATTGCCCCCCTGTCCCAAGGAGTCCCCCAGGGTTCGGTGCTTGGTCCTCTCTTCATCCTGTATATCTTTCCCCTCGGTCAGATCATCCACCGTCACAGTCTCCAGTTGCACTGTTATGCTGACAACATTCAACTCTACATATCCACTAAACCAATCAACCCCCAGAGCCAAACGTCTCTTTCGCTGTGGTGACGCAGATGACGCTGTAGTGACGCAGTATCTGTGGGACGGTAGGCGATTCAAACCAGGCGAGTTAAGAAATTTAGCGCTTCAACTTGAACTTATTAATAATTGCCAATATAATAAATAATCATTAAAACAAATAATTTAAAAAAAATCAGTATAGTGAAGGGTACAACCTGGAGGGAAGCGGGGAAGATTCGATCAGCCCGGCGGATTACATTGATCTTCTGTATCATGAGCAGCAGGCCATGAAAAAAGGTTTAAAAAAACCGAAGTCAGCGTCTACTCCGGAGAGGAAAAAAAAAAGGCAAGAGAGCTCGGGTAGGAGATTCCTCTAGTGCGATGTCTTCATTAGAAAACTCGGTGGACATCCTTCTCTCCATAGAGAGGAAAGTAGACAGCTTTGACGCCCGTTTGAACCTGGTGGAGGTTCTCCATAAAGAATTCCAGGCGCTCCGGGAATCATTGGAGTTCAGCCAGAAACAGGTGGAAACACTAGCGGCCGCAAACGCCGACCTGCAAGACACGGTTAAGTCCCTCACTGAGGGAATAAACCGGCTGTCAGGAGAAAATAAAAAGATGAGGGAGTCAGTAATCGATCTGCAGGCTCGGAGCATGAGAGATAATCTGGTATTTGCAGGGATCCCAGAGCAGGCAGACGAGAACCCCGAGGAAACAATTAAAACCTTCATTCATAAACAACTAAAACTCCCCTCCGATACAGTCAATGGTATCGGCTTTCATCGCGTCCACCGCATGGGAAGTAAAATGCCGGATTCACGCAGACCAAGACCGATTGTTGCTAAGTTTGTTCACTTTAAACAAAAAGAGCAAGTAAAGAAACAGGGCCGCGAGCTGAAAGGGACCAACTTTGGAGTAAACGACCAGTATCCTAAAGAAATCCTGGACCGGCGTAAAGTCCTGTTTCCTATCAGGAAAAAAGCCATTACGGAGGGATCCCGAGCTGTCATCGCGGTGGATAAATTATTTATTAACGGACAGCTTTATCGGGACTCAAACATCACCCCGTGGCTCTTCTGATGTCAGGTACAGTTCAGTTTCATATCCTCCTAACTCTGATTAGATGAATTATTATCTGTTATGATCATAATTACTAATCTCACTACCGTTTCCACTTCACGGCTCACAACACGGATGCACTTTTTAAACCTATGGTTTTCTGTCACTTTTTCTTGTTTCACTTTTCACTCCTTTCCTCCCCTCTCTTTTTTTCCCTCAATCCTACACAGTGAACTGTCATTTCACTCGCGACTTTACAAACGTGAACACTACGGGTGTAGAAACTCCAGCACACGCAGCGCGAGGCACACATGCAGGTGCACGCACACACACACTGCAGGAAGAAACAGCGCGATGTACACACAGACAGACTCGTTCAGCCTGCAGCTTAGTATTCATACTTACGGCAGAAATACGCGAACAGATGCACGGCTTTATTAATATGCATGTAACACTTATTTCAGCGTTGGTTGAATGAAAATAGTCACTTGGAATGTGCGCGGAGCTCGCACAGGGGATAAGAGATTAAAAATTTCCAACCGGCTAAAAGATCTTCAGGCAGACATTGTCTTACTTCAGGAAACACATTTATCAAACTCCTCAGTCGATCTCCTTCAGACAAGACAGTTTCCACACGTGTATTCAGCTGGTTATAATTCTAGACAAAGAGGTGTAGCTATTCTGATTAATAGCAGGTTAAAATTTGACATTGATGATGTAATCAGAGATCCAGAAGGCAGATTTATAATAGTCACATTAACTGTTCAGAATCTTAAGGTATGCATTGCAAATATATATGGACCAAACGTAGATGATCCATTATTCTTTGACTCATTTTTCTCTGCTTTGCATAACTACTCTGATAGGGCGGTATTATTGGGCGGAGACTTCAACATGGTATGTGATCCAGGTATGGACAGGCTCAGTACAGCAGGACATAACAAAATATGGCATTCATCAGATATCGTTAAGCAGTACATGAAGGATTTCGGCCTTTGTGATGCATGGCGATCTCATCACCCCACCACGAGACAATATACCTTCTTCTCCTCAGTTCACCATTCCTACTCTAGATTAGATTACTTCTTAACCAGCAGCTCACTGATGAGTGAAATCTCAGAAATAGAAATCCATCCAATAACCATCAGTGATCACGCACCAGTATCATTAACTCTGAGCAATAAAACTATTAAACCAACAACTAGGAGTTGGAGATTTAATACATCATTACTGAAAGATCCTGAGTTTATCAGCTATTTTAAAAGAGAATGGTCCATTTATTTAGAGAACAACGATGTACCAGAAACTCCAGCATGTGTCCTTTGGGAAGCAGGTAAAGCAGTAATGCGAGGAAAAATAATTTCCTTCTCTTCCCATAAAAAAAAAAAAGGAAGCTGCAAGAATCTCAGAATTAGAAGTTAGAATTAAATCACTAGAAGACGCCTACCAGGTCTCCCCGGAGGAACACATGCTGAATGATATAAGGAAATTCAAGCTCGAGTTAAACAAAATAATAGATCAAAAAACACAATTCTTAGTTCAAAGACTTCGTTTAGAAAACTTCGACCATGGTAACAAGTCTGGCAAGCTTCTAGCTAATTAGTTAAAAATAAATAAGGAAAAAGCAACAATCTCCTCCGTTAAAGACTCAGAAGGAAGTATCAGCCATGATCCTGACCAGATAAATAACATTTTTAGAAACTTCTACAGAACACTATATAAATCACAAATAAACCCCACAGATGATGATATTAATCAATTTCTCAATAGTATCATTCTTCCAAAACTACAACAGGAAAATATTACGGTTTTAGATTCACCCCTCTCAATAAGTGAATTACATGACGCTCTGCAACATATGCCCAATAATAAAGCCCCAGGCCCAGATGGATATCCGGTCGAATTTTACAAAGAGTTCTGGACAATTCTGGCTCCCACTTTTTATAAAATGATACTAGAAATAAAAGAGAAACAGAAAATACCACCAAATATGAATTCAGCAAATATCACCGTATTATTAAAACCAGGTAAAGACCCGACACTTCCAGCTAGTTATCGGCCAATCTCATTAATAAATGTAGATCTTAAGATAATCAGCAAAGCACTCGCTAAAAGGATAGAAAAAATAACTCCTCTGATAATACATCCTGATCAAACTGGTTTTATTAAAGGTCGACATTCTTCTACTAACACACGCAGGCTGATTAATCTAATAGACTATGCTACCATTCATAATCTGGAATCCACTATCATCTCGTTAGATGCAGAAAAAGCCTTCGATCGTGTTAACTGGAAATTCCTGTTTGCAACATTAAATAAATTTGGTTTTGGTCCTTATTTCATAGACTGGATAAAAATACTTTATAACAACCCTAATGCATGTGTGAGGACCAATGACCAAACTTCTCCAAGTTTCTGTTTACAGCGAGGCACCAGGCAGGGCTGCCCGCTCTCCCCTTCACTTTTTGCCATTTTCATTGAACCACTAGCAGCCGCTATAAGACAGGACAGAGATATTAAAGGGATCCCCGGCAAAAATCTAGAACATAAAATAAGTCTTTATGCAGACGACGTACTGCTTTTCCTCCAGAACTCATCAACATCTCTCTCCCAGACAATCACATTGATCAATAAATTTTCAATGATATCTGAGTACTCTATTAACTGGACCAAGACTACAGCTTTATCTGTTAATTGTACTTTACAAAACATCCCTAACACCACAATACAGTCTGGTAATATCAGATATTTAGGAATAAATATTTCTCCACAACTTTCAGAGTTAATAAAGTTAAATTATGTCCAGCTATTAAAGTCAATAGAGGAAGATCTCACGCGATGGAAGCACTTACCCATATCACTCATGGGGAGAGTTGCTACCATCAAAATGATGGTTCTACCGAAAATTAACTACTTGTTCTCAATGATACCCACCAAACCTTCCTCCAGTTGGTTTAAGTCACTGGACTCTCACATTTCCAAATTTCTTTGGAAAAACAAGCCATCACGTATCAGTTTAAAAACCTTACAACAGGTAAAAGACCGGGGAGGGTTAGACTCACCCAATTTCAATTATTATTTCCTAGCAAATAAGCTACAATTTATTTCCAAAGGGCTGAAACCTACCCATCTAGATGAACCGTGGCTAGACACAGAACAAGCATTATGTGAGGATCTGGATGTCTCTGATTTGCCGTTCATCAGTTCAGCAGTCAGATCTCATAAATGCTTTAAAAGTATCAACATCTGCTCTACTCTGAAAGCATGGTGGGAATTCCTGAAGTTAACCGAGTCTTCTATTATTCCATGTAAACTCACACCCATCTGGAATAACCTGGATATTTTACAAAACAAGAAAATGATTAATTTTGTGCATTGGAAGGATAAAGGAGTAAAACAATTACAACATATCATTGAAAATGGAAAATTCCTGTCATTTAATACACTTACCTTACAATACGGGATCAGTAGTACTAAATTCTTAGAATACCATCAACTTAAATCTATATTAAGCAAAAAATATACCTCTAAACAACTGATCTTGCAGACTCCGGTCAGGGTAGCAGAATTCCTGAATCTCTCTATCCCCAAACTACTGTCGAAAATATATAGATTATTATTAAAACTGGATGATTCAATTTCCCTTCCAACTTCGAAGTGGGAGGCTGACTTGTCCAGAACCCTTAACCAAAACACATGGACACAGATATGTTTAAACACGTTCCTAATGACTAAAAACTCAAATATACAGTTGATACAATTCAAGGTTTTACACAGAGTACATTACACAGGACAGAGGATGTTCAAGATGGGTCTGTCACCTTCAAATATTTGTTTGCACTGCAATGAGAATACAACAGACAATTATCTTCACGCCTTGTGGTCTTGTCCACCTGTCCAGAGGTTTTGGCTTCAGGTGTGTGATGACATGTCAACGTGGCTCAGGTGTAACTTTCCTGCAAGCCCCACACTGTGTTTACTGGGGGACTTGGATGAGATCAACACGGTAACCAACTATGCACATATGATACTTACTGTATTATGTATTGCAAAGAAAACTATCTTGGTAAACTGGAAATCCAAAAATAATCTGAGCATTAGCCAGTTTAGGAATTTCTTAGTAGACCATATCAGTATTGAGACGATGTCTGCCTCCTCTAAGAACCAGTTAGATGAATTCCACTCCCTCTGGTCCCCTGTGATTAGCTCCATCACTTAACGTTGGTGTAGGAGAGCCGCCTCGGCGATGTGGGGGTTGGGTGCCGGCGAGTGCTTGATGGCTATGGATCCCTGGCGGTTGACTTGGGGGGGGTCTGGGCTGCCTCGCCGCTGGGGCGGGGCTGTATCCAGCCCGATGGGGGGCATGGGGGTCAGCGGTCGGGGCTGGTCAGCGGTCGGGGCTGCTCTGCGGCGGTGGGCGGGTCGCTGGTGGGGCCCTGGCCGGTGGCTGTCGGCTGGCGCCGGGTGGCCGGGGTCGTCCCGGGGCGGGGGGGGGGGGGGGGTCCTGGGCCCCGGTGCTCCGGGGTGGCCCCTGCCTCCGGGGCCGGGGGACCCGGCTTGGCGCTGGGGGGGCGGGCCGGCGGGACGTGCCTCCTCTGGATTTGGCCGGTCCTCACGACCTGGTGACGTCTAGTCACTGCGCCGGGGGCCGGGGCGCCTCTGCTGTGTGCGTGCGGGTGTGTGTGCTGGTGGGGGTGTGTGTGTGGTGGGGCTGGGGGATGTATCGTTGTCGTGTCTGTGTCGGGATGTGGGCATCCGGGATGTTGGTGTCGCGGGGGCGGCTATGTGGGGGGGTGTGGATTTCCCCTGTGCTTGTCCTGCGTGTGGGGCTCTGGGGGGTAGCGGACGGAGCTGCGCTTTCCGCCGGGGGTGCTTGGTTTTCGGCGGACCCGTGGTCATGTCGTGTCGTATCGATGTTGGGGTGTCTGGCGTGGCTGTCGGGGTGTGGGGTTTTGTCCATATCGTTCAGCTCTAGTGTGTGGAGGTGGGGGGTTGCGGGGTGGCCGGGTCTTTTCCGCGCCCGGTGCCTGTCCCGCCCGGCCGCTGTGTCGGTTGGGGCTGGCCTGCGCTGGTGGTCTCGTGCGGGTTGGTCTCGCGTGGTCCGGGGGCTGGGGGCGGTGGGCTTGTGGCGTGGGGGGGGCTGGTGGCCCCGTGGCCCCCGTCCTTGGTATGTGTGGGTGGGTGTGTGACTGGAGGGGGGCGTGAATGCGGTTGTGTGTGTGTGTGGCTGCCTGTGGGGGTGTGTGGAGATGGGTGGGTGGGTGGGGGGTGCATGGATGATGGGTGTTTGGGTGCGGGGGTGGTGGTGCATTGGTGGGGTTTGTGTGTGTCGGGTTGGGGGGGGGGAGGAAAGGGGGAGAAAAAAAAAAAAAAATAGCAGCTCTGCGTGCCTCTTGGGGGGTTTGCGAGGCCTGGGGATGTTGGGCCGGTGACTCTGGCCCCTCCGCCGACCCTTTCCGCTCCCGTCCCTTTTCCCCCCTCCCTGGCCTGGCGTGGTCGAGCGCCCCCAGGGGCCGAGGCTGGCCCCTCTGTGGTGAACGCCGGACGCCGGGCCGTGGGGGCGGCCATGCCTGCCCCTTCTGCCCTGGGGGGATCCCGGGAGGCAGGGGTACCTAATGCCGGTAACGGCTCTCCTTCCAGGGGGGGAATTCATACCCCCCTAAATAAAGAAATAAAATGAATAAACATGATATCAAGTGGAGCCTTATATTCATAAAGCTCCGCTTGATAAAGCAAAACTGTTCAACAGAATAAAGCAATCAGATTTCCATTCTGCTTGCTTCGATGCTGGACAGGACAAGTAAAAAAAAACAAAAAAAAAAAAAAAAAACGTCTCTTTCAAACAATCTCACTGGGTACGTTTACATGGAGACTTTTTTCCCCTTTCGGAATGAAATCATTCTGATTGAAGATTTCAGGGCAGCTGTTTACATGGGAACTAATTCATTCTGATCTGGCGTGTACATGCGCCAATATTTATTCAGAATAATCCTGTCTGACATGCACAGAATGATGTTACATCACGTTATTTAATAAAGACGGAGGTATAAAAACTGATCACCACGGTTGTTGTGGTTTCTGCAGGACTTTAATCCAGCAACAGTGGATACTCATGCACTCCTGCAGACAACCAAGAGAAAAGGGCATAGAGACAGCGTTTGAGTAAAAAACAAACTTTGTTGTTGTCCAGGGAATTACGTTGTTCACAGCCATCTGTCACAGTGAAGAAACGTCGCTTGTTGCACGTTGACGTCTTGTCGAAGCATGCGCTGTAAGAGCGCATCCTCACAACATTCCGATTCAGCATTTACATGATACCCCGTTTGGTTTGGGGAAAGGAATATTCTACCCCTGTGAAACCGAATAAAAATTCATTCGGTTCAGCACTTTTCATTCTGAAAGAGGTGTTTACAAGGATCATTTTCATTCCGAAAGAGCTTTTAAACCGAAAGCAATCAGTATATTTGGGTCCATGTAAACCCAGCTAGTGATATTAGTCTCTGGATGCAGCATAACTTCCTCAAACTCAACTCCAGCAAATCTGACGTTCTCATTATTGGTCTTGATTCCCTCACCTCCTCAGTCAAAGATAGGCAACTCCATTCTGTCACCTTCACCCCACTGCTGTAACCTTGGTATTATTTTTGACTCTAAACTCACCTTCACCCAACACGTTAAACGGCTTTGCACCATCTCAAAAACATTGCTCGCCTCTGCCCCTCTCTCTCTCTCTCTCTTTCCCAGCGGCTGAAACCCTGATCCATGCTTCCATAACATCCCGCATCGACTACTGCAACAGCATTCTCTTCAGCACTTCCTCCAATCTCCTCAATCGACTTCAGTATATATTCAAAACTCCACCGCACGTCTCCTCACCCGCACCTGTTTGAGAACATATCACCCCTCTTCACTGGCTCTGTCCATTACTGCATCAAATTCAAAATCCTTCTTTTCACCCACAAAGCACTCCATAGCCAGGCCTCCACCTACAGAGAAGACATCCTTCACCCCTACACTCCTTTCTGCTCCCTCCGCTCATCAAATGCAAACCTCCTAATCGTCCCCAGGACCAAGCATCAAACCTGGGGTGACAGGGCCTTTTCAGTCACTGCCCCCACCCTCCCACAGTGAATCCGTGACTGCATTGACCCAGCCACTTTCAAATCACAGCCAAAAACCTGTTTCAGTCTGCCTTTAGTACACCCATTAAAACTTCTTGACTTCTTAAATGAACTATTGTCTGTCTTTTTTAATTTGTATCTTTCCTATTTGTTGTGGGTTTTTTTTTTTTTTTTACCTTGTTATTGATTTTATCTGACCTGTACAGCTGCTTCGGGACTTTTTAAAAGCGCTTTATAAATAATTTTTTTTCTTTATCATCATTATATAAGAATTTTATATTATTTTTATTATTAAAATTACTGTAAATGATTAAAGCATGTCCATTTTAACAACCAGCTGAAACAAAAAGCCCATAAAAAAGAACATAGCCGACTCAACTGGAAAGTAAGGTCTTATTTCTCTGATTAACAGCACTGTTTGGAAAGTTGGTGCTCTGGTTGCTTGCAAGCCAGAAAAAGTGTTGAATATAACAAGGCATGTATCCCAGCGCTGAGCCCCAGAGAGTTCAGTTTCACCCCCCGCTGTTATCTGCATCAATTTTCAGATTAATATATTCTGTAAAGTCTTACTTGAGATAATGTATAGCTTCCGCTGTTCATAATGCACCCACTGCAAGATGTACGCATTTTCGTATCCTAAATTTTGTCTGAATGACACATTTAAGTGTTGGCCGACCATCCACAGCATTGTTGTATTTATTTAAAATGCATCCGTTTTTCTGATCCAATAAAAATCACAATGTTAAAACTAATGATCTTGCTTCTTTGGTTTACTGAGAAAACTATGTGGGATTACAGTCAATCGATAATTTCTCTTCAAACCATTAAACTTATACTGTAAACCTCAGAGAAATAAACATAGCAACTTTTATTCCTTCTCAACTCATTTTCCTGCCTCCTGCCCACAGAAGCATACCTGTATGGACTGACAGACTTACAAATATCTATAAAAACTCTATTCTGCTCATTACCCTCCAGCAAAAGTTTGTGTTTTTGCTGCAGTCTCATACCTCCACCTTCCTTCTTATTTCTTAAATAAAACAGCAAAAAGCTTGTGAAATAGTTGAGTGTCAGGACAAAGGCTAAAAAAGTTAGATGAATGGGAGAAGATCATATGAAGCAGAGCATGAAGAGCCTCATTCAGTGGTAAGAAAACCAAGATAACATGAGATGGATTCTAACTTCAAACACTCTGGTACTGCAGAGTCTGCAAAGAAGTCAGAATATTTATAGACTTCTGGTTTGATTGAGACATCAAATAAAAAAGGTCACACTGTAATTTATTGTGTGGGAGGGACACTTGATGCAGTGCCTGCTGTTCAAAATGTACTTTTCCCTTCTTGTGAGCTTCCTGAAAATAGCATAGTGAGTAGTACTCACATTTCTATAGTTTGTTTTTAAACTCTCTTTCATTTAAATATAAATGAGAAAAAAAATGTAAAAAGCTCAAATTTCTTATTTTTTTAAAGACTTACAAGTTCTACAATCCATAGCATAATTTAGGCTTTATTCAATTTTTTTTTTTTTTTAAAAGCCATTAAATAAGTTGATAAATCAGCCTCAGAGATCACAAGTGGTTGCAAAACAGCAGTTTGCACTGGGAAAATAAAAGGATCATAAATCCCAGCTAATCTACAGAGAAAGGAGAAACCAAACACCAGGCACAGGTGTTCTTTTATCACCAGCGCCTGGCTTTCTGAGTCCAAACAGCCAATAGAAACAGAGATGCTGAATTAGCTCACAAGAGAAAACAGGTGCAGTGATTCTCCTGAAGAAAAACACTTACCCATGTGTTTTGCTTGGGGTATGCTTCTTGAAACTAAAAGAACAAAAAACATGATGTTGTAACAATCAAATAGTCATCTCACAAATAATTTCTTTTTTTAATGTACATATATATATTCTTGTTTGTATGAGTAATGATTTGATGAAAGTGAATTTTGGTGTGTCTTCAGCAAATGACACAGCAGCTGTAAAGTGTCTTTTTAATGACCTGCAAAACAGAAACTCCTGGGGATGGTCAGATAAGCAATCAAAAAGAAAAAAGTGAGATCCACTAAAGTCAAATCAAAAAAGGATATGATTAAACCCCATAATAAGAAAGAACACTTCTATAATCAAATACTTTTAACAGTGATGCAGGGTACCCCTTTCGGTATGTTGCATTTGTCTTCTCCAACTGGCAGGTCCTGTGATTCCATATCTATATTTCCGGTTGAGGTTATATACTATAAATATTTTCACATACAACAATCCTCGCAGGCTGAACAGACTTTACAGTGTGGATGTGTGTCGACAGCATACAAGGAAAGATGACAAAATGTATTTTTTATTCACACATTTATCAGTCATCATTAAAAAGAGAATGGTCCTGCAAGAAGTCGTTGTTGATCTGCCAGCTCCTTGTCTTGTTGTAAAAATGCTGTTTTCATGGGCGTGTCAGTGAACCCACAGATTTCACTGATAGATATTGCATACGAGAGGCTGCAAGGGCCTGACATGGTGTAAAAAGGAATGAGACGCCACCTGACAACAGATGATGTTACCCTGACAATACAAAGTAAATAATGATAAAGTACTTTTTTGTGAGTTTGTTTTCATCGTTAAACCCCGTTTTATAAATTGTGTTAAAAGTATACAGATTTGCAGTTTTCGAGAAAGTTTGCATGTTGGGCTAAACATGCCTGCAACGGATGACCTGATACTGGTCCAGTAACTGTGTGGACTGAGATTTCCAATCTCCACTCAGGAACGTTAGGAGATGAGGAGCAGAAGAACAATATGGATGTTTGATGCTTTAACAATATACTGTAGACCAACTAGAAGTTTATGCATCCAAAGCTTTGGTCCTTTTTGACAGTACTATGAACAGGACTACTTTTGCATCCCAATCAGTTCACATGTACCCACAGCTTCTGTAAAAAGTCTCAATAATAATAATAATAATTACTGCATGCAGATTTACATTAGTAAAGCACCATTAGTGTTTCTTAATTCTAGTCCTCAGGACCCACTGCCCTGCATGTCTTGGCAACCCTACTTTCACACACCTGATTCAAATGAATGGCTCGTTAAGAGGGTTACAAAGAACTGATGAGGAAGGTCATTCATCTGAATCAGGTGTGTTGGAGTAGGAACACATTGCAGACATGCAGGCAGTGGGTCCTGAGGACTGGAACGGAGAAACGCTGCACGAGAGATCATTGGCTGTTTCCCAAATATTAAAGGTCAAATATGGAACATGGACAGAACAACAACATCCCGTGTGAAAAACAACTCCACTGCAACTTGGTTGCCAGACTTACTGCCGATACGTCAGTGACCAGCAGCCTGCACCACGTCCAACAAGTAATGCAGAGGAGTTTATAACTAACAGCTAACGTTAGCCACGTTAGCAAATGAGTTAGCTTACCGATCTAGAAGACAAGCCGCCCTTTCTGCGTTTTGATACCGTGGAAAATGTTTATGTGGGTCCATTCAGTGTCGTCTTGACTTAAATTTACTCCTCTCAGGTCACTCCTCTTCAAAGACAGACAAAATATCTCTGGGGCTCTAAAGCAGCTGTCTGACTTACCGACTCCACTGTTTCCCCCTGTGCCAGCCTAACTGTGCCCAAAATACTATGGCAACACAGAGACCATATTTGGCAACCCACAATGGCAACGTGTATTGGCTTGTAGATGTAAACATAATGCCATTGTCGCACCCATTAGAATTTATTTTATATTTATTTTCAGGCTAAATATAATTTCATAAGGAAAAGTTGTACTTTTATACCCCTCCAAACACCGTGGAGTTTTTTTAGTTTTTTTTTAAATATAGCTTTTAATAAAAAAAAATGTCCATATTTAACGTTTAATAGAAAACCCAATTGGCTATATGCACAACTCGACTACTTCCTGAACTTCAGCCAGCTCCATTGTTTCCTGTATTTCATCAGTGGACAGACTGGTCAATCCTGGTGTGTCTGGCCATTGTCCTCATGATTACTGATGTTAGGCACACCTGGATTAACCAAATCATCCAATAATGAAAGACAAGAGACAAAGAAGTTAGCTTGATTTCAGGAAATGGAGTTGTGCATAAAGCTCACTGCAGATCAGAAAAAAGGTGTGTTTTTCCTTCAAATACTGCAATTAACTTTAAAACCCTGTATCTTTTCATCTGTAAAATGGATTGAATAAATCCTTTAAGTTGCAATGTTTTTTTTTCTTTTGTCTGGTTATTAGAACAGGTCATCCTCCAGCTGACCTCCTTCAGCACATGAAACACAACTCTTCTTTTATTCACAGAAAAAGAGAAATCCAGACTGTATGTGTTGTTAATTATCTTCAGGGATGGGACTCTATGTTCATTGCTCAGTCAACAGAGACATTAATGTAAGCTGAAGCCCGACCTTGGGTGACCCAACAAACCTGCCTCTGTTCGAAGAGGAATCCACGCTTCAGCAGTCAGAAAGACAAGAGATTTACTATTAGAACAAGCTGTAAGGCTCCAACAGCACAGACACACAGTGCCAGTCGGGCTTCTTCATTCAGATGTTGGGTTGTGACATTCTCAGCTGTGTGCAGGAGTTACCTGCTGGATGTTTTTTTCCTCGCTTATCGTAAACATCTGCCAGTCAGTCATCAGCACGCACACACACATCCCTCATCCCTCATCACTCATTCACTCCTCAGACGGGTGCCAAATAAACATCATTAAAAGCAGGGAGCATTGCCCCCATGTGACACCCACCATCCATGTCGGGTAAACACCACAGCAGCTAATTAGCATCTGAAGCCATCAAATTACAGAGTGTGTGGTATGTACGTGCAATTCAGATTGTTTAAGGCACGTGTACCTGCAGGAGGAGCAGTACAGTGGGAGGAAATCTACCCCTGCATGTTCGTGTGACTGCAAGTGTGTGTATTCTCACTTGGCCTCACGCATGAGCGCCTTCATGTGTGTGGCTCCAAGCCATGGGAAACACAGCTCATTCTGCAATAAGCAAACTTCTGTTAAAATATTCATAAATAGGCTTCTCAGTGGGGTGCAGCAGGTTCACTCAGGTCAAACTCATTTAAACTGTATAGTGAGTTAAAATGGGGAAGCAGCTCTGGGGAGTAGGCTGTTGGTAAGTTGGGGTCAGCAGTTTAAGACCTTTTTTTGTAGTGATGCACAAGCTGAAATAGCATCTGATGATCTGAAAATATTCCAAAAAAGCTTTGAAAGCATTTGATACGTGCAGGAGAAAATTGCAAGTAAAAGTTGGAGTTATTTTTTTCTTTTTGTTAACAAATACAACAATGAAAAATATATGCATTTCATTTATAATGTGGTCCCTGGTTGTTTTTCAGCCTGGGAAAACAGCACCATGCAGGCATTAGGCATTCTGAGTTAGGCCTACTTATCCACCTAAAATGACCAAGGACAAAAAACCAAAACAGCTTTGCTCTTGGAAAAACATCTCACACCTCTTTCAAGGCATGCTAAGGTTTCAACAAAGACAATAAATGTTCAGACTTCAATAGGGGGGGGAGAGCATGTCAAACTATCAAACTATAGACGATCATGCTTTGGAAGAAAATTAATGGGCAAATTCCGCTGGAAGTTAAGTTAAATAATTCTAGTACTTTCTTCATCCACTAGGGGCTGGCTCCAAAACAGAGCAAATCCCCACAGACTCCAATGTATAAACTTCACAGCAAAAATAAACATGTTTACAGCCTGGTTCAAAACATCATTTTAGGTTTAATAGAATAAGTTTACCTTCATGTCAACTGTGAAGAGAGTGAATTTTTTTGATATCTTATCCGTTTAGATGTTGAAATTACACATGATTATGGCGTGCTGTTTTGATTGACAGGCGGCAGACCAGGTGCCGATTTTAGCCTTGGAGGCTAATAGCTCCCTGCTTGCCCCCATGAAGGCCTCAGCCTGTAGCAGAGTTGCACAACGGTGGTTTTTAGCTGGTTAACAGCAAGTCTGAGCATGTCTTATCTTTAAACTGCCTATCACTTCGGATTAGCTCGGTTAGCATTAGCTTGGCTGTCAATCATTTGCCCCGCAGCCCAGAGAGTATTTTCCAACACATGTGACACAGCAAGATGACAGTGGGAAACACCCAACTGGCTTTACTTTTCCCTCATCAAACATAACCAGATACAGTACTATATCCATTTTTTTTCCAGTCTTTGATGAAAATAAATCCATGAGGGTGGAAGTCACATTGCTGAAAGAGTATATTTTATTTTTTACCTTAATCGTTATTAAACCCAAACCAAGATGTTTTTACTTCATTGTTGCTTTTCTGTTTAATTTGTTATTTGCTGATTGTAGCTCAGTTGTGAAAAACTAGTTGTCATATGTTGGTCACTCGTGTTTTAGGTGCTGCCATGAAACCCCACCTCTACCCACTTTAAAACAATTATGGCTCCTCAAAGAAAACACTTAAATGCTCAACTTAAATACTCATATGCATGCAGATCCTTTGTTCTTATAATGCACAGCCACGTATGTTTTCAGAGTACTTGTGGATGAATCAGTGCTGCCAGAAATCGTAAGGGAAGTTGCAAAGTATTTGTATCATTAACTTACTTGCCTTTACAAGCTTGTTACCAGAGGATTCCACCAGGCTGTGCATGCGAGAACTTGGATCGGATAGAGTTGTAGGATTTTTTAGCATTTGGTTGATTTAAAGATCATGACAGAAACAAACAACTGTAGTATCATAACTTGCACGCAAGCCCCCTAAACAACCATGCTGTATCCTGCCTTTGAAACTCTTTGTCATTTTTACTGCTGTCATCCCTCTGACCTTTTATCTGGTCTAATTGGTCTTACACTGCTGCTAGTGGTTACTTGCATTGCTTTAATTTCTGAGGACGTGCACAAACGGGGCTTTAGACTTATGCAAAATACAGTACATAAGCCATAATAATCATGCATGCGTGTAAAGCAAGTATATTTTTAGCCTACAGCTCATGTGCAACCACTAAAAAGAACAAAGTCATAATGTATTTAACCATCAACTGCACTGTTTTTTTTCCTCTGACATTATGTTTTATAATGATCTCCTCCACCAACACACTCTGACTTCTCCACTGCCTTCTTTTTGAACTGTTGCCTGGGCACACATGGGGAGTTTAGAGGCAGTGACATTTGACAGCATTTGACATTGGCTGTGCATGAGGAAAGCATAGATAGCCTTTTTTCAGGGTTCATTGAAGCACTCTGTCTGTGTCCAAATTTGAGGGCTGCATCCTTCCAAGGCCGGATTTTAAGACCGTTTACGTCCAGATTCAAAGGCTCCTTCAAATGCAGCCTACAAATGTGGCCGTATTTTCCCCAGATATTATGGACGGTCCGATGTATCCTTCTTGGCTAATCATATCCCAAGATGCATTGCGGGCTGAACGGGGCATTCTACAGCAGAGGTGTCTAAATTTAAGAGACAGTTTCATTTTATTTAATTATTGAGTACAAGTTATTATTACATTCTTTCATTTGCTATTGCCCATTAAATTAGCTAAAGTTAGCATGAGACTCTTAAAACTTTAAAAATTAAATTTACCTGGATTTGATTTTCTCTCAGCCGGAGTAATAAAAAATGCCACCAACAATGGTAGAGCTACTGTAACTCCTTTAAAATTCGTGGGTAAGGCTGATATTTTGGAGCTCCATTTTGCTTCAGTTCAGCGCCGTCACAGTTGCTACACAATGAGAGATATGCAGTGGAGGCTAGACCGTCCAAATTTAACAGCCAGTCACTTCAGCCTTACGTGGTCTAAGGAGGACCAGGCCTATAGATTTGGTAGGACGTGTCCTTCGAACGACGTAGCCCCTGAATTTGGCCATAGTCCCTGACACTTCTACAGTAACTCTAAGACAACAATCAGGGGAGTTGTATTTCCCTCCTATTCTCCACCTATACGTGGTAGGAAGGAAATACAACGACAGTGAAGTTTAAGAATACTGTAATGCATCACACTTTGGGGTGTCTGAGAACTTTTTCAGGAATTCAGAAGTGATGATTTTCAGCTTCTGGACCTCTCTGTGTTGTGTATGTCATGAAGAACCAGAGAATCCAGTAATGCGTAATTTGAGTTTGATCATAAATTTTACACATTTATGATACATACAAGAAATTACTGTCTTATAGTGCAGCACACTATTTATAGAGTAAATAATTTTGATGCCATACTGGATTAATAAAACTGACATGCTTTCGCTTTTAAGTGAGAAGCATTCGCCTCGACACAACTGAGGCTTGCGAGCCAAGGACAGGCACAAGAGAGATGGAGAAGTGATCATTTATGCCATACAAGATCCTGCCACGGTTACCATGGTTTCAGACAGTGCATAAGCTAAGTAAGACCAGCTGGAGCCCTGATACCAGCAGGGGCCAGATCAGGGGCGCAACTACATACCGGCTGAGGGGTATGCAGACACGTCATTGTGTGCCCCCCCCCCCCCCCCCGCCAGTGAACAACAATTTAAACTAAATAACTGTTTACAATTCAGCATTTATTTAGCAACAAAATAGTAAATTAGACCAACCTGCTGCCTTCCCCTGTTTTCTTATCACTCTTCTCCCCTTCTTTCTCTCCTTCTCCATCCTCACACCTAAATGACAAGAACTTTGTTAAATGGAGCAGTCTTTCAGCTTCACATTAAGACAGTTGTGAAGTCAGCCTGTGAGGACAGTATCAGCAACATTCTGGACTAAACTGCCGCCATCTGAAGGACTTTAGGGAGACATGCAAGGACAGAGTTTTAGTAGTCTAGTCTACTTAAGATAAATGCAGAATTCCTGACGAGACACCTTTGATCCTAAATGTGTTCTAGAAGTGATAAAAGTAATGTAATTAATCAGGATTAATTTTTTGACAGCCTTAATATATATACGGCCCATATATATATATATATATATATATATATATATATATATATATATATATATATAATATATATATACAGTATATATATATATATACACACAGGTTTACCACATACCAATGAAACGTGGAACTTGTACAGTTTCAAAACTCGTAGTTAAATCACATAAAAATATATGGAATTTTATTTTAATTCTACAGGATGTAAGTTATTGGACACTACATCTACAGGTAATTAGATTGATCTAATACATCACAACCACTCTGCAGTGTTAGGCTATACCAGAAGTAGGGGGACAATTTTGATTCATAAAAAAAGAACACTCTGCATCAGCATACATAAATGATATTCAAAGTTTACTCAACGTTGCCTTTTAATTTAAAAAAACATATATTTAAAACCTCCTGCTTGTCATTAGAAAATTCAGTTACAAAACAAAATAATATTTCTCTATAGACTTCTCAGAGGTTATTCAACATGCTTTATTGTGCCTAAAATAATATCTTTAACTACTATCAATGGTTCAAGAATAAGAGTAAAATATAATTCCACATTCCTATCTAAATAAAGAATGTGGAATGAAATAATTATTAAAATTATGCCATTTCTTTATCAGAAAATAAATCTACTACAGAACTAATGACAGCTCCTGTAATTCATCTCACTCCCAAGTTCCACATTTGACCTATTTTATGATTCATCATCTAGTTATTTGATACTTGTCTGAGAAATAATAATAATAATAAAAAATAACCACAAACAACTTTGTTTATGCTTTTTTTTCGGGGGGGGGGGGGGGGGGGGTATGTTATATTGTAAATAGCCCACTCATCAGCACACAGTTGCAAGAAGACGACAGTAACCTGCCGTTTTACTTCTATTAGTTTATGCTAACTATGTAGGCTGCAAGAAGCACAAACTACTTAATTTACCTGCCGTCTTTGAGCCACTTGGAGAAGCTGGTTTTCATTGCGGCAACATCTTTCTCCTTCGCCCTCTTTCTCTTTCTATTCTGAGCCCCCGAAAGTTTTCTCTCCATCTTTGGCGCCACATGTGAACTCTCAACATTTACTAGCTAGCCTCGCAGGAGTGCCCACTGGAGCACCTGGCAGAGAAGGAGGAGGAGGAGGGGGGGGGGGGCAGGGCAACAAGTAACGTGCTAGACTGGAGCACCTCGCGGGAGGCGGCAGAGGTGAGGGGGGGGGGGGGGCGCCGATAAGTGACGTGCCTCTGTTATTGGTGAATAAGAACGATCATAATATCACTTATTACCCAAAGAAGAATGTAGGCTATACTTGAAATAATTTTTTCCCTCATCGCTTTGGCGCCCCCCTCAGCGCAGCGCCGCATATGCTGCATACCCACTTTTTGCGCCACTGGGCCAGATAGCAAGATAGGCGAGATACAAAGTTCCAATCTCAGGGCAGTAAAAGGGAACCAGCAGTCACACTGACTTTCCTCAGAATACAACACACATTTTAACAAAGTGCTTATGGGGTCCTGACACTGTAGCATGACTTAGATTCAAGATAAATAAGTCAAACACACTCCAACTGCACAGCTAGGCAGGGCAAAGAAAACACACCTCATTAAATTTTTAGCAAGAATTTCAAGTTGTTAACAAACTTTAGCATAGCTTGAATATTAGGAGGTTTTTACTCAGGTAATTTGCAAGAGTTTGCTTGTTTGATCCTAGATAGATTTAAAAACAGCTGCATTACGACTAGCTCCAGAGATGAAAGTAACAGCTCAGCAAACAGATTTTCCATCCTCGACTTTCACAGTCTTCATTATACAGCAAACAGCTGGAGGCCTCGGGGAAGGTCGTGTGTGTTTGTGTGTGAGAGCGTGCACAGGTCCTCGGGGAAGAATTTGGACCTAATTGGCAGCGGCATGTCAAATGTTCCCAGGAACTAAGCTGGCACCCCCCCTGACACACACACACATACACACACACACACACCTCCCCAACAAATGGAGCAGCACATGAATGTGAATAAGTCTGCCGACCCCTGAGTGACTTTTAGTACCCACTGGTGCAAGCAGAGGACAGAGATGAAAGGAAATATGGATACTGTAAAGAAAGATTTAAAAAAGAATGCAAAGACTAGACCAAAATCTCAAAACAACCATCGGGAGTCTACAAATATCTAAACAAGATATACAACAAGGGGATTTCTAATGAAGGTGATCCCACATTGTTGCATTATTCCGTATAGTTTCCACACATTTTTGTTTGCACTAATTTTAATTCTGCTTGATAACAGACGATGATAAAGCCCCGTCTTCAGGAGAATAAACGATCTGATTAGACTCTGAAACACCTCAGTGGATAAATGTAGATATTAATTAGGTGGAAAAGCTACTATAACACATTAATAAGTTGAGATGCAGAACCCCCATTAATACTGGCCATTATGTGAAGACATATGCTGACGCAGAGTTATTTGCTAATGAATGCGAATTAGCTTAAATAATGACCTCATTAACAGTATTACTTATGTTCCATATATCACAGAGATATGGTGGAGCATTAACCAGCTCAAGTGCCTCTCATTTATTATGGCTCCACCTAATTTAAACAGCATACATAAATAATGGATGGCATGTTCCGCTGTCACATGATATATTTATTTCATATTTTTAGAAAGTTTTGTCATATGTATTCAGCAATGGAAGGCTAATGTTAGTGTTTCTAATTTTAGAGTCTAACAAAGGGGGAAGTGGTCAGAGGGGAGGGTTGGGTAATCAGACTATATAATACAGATCAAATATGAAAGAAACTAATAATGTTCTGTGCTGCAATACCGTGCAAATAATCTTATTTTCTGTAGAGTAAAACTAAATTTGTATGTTTCCATTCCTGCTTAAGGTCCATTTATTTTCAGTGTACATTGTGCTTTAGCTTTTGGTAAAAAAAACAAACAAACAAACAAACAAACGTGGCAGCAGACATTGTAGCCCTTTTCACATATAAATTTCTGCCTTGTCGTCCAAAAATAAAGATTCACGCATACCAAAGAGAGGACACTCAGCGCTGCATCAGTGTGTGCTCACACACAGCAAATAGCTGAATCATTGTTGGCTAGTTGGTGATGCTTTTAATGGTGTTGGTGGATTGAGTTGGAGTTCTCCGTGAGACATACCTTTGTCTTTTCCACTTAGTTGGTAGCTTGTATATTTCTCATGTAATACTTTTTAAAACTGTCTAGTTAAACAAAAGCAAAAAAAAACCAGTTTGCACCATAGACCGTTGATAGAGAGGGACGAACCTTCCGCCATGTCACCCGTTGGTTTCTGTAGAGCTATAGCCAGTTGGGTGTGTCCCACCGTCGCCATCTTGCTGTGTCACGTGTGTCGTCACTCCCGGAAAATACTAAAATGGGCAAAGGCAAAGCAGCTCCAAGCCGTGGGGCAAATGATTGACAGCTGACAGACTCTGGGCTAAACGCTAACCGAGCTAACTCGAAACTACCAGGAGCTAACAAAGATTAGCCCCCTAAGCGGCGGTGCAAAGGTAAGACACACTTAGACTTGCTATTATCTGACTAAAAGCCGCCGTTGTGCTACTCTGCTACAAACTGAGACCTTACCGAGAGGAAACAAGGAGCTAACTAGGAGCCACCGGTTGGCAGGCCGTGCTGCTGGTCTGCTGCATGTCAATCAAAAGGACACGCCCTTAATTATGTGTAATTTCAAGAAATAAATAACATCTAAATGAATGGGTTATAAAAAAAATTAATCTCCCTCACAGTTGACATAAAGGTAAACTTGACCTATTAAACCTAAAATGATGTTTTGAACCAGGCTGTAAACATGTTTATTTCTGCTGTGAAATTGGTGTTTTTAACATGGGAGTCTATGGGGATTTGCTCTGTTTTGCAGCCAGCCCCTAGCGGATGACGGGAGAACTACAAACAATGACTTCTGGGTAGCCTAATAGTTGGCCACCAGAGGTTCCCGCTTGGTTCACACACGAAAATTAGCTGGTCTTGACTGCTCAGTCAAAATTAAGAAGCTTTGGACAGACTATTCAATACCCAGTTTTTCCCTTTTTCAGGAAACAACAGAAATTTAAGAACAAGTGGAAAAGAGAAAACACAGAAGCAGCAGTGAAACCATACTGGACAAATATGGTAGGACTACTGTAAGGGACAAAATCGTCACAGTAGTGATAACGTAGAGGACAAGTTTGATAGGTTATCTGTGAAGGAACCCCAGATGTGCATACACACCTAAAAATAAATTGCTGAAGCTGTTCCTTGTACAGTGGCTCCATTTGCTGGACAATTAATTGAAAAATAATTGAAACTGAAATTAATTGATGTAATCTTGCTTATGTCAGTTATTTAAATTAATGGTATTTCATAGCCATATTAAGAAATATTCATCAGATGGCCATATACAGGACTGTCTCAGAAAATTTGAATTCATGATATTCTAATATTTTGAGATAGGATGCAATTAAAAAAACATGAAAATGTCATATATCCTGGATTCATTACAAATCAACTGAAATATTGCAAGCCTTTTATTGTTTTAATATTGCTGATTATGGCATACAGCTTAAGAAAACTCAAATATCCTATCTCAAAATATTAGAATATCATGAATTCTAATTTTCTGAGACAGTCCTGCATATAGCCATGTGCTTCATTTCCCTTATTTTAAATCAATATCTGCTGATCTTCTGTTATGAAAATATTTGACAAATACTTTCAGTCAGCTATCAGAAGTAAAAGCAAAACAATACTGAAATAATTGCCAATTAATTGTAATTGAGGCAAAATGTTCAATCAATCATGATTTTGATTTGAGGTCACATCACCCAGCCCTAGTTGAGAGTAGAATAATCATGCATTCACCGAAACTGAGGTCAAAGGTACAATTAATCATGATTTTGATTTTTGCCATAATTGACCAGCCCTACTCCATTTGATAAGAATTCTGGAGTCGTATTACCAAACTGTAATGCGTGATCTTCCATGCACTGATGCTCCAGCACAGATCAGGTTCAACAGGTGAATTTAAGTTCGGTGAAAGTGAAAAATGAAGGTTAAATGGTGAATGTGGTTTACTTTGTCCATCAACATTCATGAAGGGTGCAGTTATTAAACATGCAGATTTATCCTGCTAACGAAGAGACTTTACAAGTAGATGTGTGTGTGTGTGAGTCATTATGCTGACAGCTATTAGAGGTGTGAGTTATAGCCAGAAAAGCCTGTTATCCTTTAGGGGAAGCATCACTTCAACATTTAACTAATGACTGATGGTCAGGCAGCCAAATGCCTGCCCACAACACACACACACACACACACACACACACCCCCACACACACACAGAGGTCACCTCAACCCACGTCAGCCAGCAACTGCCCACTTAGCACACACAGATATACACACACCAAACAGCGCTGAAGATGTGTAATCCGATAAAAAAACAAAGGAAGAAGAGTGAATTAAAAGTTTGAAATGAATATTTTCTAAAACAAAAATATTTCTTATATAAGTAAGCTTCACAAGCCCCTTAACATGTTAAAGATGTAAACACAGCAGTAGCAGGAGGTCAAATGCTTTATAAATGCTTGTAAATTCTCAGAAATTTTACCAGGAAAATATTTTACCAGGTGTTGACATTTAAATAAAGGTTAAAATGCATGAATGACAATGAATTAAATACTTCATTCGTCTTTGAAGGGATATTATTATTACTATTATTTTGTCACATAAATCATTCATTTTCAGTCAGAATAAGTGATTTAAGTTGCTGTTCTGGAGGGGGATGATGGCTGGCAGGAATGCTCGCCTGTGCCTTGCTGTCCTGTACCTGAGGAAGCTTCTGACTGAAATTGCTGTTGTTTCATCGTGGTATTGTGCAGAGGATGTAAGGAATCGTCCCTCATTTGATTTCAGCCTTTCTGGTTATTTTGTTTAGCTTCTTTAAGTCTCTGGCTCTGATGCAGATGTTGCAAAGCTGATTGCTCTTTCCACAACAGACTTGTAGATGATATGCAGTACCTCTTTTTTTTTTTTACTGTTATGATCCCAGGTGGGAATTTTGGTCTCTGCATTTTACCCATCTCTGTATTGACCAGAGAGCAGTGGGCTGCTAATTAAAGCGCCCAGGAAGCAATTGGTGGGGGTTAAGGACATTGCTCAGGGGCCCATAGTGGTTCACCTGAGTGCCATGTCGGGGACTCGACCTGGGTCTGCCGTGCCAAAGCTCGTGACATTACCATCAGGCTATCCACTCTCAAAAGATGTCAAAGATCAATTTATTTATATAGATCAATTTATATATATATTTCCAATACAAAATATTTCCCAATATTTATCTGTGTCTACTATATCTATAGATCAACATCTTGGTACCATCAGGCTATCCACTCCCAAAAAAATATCAAAGATCAATTTATATATATATATTTCTAATACAATACAAAATATCTGTATCTACTATATCTATAGATCAACATCTTGGTGCAGAGATTGATCCCTCTCATCTTCCTTAATTAGTAGAATCTTATCTAGAGTCTTCTGTCTATGGAAATTTTGCTTTACTTTTGTTCGTCTCAAAATCCACAACTAACTCTTATACTGTATGTTGGTCATGCGAAAGATGAGGTGATACTTTCCGCACCATCTCAGAAATTGACTGACCAGTTTTTCTGTACCCAGCTCCTTGTCCATCACTGATAGCTGCAGAGGGATCAGAATATGTCTGCAGATGAAAGGACTCAGAGCTGTACAGGAACTCTGAAACAGTGTGAAGAGAAATGGTGAGAGTACAGTTCCTTGTGGTGCTACAACCATCTCAGACACACAACCTTTCAGTCTCTCTACATGTGGTCCGTTTTGTCAGGTAGTCATGAGTCCAGGTGGCTGTGGAAAGACCCCCTTAAGTGTTTTGGAGCCTCACACACAAAACAGTGCAGGCTGAATTGTGTTAAAACACTTGGAAAATCAAAGAGCATGATCCTCAATTAATGATGCTGCCTGATTTTTCTGACTGAAGGTGGGTTTGCTGAAGTAGGTAGACAACAGGGAAACTGCCACGGGTCCTGAAAGGTGTTAACTGGCTTACCGAGGCCCTCAATAAGTCAATGACTTTCATGATGTGTGGACACGGAGCTGTAGTCATTTACGTATCAATCAACACAGATGAAAAATAAACTTTTGAAGTTATGATGCAGCCGACCAGTTCATTAACATCTTTACAGCTCAATCCCTGCAAAGTGGTGTCACTGCTGTAAAGACACTGTAAGTTAGACTTCACCCACAATGATTTTCTGGGCCTTCTGTGTGTGCCACTTTCAACATACACACACTTTCACATACATAATACTATCGTGGACAAGGAGACTGGGCCAAGCTGTCAAACCGAGTCACCGTTTATCATGCATAGAAATGGTAAATGGTGTCACATTTAGTAACATCTCTGTTGGACAGGCTAAAAATATTCTGAATCCATCAAACAAAGCAGCGGGGCAGACAGGAGTGACACAGAGGTGTCATTTGCAGTGTGTCACTTCAAACTGCCTTTTAACTGGATGAAAGTTTGTGACATTGCCACTCGTGTGAAGTCTTGAAATAGCTTTGCAATTAGAAAGTTTGGGAGCCTCAGTTGGGGTTCAGGAGCAGAAGGTCATGAGTTTGAACTTTTACAAAACCTCTGCAAGAGTTAAATGATTCTTTTCTAGTTTGGGAAACGATTGACTTTCATCTCTTTGAAGATCAATGTTTGTTTTTCCCTTTTTCTTTGTTTTGCTTGAACTCTTGCATGTCTGTCAGGTTTGAGCTGAAATGAAATCCATTTTATGTGTCAGCGAGCAAGATGTGTGAAAAAGTCATAACTCTTATGTTAGCGCGTGCATTGATGGAAAACAGGCTCTCGCTCTGGCAGGATTTACTCAATGGATTTTCCTTCAACTTCTTAACTTTTGCTGTAATCTTAGTCTCAAGTTGTCTGCTTACATTTTCACAACCATTTTTCACTCTTTTCTTTGATATTTCATGCATTTTTAAGCTTTAATTTAAACTTTTAGACCTTTTTTCCGTGTTCTTTGTGCCTACTGTACATTAGAATGTTTGGAGGTTTTTATTACTGCAGTCAAACCTTTCACCTGTGCAAGAAATCAGGATTGGATGAACGCCAGAGTATGGACTTCACTCTTAACTGGGACTGGGACACAGAGGTCTTAACACCCCGTTGCCTGAACAGGAAATTAAAAGTGTGCTTAAAGCCAAACTGCAGTGGTTGTACTTTGCAAAAGAGATGGACGAATGCATTCAGCCACTTGGAACTTTTTAAAAAAACTATCAGCATTGGTGTACTTTTCTGCAGCTATACGTACCATCTTCTTTGATATATTTATAAACAACCAAAGCCCATCATTTATTGAAAACATTATAAAAAATTCCTAATAATTTCCCAATATATACGCAATATAGAGAGTGAAAGATATCTGAGCTACTGATGTCACAACATGAACACAGTGAACACATCTTCCTCTTTCCTCTTGACCTGGTTACCCAGTCACCACAAAACTGAAGACATATGTCAGGCATGTAGTGTAACACGTCATTTTGCATTTCTACATGCATATTTAAAAAATAAATATCCATAAAGGAGAAACATTTGACCTCCCTGTGGAAAGAGGAAGTAAAACTATCTATTGTACTGTTCTCACACAAGGGCTCATACTGACCTCTTGTGGTTGCTGAGCTGTACTGCAGCTTAGAGTCATAAACACAGACGTAGTAAAAGAAGACAAGCACAACATTAACTTCAATTCATTTACTTAAATTAAAAAATGTACAACACATTTTCTTTTACAATAGACCTGTCTTTTAAAAACTCAGTGGTTTCTATTTTCACTGTACATTTCAATAATTTGTATACAAATTCCTCTTTGTGGAAAAAAAAAGAAAAACATGAGGCCATTATAGCTGCTATTACTGACAAATTACACGCTGTAGTGACTGCAGTGTCTCCTACTAACACTTTCATTTACAGTGAGCGGACAACATGTTCTAAATGCTCTCTCTGTATTTAATTCCAGACACGTGCCAGATTAAAGCCATTTTGGAGCCTTGAAACAATTAATTTGGGATTTGTCCAAAATGAGGCTGGAGGAGCCCAGGTACAGTTAGATCGTGTGGAATCAAAATGCATCGGTCAGATGCTGAAGTGCTGCTGGAAAACATTTCATTAACACTGACACACAGAGGACCTTCACATTTAACATAACGGCTTGAAACCTCTAGAGGACATCACTGGTTTTGACAAAGTGTCTGGCTTTTGGGACGATATGCTTTTCTCCAGATTCGATTCTTTTTACGATTCTTTATTTTTGGGGGGGGGGTGACAGCAGGGGATGTGATTTAAATTGCGATTCTTCAATATTGCAGATTTTTGTGATTTTGAGTTCTCTTTTTTAATACCAGAAAAGTTGTCCACCATTGTCTGCCTCCTGTTTCAGTTCTTCCTGGACACAGATCATCATCACGTTACTCGAAAGTCGAAGAAAAATATTTTGCCCTCTGCTGGAGAAAGGTGGTAACTTTTTTTTTTCCCAACCCACCATATAAACATGGACTAATCTAGAGGAACAACATATTTTGAAAAGAGATTTGAAAATTGTAGAAGAACTTTTGATTTTTTTTTTATTAATTTCTCCCACCCCTTGTCCCTGCCACCTCCATGTTTTTTTTTTTTTTTAAGGAATAGAAACACTTTCCTTCTTGCCCAGATGGATGAGCAGACTGACTCACTCAAGTCTGTGGGGAAAATCTGAAGCGTTCACTATTTACTGTGATGAAACATAAGCCCGCAGAGCGATTATCAGAGCATTGTTCTAAACATTCACTATAAATCCCATCACAGAGATCCAGTTTGTTTAAAATGTCTTTTCATTGAAATGTCTTAAGAAAAATGTGGATCCTCTCTGCATCATCAGATAGCTTCATTATAATCATCAAACTAACTTTCATTCTATTTTAAAGTTTCATTTAATCATAACAGAACAAAGGCTCTGCAATCACTTCCTATACAGGTAAGTATCTCATCTTTCATCAGTTTCACCCACTCAGTTTTCTTCAGCTCATTGTTTTCTCCCAGTTAGGCATAAGTGATTGTTTATATTTGGCTTTTTTGGGAGTAAATCCCATTTCCTTCAGACAGTTTTTACACATTTATTTTTTCTTCATCTCTTTCCAGTTTCAGACTAACTGCCATTAGTTTCCCTTTTGCAGTCTTCCCATTAAAGGTACACTATGTAAGAATTACTGACATCTAGTGGTAAAGACGGGTATTTGAAAGGAAAGACGTTTTCTTTCAAATGACTTCATATTTCAAGCACTGTTGTGAATGTACGGTGGCCAAAATTCTCCCAGACATAAAGATGTTTTCCTCAGTGGATTCAGTGGTCTCAGGTGTAGATATGACTGTACTATGAGTAAGTACTTTTTATGTCTTTTAAGGCATTTCTTATCCCAAACAGTGCTCTAACTCCTATTAAACAGAGCTGGTACAGCAGTTTTAATGTTCATAGGGCTCCCACTTCACACAGTTTTATCCATTCAGGGACACCGTAGTAAAAATGGTGGAACAAATATGGCAGCCTCCATATATGTGCACCCCCAACAAGTAGATCTAAATTACTCATTCTAAGAAAATAAGAACACAACAGCTATTCTTGTGCAGACATCAATAGAAACACAGTTTTGAATTATCACATTTCTCTGCCGCTGACCTTTGATTTTTTTTTTTTTTTTTTTTTTTCACACACTGTACCTTTAAGTTCATACTCAGTCCAGAAATTTAAGGTCCAACCAGGGGAGACAACCAACTATTTAAACACTCTTCAAATTGAAATGTTCTTATAACGGATTAATAATCCTTTCCACCTTTTCCTACCGATTCTTGTTGGGAGCAGGTTTCGTCCCAGTCATCCAGGTGAAAAAGCTGGTTGAACTCTGCAATCACAGTTTAAAATGCTAGACTTCTACATGTTTTACCAATCCGAATTACAAGATGATTTGATATTCGTTTTCCCTCCACTTGTTTTAAAATGCCAGAAGGCTCAGTTCCCAATTAACAGTGTCAAATATACAAGTTACCTCTTTTAGTTGAATAATCATTTAAGGGAGGCAATTTCATATTTTTTGGGTGGGACTGTGCTTTATGTCCACATATACTGAGCTCAGCTAGAAAAATCTTTAACTACTCAGACTATGACAGCAAGTCGTTGAGCTAAACTGAGTGTAAAGATTTGAATCGGCAGCTGAGTGAGAAGCTGAATTATTTTCAGACTGCTTATCTCCACATGGGCAAGTTGTCAAAAACAGTGATGTTTCACATGACCACCTCTGTGATTCTCCGCTACGGTATAACCAAGCACTGCAATGCTGGATGTGACCGTTTATGCTTTCCTATGCTTATAATACTGCTGTTGTCAAGAGTGATCTAATCCTAATGGTGAGCAAAGAGACACCCAAGTGCTGCAGAGACATTACTTCAACACAGTCTTCATAACTCCAGTCAGGAATTCAAACTGGGTGGATTTAAAACAAAAACAACATACAGTAACATTTTATAACCTTCTGTAAACATGAGCTGAGGCAGAACATGGCAGACAGAAAACTTACGTTTTGGCAAAAGTAAGAAAAATAAAAATAATGTTAAGCATTTAAAAGGTGATACATTCTGTGCTTTACCCGAGTTCGGGCTGGTTGAGCCGTTCCTCAGAGTTTACAGATTACAAAAAGGCTTCAGGTAAAAGCTTTGAGACTCAGAGAGCTATCTGAACACACAGTGAGGCAGATTTCACCTGCACCCACATCTGACAGGTGTCCCCATTCATGGATCCATTTATTCCTCAGTTAAAAAGAAAAGTCCAATGATTGGGAAGGCAGCTGAAAATAACAGGCTAAATCATATAAATGGGGGCCAGAAAGGAAATTATAAAGTAAAAATAATCTGGAATGCTTGAACTGGTCCGCTGCATCTCTGCCAGCTTCATATCCAGTCCAGCTCATTCATACGGATGATGGTGACAAGAGGAGTTGTATTTAAGAGAAGCCTTGACATTTTGGAGTGTGAGGGCAGTTCTGAAGGGCAGTAAGCAAACAATCCTCTGGATTTTCTGGAGGATCCACAACAAAGACTGTTAAAAGCAGACTGAAGCATCTGTGAGTGAGAAGAAAAAAAGACCAGACTCAAAGGAAATGTCAAGGTCTCCCTTTTGAAAGCATTTTGTTTTTGTTTTTTTTTTTTTTGGGAAGATTTACAATGAATTAAAATCTTGTGCTGCTAGAAATGTAGAGGAGCTACTCTACGGTTTCTCACACAAACAAAATGTGAGGAGAAACCTCCAGTCCTGGATTGCATTCATCTCACAAAAACACAGTAAAGTGTCTGATGTAGTTTGGCATTAAAACTTCTACATGTGGAGCCTTCATACAAGAGCAAAGACCAGCTTCATTCTTGTGAACAGCATCTCAAACTTCAGTGACGTTAAAATATTCTGTGCAGTCCAGACCTTTATCCATATACACAATATTCTACTGGTTCAAAAAAAAGAAAATAACCTAAAAGAGATGTTTTGGAAGAGAACTCGCTGTGGCTTTACAGATAAAGGGGGGAAAAAAAGGAAGGAAAAAAAATCAAATTAATTAGGTAAGCCACTGCAGCACATAATCCTTGTTTCTGGGTTTTAAAAAATGGACTTAAACATATAAATCCTGATTAAATATTGTAGTTATGCAACCTCCAACAGGGATGAGCATCTGAGCTCTTATGCAAGAGAAATCACCCAATCAGGAGGCTGCTCTGACCTAAAATGAGCAGGTTTAGATGTATTTTTCTAACTCTTAAATACTGAGACTAAAATGTCGAAATCTTCAATTTGAAGTCGTATTGGGATGGTATTAGCCAACAAAACTGTATTTGTGCTGCACTGAGATCAGAAGAGTTTAACTTAAGTGGCAGATTGTTGCAACACTGACCAGTTTGAGTACTGAAGAAGAAAAAAATGTCAGATTTCCAGTTCTGATAAAGTGCTGTGTAAAAAAAAAAAAAAAAAAAAAAAAGACGGCTTGTGCCTTTAGAAAGTGGAGGTTTGAACATGGAGGCTGTGCTGCTTATCTACACAGCCATCAGCTTTGTGCTCTCATCTGGGACGTTATCAGCAGCTCAGTTACACATCCCCCCCAAAAAAGGCCGTTTGTCACCACTACTAAATTTCAAACAAAAAAAAAGGCAAAAAAAAAATTTACGACACGTCACAAATGCACACTTACAAACACACAAGCAGATGCTCAACATTTGCTCTTCATTAGCGTAACATTGACGACTACTGATGCTGCTGGAGAAAAAATTTACACAGCAGCGATGTAAACTAACAGAAAGGCTTTGTGTCATTTTCACAGCACACACTTGGAAAAAAGGAAAAAACTCAAGAACCGCTTAAACGTTAACGCCCGACAGTTCGTGTCGGGCTTTGCCGAGAGGCACCGGTTTAACGTGATCCAACAGAAGTGCTTGGTTTTTTGCAGTGAGTTGTAAAGCTTAAAAACATATTTGTTCCTACGTGTCTGGCAGTTAGAGAACCGTTTTTATCCGCTAGATAATGATTTTACATCCAGGCTGAAAGATAAAAGTCCTCCTACCACAGGAGACGCCACTCTACTGATGGAGGATGAAAAACTCGACGCCATTAATGCACACACACACACACACACACACGTTCACACATGCAAACACAGAAACAAGTAAGCCAGCTAGTCAGTTGGTCTGCGAGGTGGGAGAGGAGAACCAGCCCCTCGTCAAACCTCCGTTTGATTGATAAAAACCACTCCGATCCTCACTCCTCTGTTAGCGCCGCCTCAACGATGCGCCCGCCAACTGAAGCTGGGCGACGACCGTCATCGCAGGAAGAGGAGGCGGCTCACGCGCGTGGATGCTTGAAAGGATCTTCCAGTTCAGGTGAAACTCAGGGAGGTGTTCTGCCTCCGTTTTTAGCCCCATGGTAGAGGTGTGCAGCGGGGAAGCAGGTGGTCTAGAGCTCTGCGCTGGCCAAAGGTTTGGACGTGGTCATGATCTTCATGTACTGAGTGAAGATGGTCTCGAAAGCTTCGTCTCTGTGGATCATTGCACCAAACACCAGTGGCTGGAGGAGACACACAGACATGATGTGAAAAGTTACAGTATACCTGTGTTTGGCAAAATAACACAAAACTAAAAGGTTTTTTTAATTCAACACCTTGGGTTAAAATTACAGTAAAAGGTTTAAAAGATGAAAGAATTACAGCAGTGATGAATCCTCCTCTTTCCAGCCATTTTGAGTATTATACCAGCACCACTTCCATCACAAATCCCTGCTCATCTCTGCCTGATGGTGAAACTTCAGGTGACAGTTCGGATTGTCTTCCACATCTTTGCAAAGCGGCTTGTGTTCTTGCACATTTAGAAGTTCTCCTAACTTATTCCTCAGATCTGTTTTGAGCTGCTTGGACATACCCAGTGTGCTCTGTGTTGGTTAGTACAATGAGAGCTACAGTATGAAACCCTTTTCATGTTGCCACAGAGGAGCAACAGTAACGCCATCATCACTAATAAGTAATGAGACCTTGGACTGAGCAGGAATTTCTTAGCACCACTAAATAAATAATCACTGTGGATTTTGGAGCCTGTAATTTTTTTTTTACCCAATGTTGATTTCAGAAAAACCACAAGAAATTAAACTTGTGCACAGAGCGCTAACTGTGGAGGACTTTCATTGCCTCCATGCATCATGAAAAACAGGAAAGTCATGACTGAAATTAATTTAAAAAACTGACATGATCAGAATATCTGAAGTTACATCATGTTTCCACTTGAGGACGCCAAAGAGCAACGTAACAGTCCAACTCCCAGAAAGTCAGTCCTTATGACCACTGATCCATAAATAAAGTGTTGAGCTCATTGCTTAAAGACAAAAACATCATTTATAGTTACTAGTTACTTTTCCAATCCACTTCATTTATAAAGCACATTTAAGTTAGAACATGTCTCCAAAGTGGTGCACATAAAAAAAATACTCTGTAATAGAGATAAAATAAGAAAAGCAAGTGTTGCTCTGTGAGGCTCCACCAGCTCTCATTAAAACAATATAACACGTTTTAAAAAAATCTCAATAAGTAACTGCATCAGTAACTGAGTACAGCATTATAAAATTGATAAAAGTATGAAAATAACTATTCTGTTACTGCTTTAAATGCTCAAATATGGTACCTTTAAATTCAACTGCATGTTTAACGACGTTTAACAAAATGCTCAGTCTTCTGGTTCAAATAACAAACTTCCTCTGTTCTAGGACAGATAAGATGATAAGAACTATGGCTCTGCTCCAATACCTGCACTTCCACCCTTCTGCCCATAAAATGCATGTTCCCGTTGAAGGGTTCAAGTGTGTCGTGTGTCACAATTCTCCAGTGGATGTTTGCCCCCCCTTTTGCACCCTCAATCAACGCTTCGACAAAGTCAGCATCCACGCAAACTTCGCTGAAACATATTGCCCACAATTCATTGCTGTGTGCGACATTTTGAAACATAAAAGGTAGAAAATAGTGATGATCGAGCTTCTACCTGTGGCAAAAAAGTATTTTCAAATGTAAATGTTGTAACATCTTTTACTATGCTGTATGTGAGAAAATAATTACAGAAGTTTGCCCTGTTACAAAATATGCTTTGAATATTTGAAAGTTATTAGTTTACTGATAAAGTAGCTATATTTATTTTTTATTTAGACTATTTACACAGGTAAGTCCCACTGAGATGCAATCTCTTCTCCAAGGGAGACCCGTTTACCTGACATACATGTCTTTATGGACATGTGGGCATTCATGGACATTCTATGCCAGCAACTACAGTCACAAAGCAGACAATTTAATCATTATTAAACATTTAATATAGAATGTTAAAAAAAACAAAAAACATTTATCCCTGTACTGGTGAAATTATACAGCCATCTTACATAAATACGTTCAGTAATTCATTTATATATTAATCAAAAATGTGTGGATTTTATAACATGTTTTTCAAGAACAGATAGAACGTTTCAACTTTATTCAGTTTAGGTCTGAAAATGACGTCTCTTCACCGGGCACAGAGACGAGGCTGAGTTTACAGCTGGAAAAAGCATGAAATGACATTGTGGTGCAAGGTGATAGAGGAACCATCACTGTCCCAATTCTGCTGTTTTCCCACACTTGCAACCTGCACACTCTGACCCTTAATGTGCACGTCTTCCAGCTGCACACTTCATGTGGGTTTTGGGACAGGGCTTAGGTTTACCTTGACCTATTTCAGCTACTTCTTGTAGCCTCTTCAGAAGGGTCACATGATGTTGCTGAGAGGCGTCTTATACTGTAGGCTGCTTTTTCTCAGGTTTGCCAAACAGCAGAGGATGACTAGACCCTATGCTGGCTGGCATCCCGAATGGCTCCCAGGTGTGTAACAAGGTGCGGGATGGACTATCAACAGAAAGGAGCCCTCACAACACTGTGTGACCCTTCTGAGGATTTCGAGCTTCTTAAATTTGTGCCTTCATAAATGTGCTTTTTAAGATCTTTCAGTGGTTGTTCCACTGACTTTCTACATAAATCTGTAGCATCTGCTATTCAGAACTGTGTTCATGAAATGAGAGTACAAAACCTGTACCTTCTGCGTGGAAGGAGTAGCTATAGAGATTCCCATCCCACTTCCTGGCAGGACCGATAAAACTTTGTACTAATGGGAAGGAAATAGGAGATTATTAGATTAGCTGCATGTTCTAATTTCACAACGATTCATTCAATGATGAAACATTATTGAAGTGTTTTAAGAAGAAGCTACCTTTTGGATGTCTGTGATGTCCACCAGCTTGATCACTTTGTTCTTCTTGGAGGAGCCGGATCTGGAGCTGGAGCTCTCGAAACACAGGTAACTGACAGAAGAGAAGGAGATCTGAGTAAATGGGGTCCTGAACGAACAAACAAGCAGCCAAAACAGAGCGCAAGCTGATTTTAGTTCCTGTCAGTCAGACGTCCAATGAGGGGAAGACATTTTAAGATCAGATATTCTCAGGAGGCGGCCCGTCCTGCCTGATGCACGGCTGACTGACTGACACAGATACAGTTTCTGCTGTCTGCTTCCACTTTCAGAGGAACTTGGTCCTCTCGCCTGCTGCCTGGTGATGGAAGACGCTCTCCTGAGAGATCGATGCTCCACTTACTTCTCGGTGACGTAAAGCACTCCGTTCCTGATGTAGTCTGTGGGCATCTTCCGGTCTCTATTTATCAAGCAGCACCTCCAGCCGTTCTCACACACTAACACACACAGCACAGAGAGCATTTAGACTTTTAACATGGTTCACAACCAATGAGATTCTCACTTGTTTTTTCTTTTTTTTTTTAAAAAAAAAGAAGCTGTCCACTAACCTGCCAGAGGGCGCTCTGACTCAGACAGGTTGAAGATCTCATGAAAGGCTCCCTTCTTTGTGCTGTGAGAGCGACCGGTCTCCTCCTCTCTGCTCACGCCACACGGGACGGTGGCGAGGCTGCTCCGTGACACCACCGGCTGGACCTGGGGAGAGACGAGAGGTGGGGGAGGAGAAACAGGAGGGAAAGAAACACAAAAACAAAACAAAAAAACAGGATAAAAGAGAGAGGAGATGAGTGAAGTCATGCAAAAATAAAAAAAAAAGGACAAACAGAGAGTTCAAATTACTGGAAGAATTCACATCAATCCTGACAGATCTGCAGCTTCTAACAGCTCCTCATTTTATTATTGCGTAATGTGCGTTGCTGCATCAGGCTCAGGTGTAACGTGCAAAGCTGAGACCGAGGCAATCATTCACTCAGCATCCATTACAGTTCAGGAAGTAGACGAAGCAGAAAAACACTTGTTAGTTTGTGTGAAAACTGATGATCTCACTTGAAATGTCTGATTCACACACTTGAAAGGATCGCTTTTTAATTTCAATGAAAGGAAATTGACTAGGAACTAACAGCAGTCAACCTTTTAGAGGGAATTCTATGAGTAAAGGTAAAAGGAAAGGTTTTAATGAGCCAACTGTAAACTAAACTGGTCTAACTTCACTAATCAAACACACTTTTACTTCTCACAGAGCATCTATGTCAGTGGATCAAAAATGTCAGCAGTGCAGGCTAAACAAAAGGATATAAGTGTAGAAAAAGAAGAATTTGCCGACATTTTGATCTGCTCTATTCACAAACACTGATGGCCAGCCTTTAAAACGCGTCACACACCACACACACACAGTTTGAGGTGAGCTTGCAGCACACCCAGGCACAGAGGAGGAACCAGAGCTCCTACCTTCTCAATGCAGGAGAGCTGAGAGAGAGAAAGGACAGAGCACACCTGTGACTCAGGCCACAGCAGGGACACACATGCTCACACACTCACATCCACACAGTGAGAACACACAGTGAGTGGTTGACTTGTGATGTATTATTGAGAGGGGCGATAGTTTGATGCTTTATTTATCTCTTTTTCCTGTTTGCTGCTCCACAGAGAGGAGGACACTTCAATGGACTCAACGTGAGAGGCTGAACCTGACCTCTGCTAAAATGCTTCTATGATGTTTCATTAGCTCCAAAACATACAAAACCATCCTGTTCAGGGAAAATGGAGCACATAAACATGTGTGCTCAGTTCCACTACTTATCTGATTTCCTCCTGAGTTAAAACAGTTTACACATAATTTGAATCACTGTGCTGTAATCTTAAACATCCTGTTAGGAAACTACAAAGCCTCTATGTGTAAACTGAACTAAAAACTTAGTAATGAGGAAAAAATAAGCTTTGAAAAGGATAGCAGGAAACAAAAAGAGGTGAGAAAGATGCTTCTGTCCTCTTACCCGCCGCGACACCGTGGCGTTGGTTCTCTCCTTGAGCTGGGGGTCGGTGGGAAGACTGTTCCACACTATGTAGGGTGTGTCGTACTTGTCACGAAGCTTTGGACAGCTCTTAAACAGGAAGTCTATGATGAAGAACTTGATTCCTGCATACACACCTGCAAGGAGGAAAAAAAGATGCAGAAATGAACAGAATGAGAAATCAGCTTTAGAAGAAGACGCTATGAACAAAAAGGTTATCAACACTTTAATCATCATACACCTAAATCTAAACCAGAAATAGCCCGAGTATAATTTGTCTGCAAGGAAAAACTAGCAGCTAACATTATATAACAACCAACAGCTTGCAGCAGCCCCTCACAGGCAGGGGGGGAGATGGTTACACAAGTTCACTACGAGATGCATTTGTTTGTGTGCACTGGATTGAGTACAAGTATTTGCATTCAATCATGGTCCTAAGGCAGTATGTACAGAAAGTCAGATGAATAAACAAGCTTTGTGTGTGTTTCTCACCGAGTATGAAGCCCATTAGCTTGAAGGGCAGGATGCAGGAGGAGATGAAAGCCACCCACAAGCAGATGTAAAGTTTCCTGGTGCTCTCGGGCTGCACCCACATGAACAGGCTGACAGGCAAGTACACAGAAGCATAATATAAGTTGAGGTTTCATTCTTATACTGTAAATGTGTGATCACAAGTGTAAAGAAACTTAGAAAAACTCACTTTTTGATCTTCTCTAAAACATCTGCCATCTTCCCAAAAAGGTTCTGTAAGGAGAAATGAAACATCTCATTAACCGGCAGGACTTCCCCATCTTTTGGTAAGCAATTTGATCAATATTACTACATTTTTCTGGTACCTGTGCTTTTTGTGCAACATCAAGTACAAGCTGGAACTTTTCAGATACAGTCAAGTCTTCCTTTGGAGGCTCCTGCAGAAAACGGTGAAAGCTGTAGGAAAAATTGCTTCTGGACCTTCTGACACACTGAAACAAAGCGAATGAACTTATCTCACCATTGGCTCAGAGACCTCAGGCACAATGCTCCACTGAATCCTCCAACCTCTGGTGAAAAAGGAGAAAGATCCAAATTAAATGGAGTTTTCAAACAGTTCATTAAGCTCGCCATCATTGTTCCTGCGTGACTCAAGATCCAAGGAGTCCCTTTACCAATAGAACATCTGATCATTGCAGTAAAAATGTTGTAAAACCTTCCAGAACAGCTGCTATTTTTATGTCTTAATAAAAAATAAATATTCTTACCTTGCAATGAGGTAATTTAAGGACAAGCGCAGGATAGCCAGGAAGAGGAACATGGGAATGGCCCAACCATGCCAAGCAGCATTCATGTAAATCTGTGGCCAAAAGGAAACAGTGCGACACAAGTCAAGGAAACAATCCCATCCGCTGTGTAGTGCAGACTTGTACTCTATAATATACAATCCCTGTGTTACACAATATCATGCAGCATACATTGTTGCACGCCCTCAGCTGCAGAAAAGCCGGGCCTGCAGGAAAATAAATGCATTTAGACACTGCTTCAGGTCTTTCAGATCGCTGTAGTTGTAATCAGGGTTCTGGATCTGATGTTGCATGTAAATGTCAGCGTTGCTTTCCGATGTCTTCTCTGAGCTAACAAAGATAAGTGTCTGTCCTGGTTGTATTTCAAGTAGTTCAACACTTTGATATCTGCATGAGGGAGAAACAGAATGATGAAGAGACTCTTGAAAGGAAACAGCTGGATGGTTGGTAAAAGGTCTATCCAGGAGAATAAGGAAATGTTTGGAGCACCATGACTCAAGTGAGACCTTTATACTGTGTAGTTTCTTGCATTGACTGAATGAGATCAAAACAATCTGTAGGATCCAAGTAATCAGAAGTTTGGGAACAAAACGGGCAACATGAAGAAACATTTAAGTCACAGAGAACAAACACTGTCACATTTAGGTTAGAAAACAGCAGTATGTCAGGTAGGTTGGGCCAATGATAAAGAAATGTGGATAATTCATTCCATTATAACTAAACACCAGAAATAGGTTGCTTCTCAAGGGAAATATATAGGAAATTAAAATGTACTCAATTTCAGCATCAGACAAAAAGGATAACAAATATGGAATGAAATGGAAGAAAACATAAAAGAACACTAAAATGCAAGCTACTAGAGGTTTACGCATCTGCTGATCTTGCGGTCTAGTTACATTAGGGTTTAAACTGTTGCTCTGCATTAGAGGGACTCAGAAAACTCTTTACTGTTATACTGCATTTGTGACCATGCTAAAGATATCTAGATAACTGCGTCTCTTGTTTTGGTCGTGCACCAATATTGCAACTGCCTTGCACTGACAGCTGACTGTAAATGGACTTGTGAGGGATTTTTTTTTTTTTTGGTTTTTAATTTTGAAATACCCTTAAGGACTCATGACACTTCGTGCTGTGGTAGACTTGTCCTGTGCTGGTGGGTTGGACCCCTGTTTTATAAGCTCCCAGCTTCACAGGGAGCCCTTTTTTTCCACAATACAGTATGTTAAAATGAAATAACAGGAATGGAGACTGTGACATTGAACTGCTGTTTGAATCCTTCTTCAACTTAACAAATATGTATGAAAGTACCTAAGATTTTAAGACAATAGTGACAACAAGGAATTTCTTCAAAGATCTGGATGATAGTTCAGGGCATCCTGAATCTAAATTGTTCTAAAGTAACTGGCAGTGTTGTCATATTAAAATGTTACCGTCACTGGCGCTGAACTGATCTTTTCCTTATTAAAAACAACTGGAATTAATGCAGGCTCTGTCCTTGAGCTCAATTTGTCACCATGGAGACAGAAATTTCTTCATAATGGAACAATTTTTTAAGTCCGTGCTAAAGACAATTTCTAACTTCAGTTATTTTGTTTAGAAAATTAGTCAGAAAAATATGGATCATTTTGCAAGAATTATTAGATTACAAATTAAATGTCAAAAATGTGTGTGGACTCGGTAATATTCATCTGTGATCTGATTCTTTTTAAATCCAGATGTTACATCTGAATGATTTAAAATGTCTTGCTGTTCACCAACATCGCCACCAGATGGCACCACTGAATTGTTTACACAGTAACAAATAACAGATGATGAAACTAATTTGAATAAAATATTAGTCCATGACTTCGGAGCAGTTTGAGGGATATCATCTAATACATTGCCAGAACTATAAACAATATAAGTGAGAGAAATTGGGGGGCCAAAAAGAATAACTTTAGATTTTTTTAAAGTTAAATCTAAAGGAAATTTTGAGCTGTCAGGGATTTAAAACCAGAAAAACAAAAGCTGCGGGGAGCTGTGGGTTATACTGGTATTGACAGCTGAGTGTCATCAACATAAAAATGGTCATTTACATTATGGGCCTAATAAGGCTGGCCAAGAATAAGTAGAGAACAGTGATGTTTGAGACTTAGAAGATTTATATTTGTATTTTTATTCCTATTCTTTTATAAATGTTTTGAGTATCATATTGAATTTTTTCATTCTGCTTCAAGATTTATGTGTTATTGAACAGGTCAGCTCAGCTGTAAGCCTGTAACATGAATGTCTGTCAGATGATCAAGGAGAGAGAGAGTGGAAAGATGAGCAATCATGGTTTTTATGTCTTGAGCCCACAGAGAAAAACAGCCCCACCATCTTCACACCTACATCCACATCACCTCCCCAAGTCTGCAAAAAGCTCCAGCGGTGATGAAGAACATCACAACTCCAGACAAAAGGCTTCACTCATTTTCCTTCATCCATTCTATACACCCTCCTAATTAGGTTGGCAGGGGCTCCCTCCCTGCTGCTATCAAGTGAGAGGTGGCAAACACCCTGGATGGATGGCTTGGGGCCAACATGAAGAAACAGCCACTCAGTCAGCTCACACTCACTCATCAGATCAGGTTAAAATCACCTTGTGTGTGTCCTCAAAGAAATGGGGAGGAATATCTGTATTCAATAAATGACTCAAACCTCATTGATGCTGCTAATATATATTATACACAAACAGAACAGGTGGTTTGACTCCCTCAGGTTGTGGTTCACAAGATCAGAAGGTCATATTGATCTAATTTCTTTACTGTTCTGTCTTTTTTCCTGCTCGCTCTGGATTTTTCTTCATAAATCTGGCTGTTTGTTTCTGCCAATCAGGCAGCAGCGGCTTTACTGGAGACCACACAGAACAGAATGGTTGTGAGAAAGATGACAACAGTTTTGGTGCAAACAGCCCAGTGGCAGAGGTGGGGAGGAAGGTGGGATTCATTAATAAGACTATGCTCATTCCCATGTAAACAGGAAGATGAATGGCATATTCTGTCAGCTACTCATGTAAACTTCATAACTGGAATATTGTCCCATTTGAAACAAGGCCAGTAGCTGGAACATTGTTTGTAATGCATTCCTGGAATCAATCAGTCTGATGTCAGCATGTGAATTCAGTCTATTGATGGATGGATCAGGCGTGTCAGCGTCGTTTCCTTCCTTTGCAGAAAATAAATCCAGCTTCAATCAACAAGTCTCTGTTTAGTGTCCAGGAGCAACACCAAAGCAGGATCTTCTCTACAAGCCGAGGCGGTCTTGGCAGCACATGGTCTCAGATCAATGTGCTGAAGATGAGCTTGCATAACCGCTGCATGTGAACATTAATGCAGATCTATTTAGAGTTTTACAGTCTTTGGCAGACTCTGCAACCCATCATTATGAAGCACTCAAAAATCACGGACATTCATTTCATTTCCTGGTCATGCACCAAGACTGAAAACCAAAGAGACTCAATATAGACGCTCCTTCCCCCAAACAAACCCCAGTAGATGTATGTACCATAAAGTAATAACATATTTACACTGACATGTAGACGTTTGTTGCAAATTAAAGCAGAAACATTGCAAACTTACAATGAAGGCAATAGCTGAGGTGTATACGGAGTGCCAATTAGATAAGGCGGAGAGGTTCCTTAAGAAGTTGGTGACAGGCCTGGCTCCTCGCTCTGAAACAAGATCAGAGATGCTTTCAATGCAGTTTATATCAAATACACAAGAGTTTATTTCTGTAACTTTAAATTCATCTATATATTGGCAAATGATGTAAAAAGTACACTAAAAGAGAATGCAATGATTTTTAAATCTCATATATCAACATATTTCCTGCCCTGGGTAGAAAATTTCTACAGGGTGCTGAGAATCGAAAAACCTTTTCCGAAAATAATCTTGGGGTAAATTTTCCAAAAAAAAAAATATATAAATTTACTTAATATTTATTAACAAACAACAGTGTACATTAGCAGCAAAAAGAAATAACTTTGCTGCTTTGCGTGATGATGTAACCAGTGTTGGAAACAGATATGAAGTGACTAGATTGCTGTAACTGTATTGCTGTGTATGATATTAATAAAAGAAAAAAAGAAATGACTGAATCGGAATGCTGGATTGGTTTAATTCATCCAATATCCGAATCAGCTAATAAATTAGTATCAGAGACGATTTCCGGTCCAGGTATCTGATCGGTGCATCTCTATTTAAAAACCTACATCTCTGATGTGGTGCTGAACTGATTTTAGAGCAACACATGCTCCCATCCAGATGACACCTTTTTCCAGGAAAAACCTCGCAAATACCAGCAAGACGATGTCTTAATTATTATCATGGGCTTTACATATTTCAATTGTGTGAAACATTTTGAAATATGTTATACATCTGAATTTGCCTCGTCTAAACTGCACCTTGCATCTTTCAGAGCAGTATGGATTCATAGTAGAAGAATTCAGGTTCAGTTCAGACCTTTTATCCACTGGAAACATCTGGCACATTATCAAATTAAAACCATGACAAGCCCAGGACTGTTGAGAACTTACAATTCTAAGCCAAAGAAGGTGTCCTCAGCTGGTCTCCACAGTTCTCAGATGTTTGAGGCCCAGTTATTTATACAAATAATCATTAAATCAAAATAAATAGTTGAATTTGTTATTTTTTAGCACTTGATATGCTAATTACGTCCAGTTGCAAAGAAAATATTTGCTTAATGTGATAAAAAATATATATATATATATGCTTAATGTGATTTGCCAATTACTGACTTCTGTTTTTCTTGATATTTCACACAACTTTACAATTGCTGTGGGATTAGATTTGTTAAACTTATGTTTCGTTGTAACAGAACGAAGTTTGGGTCTTTGAGCACATTCCAGAAGAAGGTTAAATGTCTACATAGTAAGAGCCACAGTGCCGCATCTTGTAAAAAAAAAACATCACTTCCTAACAGCCTCCGCTTCTTTTGAAGTTTTCTATTTGTTTTTTTCTGAATACTCACTGAGTCGCCTCATGTTTTCTGTCAGCCTGGAGGGAAAACACAAAAAATGAAAGTTAGAAAACAACTGAGCTCAAGAAAAAATAAACAAATGCAATAAAAATAAACCAATTTTGAAAACTGAGCTTCATTTGTGAGAGAAAAATGAGAAATGTGGCCTTCGTCAATCTGGCATGACTCATCCTCCTTTTCAGAGGAATTGAAAGAAAGAGAGAAGGCTTCCAACTACAACTTTGCCCTCTATAGAAATTAAAAGCTATTCTGAAGTAATCCCCTACTGTAACCAATACAATATTTTAGCTTTTTGTGTAACACAAGACAACATAATCATTTCGCTCATCGTAAAGGCACTTTAAAGGCAGGAAAACATGAGTGTCCTTCAAATAAAAGAAGTCAATTTACCATCTCCTTTCAGCTGAATCTACAGCAACTGCATCCCGCATCACCCTGAGCAGAATAGATACATCATATTCTAGGGTGCCCACCTTTTAGCACTTAGCGGTTCCTCTGCCTCCACAGTGCTTTCCTCCGGCTGGAAGCGGAAGTCTTCGATGTAAACCCCGAAGCGCTCGTACAGCCACTTCTGCACCCGTGAGCTCCACACCTCTTTCTGCTGTTTTTCTGCTAAACAGAGCGGACAGATCAAGTTAGCTTGTTGTTGTCCCTGCAGGAACATATTTTTTAACTCTTCGCACAAAAAGTGATGGGTGTGGGGTGAGAGTCTTCAGCCATATGAAGAACTATAACCAGCTGTGCCCTGACCGATCTGAGAAGTGGTTATATACAAAATAGTAAAGAAATGTGGTAACCAAGTGAGCTCAAGTTCAAAATGTCAAATATAGTCCTGCATCTCACTTTTTCTTAAACATCAAAGCAGGTGTGAAGTATTTGATGGTGCTCTATATCAATAAATAAATGATGTACAGCTGACCTGCTGCTACTGTTAACTATGTTTGCTATGACAGAAGAAAAAGCTTCTCCAACAGCAACTTCAGAGAGGCGGTGCTTATCAAACAGTCCCTTGCTAATGCTGAAGCGCTCCTGAGCAAAGACTAGAACCTTCAACTGCTGTGATGTAACCTCTAAGTGCATACTAATTAACTAAGCAGCAGAAACAACCTGACGTGCCAGATGGTTTGTTACAAAGAACCATCTGGGAAATTGTCATTGGACAGTACATGGAAAACAAACCATTCAGATAACACTAGGCAGGTGTTTGGCTGAGCTGCCCATCCGTTACAAGCTAGCTTCAACCAATCAGATCAACAGTGTTGCTCTATGCCCTTCAGCAGCATCTGCACCAACCTCTTTAGATCAACATGTTGACCTGGATTCTTTTCCTTTCTTTAAGACATCATTTTCAGATTCTGTTCATGTGAGATAGTTCGGAAATCACTTAGTCGGAGAAACATTACTTTACATCTGTTAAACAGCCCATGAAAGGCTGCAGAGAGAAAAGTGCTACAAGAAGATGCTGTTAAAATTGGGTATTTGCTAAGTTGTCAGTTGTGTATAGACAACACTGGTTTATCCCTTGAATTAAACACATTTTTGAGGCTTGAATGATTCACAGGTCAGTATTAAGAGGCTTAAACAAAATAACACCACATTTCTCTGAAAAGAAGTGAAAATTAGGAGAAAAAAAAAAATAGAAATCAGTGAACACAAATCAACTTAAACACGTTCTTAAAGCAATACTGTCTCAAATTCCAAAGCTGGTGAGAGCGCAGACATGTCTGCCCTACATGAAGTGATCTACAATCATAACCCATTTACTTAAATTAGCCTCTATCTCACTCTCTTTTTAAGCAACCCCACACACAGAGTCACTAGGTCATTGTAAGTCAAACTTTTGTTTTGAAAAAAAAAAGTCAGTCGAAAAATGGACAGCATCCATCAGAAATACCACCTTACAATTGTTGCACGAATTATAAACACACACACACTGCTGTTTCATATTAGAGGTAATATAAGCAGGTTTTAATGTACAACTGTAGCTCTGCGTGCTAATACAGTAGCTGCCCTTTAGAAAACATCCTGCAATTACATTTCAAGTGTCACGCACACACATGCCTTATGACCTACAATAACCCACAAACACTTCCAACCCACTGTGTTCCGACTGAGCTTTCACTTCACTGCACACACGCAGCAGTCTTGCCTCTCATGCACGCACACACAAACCATCCTCATGATTTACTCCTCCTCTCATAAGACGTCAGTCTTTCTTTGCTCGTTTTCTGCCACTTCCGCTCAGTCTCCCACACTCCACCCCGTCTCTCAGCGTCTTACCTGTTCCATTGTTGGAGGGGGACTGCTGTTTTCGGGGAGGCTGTGGTGGCGAGTCCTCTAATCTGAAAGAGACCGACAGAAAGGAAGAAAAGAGGGGAAAGTTTATCATGTGTCAATCTCACTTCTGTTACAGATTAACGATCACAAGCAGAACACTCAGGAAGTTCAGCGCTGGGTAAACAACAACTTGCCACAAGAGATGGAGAGAGACGGATGCAGATGGATTTATTAGAAGCAATTTGAGTCACAATCTGCTCATGTGATGTCAGCAATCCCACAACAGATGCTCGATAAAGTGATTGATGCCAAAATAAGAAGTGAAGAAGGAAAGCCAACATCTCAGACCGTCTTTTTCTCTGAATTCAAACAATGTTTTGTATCAGCACACAACAAGAACAAAAAGCAAAAAATACATGAATGAAATCCATCTCCATCAGCTGTTCTAACAACAAGAGACAAGCCGAATGATGGCAACTAACAAAAAAAATAAAAAATTGATCATCCTCAAAACATCTTTTTGTAACTTTTGGCAAGTCAGAGGAGCAGGTTAAGTTGAAGACTAATTCGAAGAGTTGGTTCGAAGAGACAGCAGGTCATTTAGTGGAGTGTCACTCTGCTTAAGCTTTATTCACATATTTTCCACTTTGCAATTTTCCAGCTGGGAAGAGATAACCCTTCTCATAAACTCCTAAAGCATCTCTGACATTCCTGAGGCCATGTTACTGTACTGATAATCACTTAGAGATCCCCGATGGAATTTCCCATCGGCAGCCAGGGTCGTATCATCTGATCGTACGCACGGACCGGCACGGCCGTACATGTGGACCCTGGCTGACACCAGCATAGCCACAGTGTCACAGCGTGCGCTTGGCAGCTCAGACTGACGCGTGACTCGTTCCCGTTTTTACCCTCTCCTTCCATCTTCCTCAAAACACAGACACATGCATGAGGAATTTCCTCCCCCCAAGCTGCTGATATTTCTATTTATAAACGGAAACCTTGAGCCACACGACCGCCGTCGCACATAATCTGACTTGACCTGTGATGAACTCGAAGCTGAAATGTTACAAAAGTGCAGAGTCACCACTTCCTGCCCCTCCCCTCAACATTCTTTGCCCATCTTGCACATTTGATCCTCACGTCCCGTCATCCACGTCATGTGCTCGTCTCTGCTGTGTGTCCTACCTGGTTTTGAGCACCTCATTCATCTTCTGCTCCAGGTCTAGCCTTTTGCTCCGCTCTCTCTCCAGCTCCTGTCGCAGGGAGTCCACATTGGTTTCTTCCCGCAGCTTCCTCAGCTCCTCCTCTGTAAAAACATTACAAAACAAGGAAATTATTAGCTTTTTTTTTTATATTTTCTTAATGATCATTCATGCTTTATAACTTAGGTTTTTATTCCCAACCAACACCAATGTGGCATCATTAAAAAAATACATCAAATTAAGGATTGTTTAGACCAACAAACTAAAGATTTTCCATTTCATACGTTTCTCAATCCTTCACCTGCCTCACATACCGTACTTCCTTTTTGTCAATCAGCCTCTTGGCATCAATTGGTGTCAGGTATCTGGACTCTCTAAGCCCGGGGTGCAACATCAGCAGCCCATTGTCACTGACTAAGAGGGCACATGAATATTGGAGGAGGGGGGCCTACAAAAGCAGCACACGTGCAGAGGCACGCATGATCCACTGTTTATACTCATGTTTGTGCTGCATATAAATATTCACATAAAGACAAATGTTTTTATCCAACTTTACAGATAAAAACTGAATCAGCAGCATCACCAGGCCCCAGATATCTTCATTCTCTAAGAAAGCAACAGTCCTGAAAGCGAAGACAGAGCAGCACATGCAGCAAGTGTTTCATAATACAAGAATTTAGCCATCTCTTTCTCACCCAAACTCATACATCACTCGTGTCCTTTATCCCTGCACATTAATACTGATAAAACATTCATTGTCTGAGCCTCCTGCAGCTACAGCATCAGCTTCAACCCTGGGAGAGGACATCTAAGCACACTGTATTTCCACATCGTGTGTGACACATCTGTCAGATATTTTCCTGTCTGGCGATTCTGGTTAGTAAGTTCAGCCGAGAACGATTTTAATCCTACAGTGCTGATACAGTCGGCATCCCTCTCCCCACCTGCTAATACAAGAATGTGTCTATGATACAGCCTTTACTATATAAGCAAGAGGCCGCTCAAAGGTTGTGGAGGGCTAAGCAGCTTAATGTTTGCCCGGCTGCTCCATGCCAGAAGTTCCACAACCAAACATAAACCTGTTAGATAAATTTCTAACAGCAGCGATGTGCCCTGCTTGGTGAAAGCAAAATATCTATGCTGAATGCCAAGCTAAGTGCCGACATCATTTGAGAATTGTAAGATTACTGAATGTTTTAGACTTCCTGTCAGGGTCATGTGGCAGAGAGAGAGAGTCCTGAAAGTGAAACTGACAAGACAGCCTACATTGACCGTGTTGCAGGGCAGTGTTTGAGAAGTGAAACAAACAGCTCTGAACTCTGACTTTACAGGGTGTGTATGAGATACTTTCCCAGTAAGTCCAACTTTACATCATTAAGATTTGAATATGTAAGGTATTTCAAAGATGAACTGAAAATTAGGCCTTCACTTGCTTCCTTTTACCCCATTATGAAATCACCCTTCCTAACACCACAAAGAGACGCCTCATTACATGAGCCCATAACACCACGCAAGAAATAGGGCAGCTACTGTTTGATACAACACAGCATGACACAATATGCTAAGTGTGTCAGACAAAGGAAGATACAGTACAATCACTTCCCTGTTTCACTCTACATCAGATGCTATACTAATACTGCTGTCAATAAGTCTGTTCTGCTTCTAAAACTGGACAGCTGTTTTCTATACAGGCCGTCAACCTGGGTAATAATATAACTGGTTCTGTTCAGCCATCATAAAGGCCAGTGATAAGACCACTTATCTGTAACACACAAAAGGGATTAACTAAATGCTATGCCAAGAAATGTCACTTTTAATTATGGCGTGCTGGAGATGCTAAGAGAATCGCAGGGATGTTTCTGAGGCCTAAGAGAGAGAATATTAAGATGAAGAGATTTATTGTCATTGTAAACTTTTTTGGCAGTGGTCATAGTGGTTATACAAATAAAGTCAATAAGAGCAAGTTTCAAAGTAGCAACACACAGTGTTGAAAAGTACAGTACATGGGGCAATTACCAAAAAGCATAAAAAAGGCATGATTGGGAGAAATTTAGGGTGCTAAAGTATCATAATGGAACAAAAGAGGCCACGGAGAGTCGGCTTATCAACTGAAAAATGGCTGAAATTAACAACAGAACATAATAAATAAACTTAATTTGATTATGAGACATAGCCAGGTTAAAGTCTCTATACTAACGATCTACCACTGTGATAATAAATACAAACAGACAAATAAATTTAGGTGAACAGCTTGTTAGGTTTCCATAACACGATGAAGTTGTTCATATCTGTGGTTATGAAAGCATACTTCACAGAGAAAGATGCATAAAGATTGAAAAAAAAAAAAAAAAAAAATCTCTTATCATATTAAGTTCTGCAACATGCTTCAAAGCTCTTGCCCACAGATTTCTGAGATTGAAGCTGAAACTTACTGAAGTTGAGGCTACTTTTATGGCTTTTCAGCTTGTCGACAGCTCCACTATAGAGCAGCTCAAAGCTGTCAAAGGTGCAGTCCTCCAACATGCACATGCCCATCCGTCTCTGCAGTCGACCAGTCCCTGGGAGGCTTCCACAGGAACGGGACGGCAGGGTGGCCGCCTTGGCTTTGTCTTGAAATCGAGCCACAGCTTCAGGTTTCTGTAGTCCCCCCCCCAGCCTTTGCTTGTTTTGCCTCCGGACCCTTTAAAACCCATCAAGGTTAAGATATGTGCTCCATTGATCTGCTGCATCAAGCCATGATGCAGACTCAGACGCAGGTTCTTCTGGGTATATTCACCACCGGGAACTCAGATGACTATTGTGTTGGGCCTCCACAGTTATGGTCAGCGGTCAGAGCTGGTGCGAGTGTGCTGGTTCATAGAGAAGGAGGGCAGCAGAGGTAGAGAGAGGTGGGGCTTTGCTGGGTGGCCAGCACGCTAAGAGGGCCTGGAATCTGAGATTTCTGTACACGCCAGAGCTGTCACACAGACACAAATTATGCATGTTTATATCTGAAACAGCTTTATACAAGTGTGTGTACACGTAAAGGAGGGTTATTCTGGTGCAAGTCCAACTGTGTGTGCAGGAGACCATCAGTGAGTCCTTACTGTACAGTACATACAACTTTAAGAAAATGCTTTTCATCTAAGTGGGCAAAGTTTTTAAGACAAGAACGGAAAAGTACTGTGCGACTTTCTCAATCCAGGCCAGAGACAATGGCCCCTTTCATTAAACGAAGGTGGGGGCATGAGGGGGTGTTCAGAGAAAGAGGGACAGAGAGAGAGGGGGTTGAGAGAGAAAATCAGCTGCTTCACATCGGTCTCTCATTGTTCACATTCACAACAATGTTTGCCAGAACACTGGCTGACTTGGACAGAAAGGACGGCCGAGTTCTGTGGCCTCCAGCCGATCTGCAGATGTACACAATTCAAGCTACTGACCAATGAAAGAGGGAAGGGGTGAAGGGGAGGGCATAGACGACAGCAGTTAGTAATCCTGCTGCATTTCAACTAAGCCAAAAAAGCCAAAAAACATCTTATTTCAATCAATCTTTTTATCTAAAATACTCCAACTCCAGGGTTTATGTCCTGGATGACCTAGATTCCTTTCCCAACAACATTAAGATGACTTCTTTAACCAAACCTCTTGTGAATGTGTTGCCAAAAAGTTTACGTTTCATGCAGAGGGAAACATAAGCATGTTGTAATTAATCTAGATAATTAACATTCCATAATCCAGTGTTGTTTCAGCAGGGAGGATGCTATCTGCTTGTTTGGAGAAGTGTAATCATGTCATACTGTAGATTTCATAAGACAGATGTTCAGTCAAGATAACAGTGTTTCCTAAGTGATGGAAAGCGAGTGCTTTAAGGGTAGTAAGGAATAACATTGGGATTTAGGACTGTACACCCTCTGTTAGCAGATAAGTTCATCTGTAAGCTGCTGTCTTTAACCATACACTGTTATATGTCTCGAGTAAAGCTCATTGTGGTGATTATGTTCCTTTGATAAATTCATCTATCTTCATTTTCAACTCAGTGAGCTTTGTCTCTGCTCTTACTTGGCCATCTGTTGCATGAATACATTAAATGATGGCTGAACACTCCTGTAAAATTAAATGTAAACCCTGAAAACATAGACATGATTAAAGTAAAGAAGCTGTTAAATCTGCACCAATTACAGGCTCATTTAACCATAAACTCTCCTTCACAAACTCCTGAAAAAACCGCTGAGATATCAAGACCCCTCTGTGTCAAAGATAAATTCCTACAGAATGACAAACACAAACGACAGAAAATATCTCCTAAACATGAACCGAGAGTGATGTCTTCATTATAATGCAGCCCATCGTGCAGCTGCCCATTAAGCATCAATCATCCGCACAGTTAAGTAATGAGGGATGAGGCAGATTACTGCAGAATACATATTAACTTTGCACAGTTACAAAGACTGCTTCTGATTTCCCCCTACAGCACTCTGATTTGTAAACATTCATCAATGAATGAAATCCTCTTTATTAAAAAAAAAAAAAACATGATTTAACCCAAAGTGGATATAGCAGCCTTTGAAAGGATAGTTTGTTGTATTTTTGCATTAAAAACACACTTCCACTTCACACTACACTGCATAACAGAGCTTCAGAGGCATTTTTTCCATAAGCAGTGGTGCTCTTCTGAAAATGTCCAAAAATTGTGAAACTCTTAAACTGACTGCACTGCAACATTTTCCTACTTTCCAACTTGACTGTAGTACTGTTGAATGCTTTGGTTATTAAGAGGCTGTTTAAAAAACACTCCAAACTTGTGTTGACGATGAATGTTAGAGACGCACAACTAAATATAGTCTTTGAGTTGAATGGCAAATAACTGGCTGGCTGACAATTAGTGTCGCTTTTAATGAGCTGCACAGAGATTGTTTCAATTCTGAGTCGGATTCATCCATGAATGTAAAACCTGGCAGCTCGTTAGTTAAAACATGGTTAAATGTGCTGAATATTACTGATAAATTGATGGGCTGCAGTTTCATAACTGAACCCATCCTCCCACGGTTGTGTTGCAATTGCTTCAACGACATTTTGTTTTGAGAAATCAGCCAACAGTTAAAGAAAAGCTGTACTTATAGGGACTTTATTTTGCTGACACAGGTGTCTGACAACCTTTGAGCCAACCCAGGCTTGCATTAGCTCTAAAAATGTGTGCAGACATACACATGCAAATCCTCAGTCCCTTTAGGCATTTTACAAGATATAAAGATTACAATAAAAGTTGGAGCGTATACTCCCAGGTCACCATGGTACTCCTAGCTGTAATAGTTAGTGCAATGCCCCTCAAAAAATGGCTGCAGTTGGGATCTCTGCCTATTCTTTGTTTCCATGCTGTAAGTTACTACAGTATAGCTTTAATGTTGTTCAACTTGCAATAAATGACAGGGGGAAAAACTGCAGTCAAGTTTGACTCATTAAGTAAATAAATTCCTGCCATACTTAAGGTTGGGAAAAGGGGGGCAATATTTAAGTAAAAATCAGATTATGGCATCAGTTATGAGGTCTTCTTTCTACTGTTTAAGTAAACAAGTTTTACAGGGAACATTAATTTCTTTTGCAATATATTTCTAAGTTTATGAAGCAAAAATCTCGCCTCATTCCTATCGTGGTTGTATAATTTACAGTGTGTCACATTTGATTTGCTTAATGGATTTCTAAAGAAATGCAGCGCAAAGCTTCGGGGACAAAGTCTAGTTCTGTGCTGTAAGTGGAACTTGAGTAGTTTTTTCTCTTGTTCTTGTTTAATTCAACTCTAGTGTAGAAGACTCCTGACATTCTGACATAAACCTAATATTACTTACACTGCCACACTGTTCATGTTAGCTGTTGGTACCTGTGTTTTCTTGTTGCTGTAAGTCAACTGTGAAATGAGTCGTGCAGGAAAATATGTGATAGAACTCCCCAAATACTGCCAATCAAATGCAGCCTGTTTACACCCGCAGTCTTAAGGAGAAGCAATGAAAATCATAACACCTACGAGCACTGGCTGTGTATTTATATCGCTTCTGAAAGCTCATCAGCAGTGAAAAATACACTTCCTGATGTATGAAGCTGGTTTAAACATCCTGCTGGTGGGGTTTATTGAGTTGTAGATGGCATTGCAGAAAGAGCCGCCTCACAGGCCTAATTCATCTCTGGTTCGTTTAGCTTTCACTTTTGCTGCAGCGTTGTGCGTGTCTGCGTGTATCCCTCTACCCAGAGAGAAGTGGGGCAGCTGCTAGGACACTGTATCGATCAGACACCGTAGAGCTCAAAACGTGGCCCGTTCCCCTGCGCTGACCTTCACACACAAACACACACACACATCTGGTCCTTTCTAACTTCAGAGAACTAGTCGGGGTAAAGCCAATAAACTCCAATTAGAGGAAGTCCTGTCTGCTGCACACTGCAGTACAGGAATATGGATGTGCTATAAATAAATAGCCTGTGCATGTGTGCGATACCTACCGTACTCTATACTGGTAAAAACAAGGTCTTTTGTTAAGTAGATTTTAAAAGAGAAAAGAAGCAACAAGGTTTAGCACATTAAGCTTGCTAATATGAGGTGACTTCCACTGGCATTTTAGTACAAGTAGGGGTCCAGTTCAGCTCAGCTTTGCTACCCGGGAGACAAATTCGAGCCGATTTCTCTCTTTGCTTTTATATCCATTTCTATAACAATCACTGGGCTGACACCCAGGGAGACTCTGTTCTCTAAATGCTCCCCGTAGATCTTGATGTTCAGTAAGAAGCAGACGTGCACACATTTTCACATCAAGTATCTCAGGCAATATGTTTCGTGTGTCTCTACTAAAAGTGTGTAAACTTGTGTCTTCTGCTGGTAGAATATAAAGTAAGATCAGCAAGTGTGCAAGTACTGTGCAAGCAAATGAATAAATATTAAAAAAGAGAGAGAGACATTCCTTCAGACATTCCTTAAAAATTATGCTGCCGCCTGTTCAGCTGCAACTGTGCTGCTATGTTATTTTTAAAGGAGGCTTTCTCCTAGAAAACCCTTCTGAAAAATCCATACCGGTTCAGTCTTGTTCAGTTAATGATCAGTTAATCAAGTGCACTTGATCAACAGCACCAAGCCCTGCAAGCAGCAATTAGCATCAGAATATTTTACAGCTTGTATAAAGTACAATGCTTCAAAGCAATAACGTACAATTAAAGGAGCAGCATGACGAAAAAGCAATCAGGAGGAAATGATTCATTACTGCAGATCATAAACTTAACTTAACAAATCAGTTGTTCCACTCAGGTTATGAGATATTCTCCTCACAGAAAGGAGATTTACTTGGAGATTAGAAGAATATGTTTAACACAACTCAGTGACAAAAAACATGAAAATAAACTAATGTGGTTTTCCAGAGGAGGGAAGAGCTTAAAAATGCAGATTAGAAAAACTTAAAGAGAAGAAATTAATTAGTAAGAAGCTACAAAGCTGGGAAATGACAAGCCAACGGCTGTAACCCATCAGAGCGGTATCAGGACCTTGCTGTATGTGTGCATGTGCACATTTGCCTTTTTCTTTTATGTGATCTCACGCCTGGAAACACAGTTAGAAATTAACCAGTCTGAGATCCTTGGAAGAATAGGGCTCAATCACGAAAACTCCCAAGTGAAGCGAACCACGGGTCATTGTATCCATACCCATACCATCTGGGATGCAGACTCACGCCTCCTGTGAAGGCAGGAGACAAAACACATCCACTTGTGTTTGTTGCAGCGTGGGCCCCGGCTTTATTTTAGGTAACAGTGAGAGGCATGTCATGAGATACAGTGAAAGAAAACACGCCTACGCCGAGTTCACTCGTGGTAAATAAAGATAGGGAAAAAACGGAATAAATCATTTCTTAGGAAACATGAAAAATGAGCCGAAAAAAACCCTAAAAAAACACTTGAGGTTGAAACAAATATCCTGAATATTAACAGAAACGCTTCAGGAACTCAGCTATCCAGAAATTTAGGACTGCAGTGAAAAGTTACTTTTACTTTCCAGTATCAGTTTTCCCATTTTTATTGAATGTTATCAACTGATGAACCCAGCCAGGTCTCATATACTGTAATGGTGTTTTTCCATTACATGGTACCGTACTGCACAGTACCACTCACCGCTTTATTTTCCATTACAGACCGTACCGTCTCAATGTGGGCAGGGATCAGCTGTTCATCAGCGAAGCATGTGTGAAGCTGTGGCGACACACATGACACACACAACTTCCCTGTGTGTGTGTTTATCATTGATTCAGTAGATGCTTTTATCCAAAGTGACTTACAGTGAGAAGTAGAGCACAGTTTTCACACTTGATGAGTTGGCAGCGATCATGTCAGAGGGGACCAAAAAAAAAACAAATAAAAGATTGGTGAATCTAAACTCACAGCAAATAAACATGTTCATGTTTTTGTCATGCTTACAGTCCGTAAGGCTCAGATTAGCTTAGTAGCTAGCAGAGGTGGGAATTGTGGGGTCAAGTCCTTTCCATGTCATGTATTTGTTCTGCCCAGCTACTGAACCAGGTGAGTCCCACAGCACAACTGATTCAATTTGTGGTTGAAAATAATAATTTAAAAAGATAAACAAACGAAAACTATCCCAGGCACATGACTGTAGAGCACCTTGCTCATGAACAGTGGACCAAAATACCTGTCAACAGGTGTAGAAGTCTTTTTGAACATCACAGAAAACACCTGATATATGCAGCGATTGCCTCAGTGAGTTGCTCAACAAAATTTTAGTTTCAGAGCCCCATCATGCTTGTTTATTTGTTTTATTTTTTGTGTGTGTTTGTTTTTAATTCTTTTGTTGAACCAAAATTTAAAATCATTCAGGATTTTCATAGAATTTTTATTTACTATCATTTTTGTCAATTTCAATTTATTTCACTGACATCTCATTTTTCCCCGTCTTTAATTGTAGGGTATGAATAATTTTGAGGATGACTGTATTTGCAAACATAACTGTAGTTAATGGTAAATAAACCTACAGGAAAACGGTTACTCATACTCACTAACATGCATGCATTAGTGAATGTGACAGAATGAACTGTTTGATGATCCAGACATTATTGAAATATGGTACTTGCAGCAGTATCTAATCGTCAGATAACAGTATTTCAAATAATACTTTATATGTTACCTCTGTGTAATTAAATAACTTGAAAATGATTATAATTTAATTCAATCTACATTTTATAGCAGATTCCAACTTTTCTGCCATTGACCTTACCATTAAAGTTTAACGTGTACACGTTCATTATCATGCTGACATCCATCTCAGACTCAATTATAAAAAGCAGCCACTTTGTCACCATGATCATAAAAAAAAATCTTGAAACTTTGACTCCATTAATTTTAGCAACACCCTCAGAGAGATACTTAAGCATTTCCTGGAATTTTGAGCCCTCTGGCATTAAACGACACTAAAAGCATCAGTGTTACTAAATCACCAGTTATCGAATCTCATGATGAACTACCTGCATCATAACTACAGCCAGGGTTCTTACAGTGTAGCATCTGACTTTTCTATATAACCAGTGCTCTAGAAAAGACCTTACACAACACGTAAATCCATAGTGTGTTGCTACAAGGACCGTTTTGTTTCCCCCTGCTAATCTCAGCTTAAACTAAACAAGAGACAAACTGCGTATCAGCACATAAGTGTGCATTCATTAGCTCTCAATACATAACTGAAATAATGGCTTACAACCACCTACAGCAAACTGTGCGTGCAACCGCATACACCAAGTGGTCCATTGTTTATTGTTTAATGACAAGAGATCCAAGGTTAAAAAGTAGAAGCAAAGTAGATAAAAGTGCAAAGGGAAATTAATCGTAAAAAGCCTGCAGGGCTGAAAGTGCAGAACTCCATTAGGTGCTAAATTATTGTCAAACTTCAGCGTTCCCTGATGTGCGATTACATCAGCCAGAGATGGAAAGATAGAATGAAAGGCCTGAGAGAAGTGGAGAAGTAGATGTAAAGGAGAAAAACAGACAACACCCCTTAAGTTCCTCCCCTTATGTGCAGCAACATCTCCGTTTACCTGTTTCCAGTATTTTCTGTACAGTAAATATCTACAGGTCAGTTGTGTGTAAACTAACAGAAGGAGGAAGAATGCAGGGTAAAATCAAAGAGGAGCTCAGACCAGTTCAGGAAAGAGAAAGCAGAGAATGAAGAGAAACTGAAAGCGCAGCTGGAAAGATTGGGGGGGAGGCATGCGGAGCTTTATAAGGAGTTTGTTTTTAATGGAAGGGTTGGAGGACGAAATGAGAAAGCAAAGGAAGAGCAAAAAGGAAGGGAAAAAAAGTTCATGAAAGGAGCTCTCGTCTAGTTTGAATCCTGACAGGACGACAAAGAAGCCAACCCTTTTAGCTCAGTCAGAGGCTTTGTGAGGGAGGACATGGCCCGAGGTGTTCCCTTTCACACAGCCTCACCCTCTATCTCACTTTCCCTCTAATAGATATACGCAGGCAAATGGGAAATGTGTGTGTGCACGTGTGGGAGAAGGCAGTTCACAGTCCATAACGCATCACAGTACAGGACAACCAGTATCTCTGACTGGACACCAAGCTGGATAAGGCTGGAAATGTGTGAACACAGGATAACTGATCATCCAGCTAATTTTTCCTCCACATTCTCTCAGTCTCATAATAATTTCCCTGAGCCCCATTTCCATGAATCTGAATGGAAACTTGCATGTTTCACTGTCATCACTGGTACAGTAATAATATCATTCTTATCTGTAAAAGCTGCTTCAGGGACTTTTCATCCCACTCTAAAGCCACATTTAACCAAGCCTCATCAAATGTTGCCTTAAATCCTGAGTGAGTCTTGCTTCAACATGTGTGCAAACAGCTCTAATAAATTATCTTAAGCCTAATTTCTTTGATTTTAGCACAGGAGTTCAGTTTTAACTGAGACAGAGAAAAAAAAACAAGAGCTTAGTTATGTCATTAACCCCCACCTAGTAGGACTTGTGTGGCTCATTAATCCATTTGCTACATGAATGTGATATTTAAAGGGTTGAACGTGTTTTTATAATCTTTAGATTATGATGAAAAATGCAACTGCAGAAACTGCAACTGTTTCTGGATGCAAGTGGCAATAATATGACCTCTGTTTTACCATTATGATCTGAGAGCACAGCAGAGGTGATGATGCCAACACTGAAGAGATCGCGTGAAATCCTCACCATGATGTAGAAAGTCAAGGAGGTGGAGAGAAAGGGGCAAAGTACACCATAGGCTTGGGGGGTATCTGCCCTTTAAAGTCAGTGGAGAATCTTCAAATGCCAGACGCTATTGGAAGTAAACTTGGTAGCATATCGTTAGTGGGCGGGACCAAACAGTGAACTGCTTTCTGGTCACTCTTTAGTGATGTGGATGCACACAGAACTATGCAGTACTCACAGCAACACATCTAGTGTTGCAAAGCAAACACGAGGACTTCCACATTCCAGTTTCTGTTATTTGGCGCCTCCTGCACCGAGACAGCCGTCAAAAAACAAAAATATTTCATGAGTTTTTATCGTATCCCTAATAGAACATATTAGGATCAATATGTTTTACAAGCCGGAGTTCCCTTTCTGCTGACTTCATCAGGGGGAGGGTGTTTTCACGTCATCAGCTGGTCTCCTGAATGTTAATGTTCAGCACTCAGTCAAGATCTGAAACTAAAGATATTGGCTGACTGCTGAAGGAGAACAGTTATGCAAAGATAATCTGAGGAGCCAACACAGTTGAATCACAGGCCTCAGTTTGTTGCATGTCCTCCTTTTTAAAGCAGTAAATAGTTGCCAACTACAAAACCACTGGAAAGCAAAACTTTTTAAATGTAATGCTTGTTTTCACAAACTGGTTTGAAGTGAATTGGGGTGTTGCAAGCTATGTTACACAAAATTCAAAGGAGGAATATACGTATACGTGAGAAAGATGAATGAATGTCTCCAGGAATTCTTTTAAACACGGGTTATGTTAGCCATGTTTATTCTCTGGAAGCAGAATCAGCTGATTATTCACATGGCCTGGCTGGCCTCTGAGAAACAGATTTACTATGTAAACTAATCTGCCTACATGCGTAACTCTTTACTGTCAAAAAGTCCATCAGATGTTGAAGATCTAATGTAAGCTGTACCAACAATAAACTGTTACATGACTTGTCCTCATTGCCAATCTTTTATTGTGGTTAGAATAAGATCACCTGGTAACTAAAGCAACTCCATGGCAACTGAGCACATCTTGTAACAGATGAAAGCTTTAAGCAAAGCACATAATGAGAGCTGATATTTGGTCAAACTAAGCCTCATTGGAAAAGTAGCAAACCGTTAACCTCAGTAAAAGAGCCAAAACTTAAAAAAAAAAAAAACAGTTCTCTCAGCATGAATCATCAACATGTTTTTTGAACAGGACATTCCAAGGTTGCACCAGGTGCAATACAGCGCTTAATAAAACATTCTGCAGGGTTATTGAGGGCTACACTGCTTCATAATTGCATATCTGCCTCTGTGATGCAGCATGGTAAACTGATTAACATCAGTCCAGCCGCTGCCTGCTTCCAGGATGCTTCCAGTGTAATTTCAAGGCTGCTAATATGCAGTTAGCAAAACAGGATGTCAGAGCCAATTCCAAATGTCAGATTATACAGTTTAACAAGTTCAAGTTTAACATCTTGTACTCATTTTAACCCCTTAATGAGGCAGGATGGAATTACTGAAATGGGGAAATACACCTACTCTGTACATATATTAATAAACAATAATTTTTCATCCTTTATAAAAGGTGAAAAACCTTTTTTGTTTGACTCGGAATAAACCCAGCCTGACAGCCAAACCACAAAGCTTCATCACAGCCACAACTTCTTCATCAAATAGAATTTGCGTCTTTCTACAGAGACTTTTCACTTATAGTCTTAACATGTTGAATACCACATTTACAGCTTTTCTCTGGCAGCTCCAGATGTGCAAAATCTCTTTTGAAATTAGAGATTCATATTTAACAAAGCCATTTGTACTAAAGTAATAAAGGAAATGCTTATGCACAAAATATCTCCATTGTTTCCAGCAAAAAAATGCTATTTAGCCACTTTTAACTACATTTATAGCTTAATCTAGCATGTCACTGGTGACAGTGACATGCATAATTTAAATCACTGTAACTCCTCAACCATTCATGCAACCAACGTCATTCCAGCAGACGCTGAAAGCTGAGAAGCAGAGCTTTCCAGTGATATCGCAGACATTACAGGATATCGCAGGATTGCCCGTGTAGAAGAGGAGGAAAGTGAGTAGAGCAGAAAGGCAGCGACTGTCGGGTTTAAAGGGTTAAGGAGTGCAGTGTGTGCATGTTGACCAGATAAGTGCATGTTCTTTTCTTGATGTGTGTTTGTACTCACGTAGGAAATGTTTCTCCAATAAGGCAATTTCCAAGTGACCTTTCACTTCACTGAGCCGCTCAGACTCTGACCTCTGGAAGTCCTGGATGGCAGCTGCCATGGTGGGAGACCCTGAACCAGCCTGTTCACAAAACAAAGCAAAAAAAAAAAAAAGAAGATTTTAGGATTCTGAAACACAAGCAGAGCGAGCCCATGCGGTATGATCCAACACACACATGGATCAGCATGCCGCCATGACTCACACTAATGTTTCCTCTTCACGTTTAAGTCCAGCCGGAACGAAGTAAGAAGGGAAGGGCGAGGGAGAGGAGAATCCCCCTCTTCTGACTACAGCAACATTGATGACTCAAACACCACAAACGGCTGCCCCACACACACACACACACACCTAAATGGATGAAGTGAATGACAGAGATGGCAACTGAGGGAGAGAGAGGAGAGGAAGTGGGAGAAAGTATGAAACCGAGAGGGTGATGCGGGGAAAGGAAAGGAACGAGTGAGAGGAGAGACGACTATGCTAGCAGATGATGAGCACTGCAGGTTGAGCATCGCTGCTCGACTACAGCGAGGGTCCTTTAAGAGACTCCTGCCAAACACACACACGCTGCAGCAGCAGCTTATTCCCGATAGCAACCAGCGTGGTTTGTGTGTGCCCACACAGACACACTGCAATGTCTCTAGCTGGTGTGCACTCTGCAAAAAAGAGAGACAGAGGAGGAGATGGAGAGAAAGCCCCAAACTGACAGTGACCTGAAAACATGAGCAGTGGGAGACAGAAGACAGACTTTTAAGATGGATGCAGCGCCCTTGGATAAAGAAGCTATGTAAAGAAAGTAAACGGCAGGCTCATCGGTGAGTGTCATGAAGAAAATGGATGACTGAAGCAGAGAAAAAGGAGGGAAAAATAATCAGTGAAGACTAGGAGGAGAGGTGGAGACGGACGGTGGGAGTCAAGTTTTGCTGCATTGTCAACAGTGCTCATGTCTACATACATGTCCAGCTCCACACATGATGAATAAACACACCTGCGTAGTGTTTGATGCACTCTGACACTCTCAGTCAAAACCTCCTGGTTAGTGAAAGTAGGTCAAGCCCTGACGTCACCCTGGTAGATAATCGGCTGGTTAATTACAGTGCCCCCCCCCCTTCTACCTCTACCTCATGGCTGAGGCTGATGTGAACGTGGGAAGCAATGAATTTATATGCTAACAGGATCTTGACAGAATGCTGATTTTCCATGCATCTGTATGGATAATTTGTAAAATAAACAGCAGAAACTTTATTTTAAATATTATCTGGGACAAGAGCTGGACTGAAACGGAGTGGAAAATAAAAAAAAAGAATCCATCTGTGACTGGATAAATGTGGGAGCAAGTTGTGTTCAGGACCTAATTTAATGCACTTCAACTCATCACATAGCGTTTATGTTCTCAAGGCATATCCTGTTTACTGAGCCACAACTCGGCACGGTTCCCACACTGTGGACACCCTCCTGCATGTCTCTACTTCAGGTTGCCATTTCCTGCTCCGGTTAGAAGTATAATATGCTCAGTCAGAATCTTAACATTGTCCAGGAGATTAACAGATATCCCGCAACCCCCAGAAGCTCCTCTGCCTTCCATCTCCCTTTGGCACTGGTCTTCCTCACCCAGTCTTCCCCTCACCGCCTCAAGACGAGTTTTCTCATGAATTGCATGGCTGCCTTAGAAGAGAAGTAACACGCATATCCTAGTTTGGTGAGGAAGCCACATGGGAAGCGAGTGCTTTTTACAGACTCCTCCCTCTGTGGTCATGTGTGCATTTGAAGCCTGCAACTCTCAAGAGGCTCATAGTGTGTCAGAGTAGAAGAGAAGAAGAAGGTGCAACTGCAATGGCTTTTTTTTTTTTTTTTTTGCTCAAGTCTGTACAGACCTTTATGATTGGCAGGTTAATGGCTAAAGTAGTGGGTTTTAATCTGCCATGTCCACTCAGTAGAAGCATAAGATTGTATAAGTATTTGTTAAGGAAAAAATTCACAACTGCTTTGCACCTGGAGCAAGTCTCGTTTCGGTGTTGAAGAAAAATACATTGTAATTCACAATAACGTTCTAGCAGTTTACCTCAATCATTACAGAAAAATGCATGTCTTCAATTTTGTGCTTGATTGTTGCTGTGCGGAGGATGCAAAGGTGTTGAGTGATAGCAATGACTGTGAGTAAGCGACGCATGTTTGTTTTTGTTTGGATGAGAAGCCAATGTCTGCCGCACATTTTCACCTTCATTACTCCCAGTGGCAAATGAAAGGCAGGAAAAAAAAACAAAAAAAAACAATATGGGGCCCTGTGATGAGCTGCCAGTTCCAGGGTGTACCCTGCCACTTGCCTGATGGCAGCTGCGATATGCCCCCGCCCTCTGGGACCTTTAATTGGATTAGGTGGTTAGAAGATGAATGAATGGATGAAAAACTAAGGACAAAGTGACATACCAGCTGGCTTATTTTCTCAGGCCATCTTTTTTTTCTTAACAACAGCAGTTTCCCTACTATTGTTATTGGGTTGTTTACAGTTGTGCTTGAAAATTAACATATTCTCTCCCATTAAAGAAAAGGCTAAACAACAGTAATTCAAATAACACAAAACTGAAAAAAGTGATATATAAAAATTTACTAAATTATAATCTAGTAAAGTAAAATGTTGATTTTGAATTTTTGTTTAAAAAATAATTAAAATAAATGAACAAAAAAAAAACTGTCCCAGAGAAATAAAGCATCTTGCTCAACAGTGGGTCAAAATACCTGTCAACGGGTGCAGACGTCTTATTGAACATTACAGAAAACACCCGATTCCCTCAAAGGGTTGCTCAACAAAATTTTAGCCCAGTCATGCTTGTATACTTGTTTTATTAATTTTTTTTATATTTCTGTTTAATCACAATACAAAATCAATGTCATGTTTGTAAAATTTTTATGTATTTTTATGTATTTCAATTTTATGTCTTTATGTATTTTCAATTTCAACTTAGTTGGCAGCTGATTTTTATTTTTCGTATTTAATCGAAGGGTATGTAAACTTCCAAGCATAACTGTATATCATAAACTCTAATTCTGAGGCTTAAACATGAAGTTCAAAAGCCTTTAAAGTGAATAATTTAGTCTAACTCATATGAAAGTAGCAGTTTATATAGATAAAAATAGCAAGTGGACTAAATAAAATCTGTTTTATCTGACCCAAAAAACTTCAACTTAAATATTTTAACTGGATGCATAATCATATTCATCCTTGTATTCCTTATGATATATTAAAAAAGAAGCTGATAAACTACAGACTACTTATCATCAACATGCTTGTTTCAGGTTCCTGATCCTTGTAAACTCCTTCAGTCATCTGGTGTAACATCACTGCTGTTTTGCAAATGTCACCTGCAGAGCTGGATACCCTTTTTTTCATGACTTGCTCAAAAGTATTAAATCGGTCTCACCTGCATTAATGTGGAAAGTAGCTTTAAAATGAACCAGGTAGTGGGATTTGTGACTGTGTTCATTTCATGACACCTTGCATCAGAAAAACTGCACGTTATGACAAACCTTCTGCTGGTGGTGCAAAAAGCTGGCTGGCTTTTAAATTTCGTTTTTTCCATCAGATAAATCAAACAGGCTTTTTGCACTCTCAGAAAAACACAAATAAAAAACAACCCTTAGAGAGAAAAGAAAAGAAATACAACAGCAGAACTACAAGAGTGATTCATTCTTGCTAGTAAAGCCAGCCACAGACGCTCTATTGCATCATTAGCTGCAGGATTACAATCTCTCCTTCCCCACAATAAATGTATATCAACAAATTAAAATTTTTATCATTTGTTTTCTGCAGCAGATAAAGCTCCAGTAAAAAGGGAACAATTCAAAGTATTTTAAAGAAGAAGGATTATACCGTAGAAGTGTAATCCAAACCGATAACAGCTGTGGACTGTTTACTCTCTGTTTGTACAGATCTGATCTTTAGCCTTTGATATGAAACAGAGATAAAAGATCCAATTTTAAATCCCTACGGAAACGATTATAGGCTCGAATATATGCAACCAGTGAGGATAAACATCCCTGTGTTGGATGGCAGTGAAGAGCTGTACAGAGTGTTTAAAAAAAAAAAAAACACATAACCTCGAGGACTTTTTGTACTTGCACAGATCTTTACAATTAGTCCAAAAAATTGCTGGTATTGCTGGCATTTCATGAACGTAATATGTATCGAATATTGTGCATTTAAAATAGCACTTTATATTGACGGTGCAATCAGGCAACCTGCAATATTATTACGCATCTAACACTTAGCACTTTAGCATTCTGCATTTAAATCAGCCCTTTGATATCTAATTTTAGCTTTTAACCCTAGTGAAATACGTACTGTCCCCTGATCCTTGGCCTGTAGTTTCATGATCACCTACTGTATACTTTCCGTTGTTTTTCCTTTTTTTTAAATTTTCTGTCCCATTGCTTTTTTAATAGACACCTTTTTTGCCTCTGTAATTACTAACTGGCCATAAAAGCCATTTGTTGTACTAGTTGTTAATTTTGTTTTATTGATTTTATTATGTTATGTTGTTGACATCAACCTGCAGAAGGGCCTGAAGATGAAAATAAAGCTAGGTACACACTACAGGATTCCTGAGACCTTCATAGATGTAGAGACCACACACTTGATTACAAAAGACAAATCACACAAGATTTGCCTCTTCAGATCATATACTGTGGGGTGTTCACGACGGAGAACACCTCACACTAACTGATTTGTCAGCAGAGAATCGGCTCCTTCACGGTCAACATCCCAAATCTCGCGATATCAAACGAGACTTCGTGACGAGACTTCACGCAGAGACTTCAGTGACGAGACTTCAGTGACGGGACTTCAGTGACGGGACTTTAGCATAAACAAACATAGCAGACTTTTCAGCCTCTTACATTGTGGAAAAAAACATGCATACAAAGAAAAAACATTGTGGAAAAAGTCATAGAGAGGGGTTCTTTTCCCCTGTTTCCCCCCCACCCCCCCTTAATTTATTTTTTTCTCTCTCCTCCGCACACCCCTGAATGTTTTTTTATCCCTACCTTTTTTTATTTTGGGGAGATGGATAATCGGCTGATTTTCCGTAGTGTGTACCTCCTTTCCATTATATATTCTTCATATTTCTTGTATATGTTCATTAATATGTATCACCCCTATACAAATAAACTCAAACTCAATATAAGATATCAAGGTCACATATTTTCAGCTTTATGACAGCTGATATTTGTGACAGAGGCTGAAGAAGCAGGTGAGATAACGTGAAGTTGTCTGTGTATAATCTGCCCGGTGACACCCTGTCTATTTAATATGGATGACACAAGCCGGTTTGTCAAAAAGTATCAGGGTGGGCATTCTGCAGCCCAAGGGCACACACCGTCCTCTTTCTGGCAGATGAGGTACTGTTTAGACCTGAATCATGTGATCGGATCCCGGAGGGTGGAGAGGTACCACAGAGAGAAGATTTCCACCAAGCAGTGACAGCTTTAACATATAGAGTGCAATGAAACGCCTTTTCTGTTTGTGTGTGTGTGTGTGTGTGCGCGCGTCCCAGCAGGGATAAGAGCCAGCTTGGTCTATTTTGAGGCTTCAGAGTGTGACTCATCAATGCTGTGATGTGGGCGATGCCTTCCCAGAGGGCGCGAGCTCACACAGGCAAACACCAGAGTTCATACAGACATGTAAACAGCAGGTTGCAGACACGCATGAGCTCGTGCAAATACTGACACATGTTGCACATGAAGGCAGAGTCTGCTGAAAGAGCTGGCAGCTAGATCAGATTCTGGGTGGAATTGCTCATTTACCATCAGGACTTCAGCTATTTTCAAAAGGAGATACAGGAAAATCAAGAGAAATAATCGAAAAGAGACTCTCAGGAAACAATTAAGCAACAATCTATTTAAGTTTTATATCTTTCTATCACTGTATAAGCATGATGATGACGACAATGTTGGCGTTTTTAGCCACCAGCAGGGGAAGAAAAAACATAGAAAACACGATATGATCCTCTCATCCTGTCATCTTGCCTCCTTTATCACATTCTTGCTTTTATCTATTCCCTTCCTCCATTTTTCATTCCCTTCCTGCGATCCGGTATCTTCTCATCTAACCATTTCCGCTCTTGTCCGCTGCTGATTGTCATCTCAATGTCAGGTCCACCATAAATCCTCACCGCTGTCATCTCCCCTGCTTTCTGCTCTCATGGCGAGCCTTCCCTCTATCATTGTCCTTTCCTCCTCAGCGTTTCAGAAGACATAGACGGGCTTACAAAATTAACAGTGTTGCTCTTTGTCATTTACAGTACCAAGCTAGCGATGGATACAAAAGAAGAGCAGAGAGGTGAAACAGAGGCTAAAGCAGGTTTCTTTCCCTCTGGTTTCTGTGTAGAGGAAATAATTCTACATCTTCTATTCATCAAAACATAAAAAAATATATATATCACCACATGCACCAAGTAATCAGTCCAGACAAATAGTGGACAAATACATGCAAACATATGGCTGTGGTGCCAGAAGCTGAGCCTAAAACCCAGAAACACACACTCACAGGGTCTCGCAGGACGTCCTCCATGTCTCGCAGAGCTGTTCTGGGTTTCAGCTGCATGTCATCGCTACATTCGTTGTCGGAGGCAGGTGGCGACTCGCCCAAATCTGGGAAGTCGTCTCTCGTCCTGGGGCCTCGGAAGCGGATCTTGTCCAGGCGCTTTAGCATGGTCAACACCGCGCACCTGGGCTTTACCTTAACATGGCGGACGGCAACCCTGTGGTACATGACACAAAGGAAAAAGACTGTTTTTATGGAGGAGTCATTATCCCCTGGTTAACGTTACACTTCCAACAGACAACACTCCTTCAGTACTGCACTATGGGCACGGAAGATCTCCAATTCACCATTCCGTAAAGTCTAACAAGATGATGTAACAGATGCTAAACCTCCTAACCTTTAATGCACCTCAAGTTCAGTGTTTCTGTTTTGTTTCCTCTCTGCACAGGAAGGAAGGACAATTGCATCATTTTTCTCCTCTAACAAACAGTTAACAGCAACACATCTGCTGACCTCATTTATTGATTCAATTTCTAAAGCCGAAGCAGTGGCTGAGAAAGGTCACAGGAGGCTGAGAAACGCTTAATAGCACTGATTTGGTGTCAAGGGGCTCAGGTGTAATGATAGCAGGAGAGGGCTGTTTGAGTCATCACCCACAGAATCACAGCAGTAAACTTTATCCCCATGACAGTAAATACCGATTATGAAGCCATCCAAAGTGGGCTATAGATAATGATGCAATTAGGAATCAGTATGAAACCACAATAGCTACTTCACTGCTGCTGGCAAACACATCCTGTCTCCTCGAGGCTGCAATACCTTCCAAAAGTGCGTTAGGAGGGCTTCTTGTATAAATGCTAAAACACATATTTGCATAAATGCTTTTCAGAGCCAACTAATGTTTTGGCTTTCACTGGCGAATACTATTCTTTTTGAATTTGTTGCCACATAAACAAAACTGTATTATAAAAGGCTACAACTTTTATCTCATTGTCTTGTTTTGATCTCTAATTCAAAAGGCTGACATAACAAAAGCTCCACTCGGCTGTTAGCATACCTTTGGAGACCTTTGGGAACACCCTGTGGTGTTCCTTTGAGGATGCCATTCCTGACTGGACCGATCCACGGTGCTTTCCAGCAGCTGAGCAATGATCCAAAGTCTGCAAAGCAAACGTGCCTCTGTTGTTTTCTTACTGTTGGGATTTGTCATTTGCCTAAGGATTACGGGTGCTTCTTGATATAATCCTTTGAGACAACTTAATCTGCTTGACCGAGTGACTGTCACACAACATGACAAAGCCGTTATCTGCTTGACTGGAAAGTGGACAGACTTTTCCCTGCAAATGATTGGTGGAGCCAAGACATTGGTTGGCTTATATTCACACTTCCTGCTAGATCATTGTTTTACTCGTTTCACTTTGGCCAATAGCTGTGCAGCATGACATCTGCAGAAGTAATGTCATTATGCATCCAATTTCTTTCTATTCAGTTTTTACATAACATGCTGTTATGTAGCCGGGACCAATAAAATCAGAAATGAGTATTCAACCAGTGAGAGAATATTTCACTCAGATACTGAGTTTCCAGCACAACGCCCCCACCATGAGCCACATTAAGTAGTCGTTCCAAAGGTGACTGGTGGGTTTATATTTCCTTCCTCTTGCTGTGAGTGGCAGGTTAATAAACACTTTCTTCCACCTGTCACTATACAGTCTGTTCCCATGATAACCTTGGTGTACTGCAAACACGAGGCAGAAGGGGAAAAAGCCATGCAACAAAAAAATAAAAGAAAAAATACAGTAGAAAAAAAAATTACAAGCAGCTGGGGGTGCATGATAATTAGCGGCCCGATAACAGGAAATGATTATGTCATTCTGATAAGCCCAATATCATGACGACTTGCCCCGATAACATATATATCATTTTTGTCAGCAGCAGTGCCCCGCTCACATTATGAGACAGAAATTATAGTTTGAAAAGAGAAAGGTCTAACCTGTCAGTGCACTATTAATGTTTACAAATAAACTTTTTCAGATTGTGTTCACATACAATAAATGTTTAAATCTAACTTGTCAGTCCATGATTTTCTACTGTATGTTTTTTCAACTTTCTGATTGCACTTTTTTCAGTCTGTTATCCCAATGCATGCATTTGCATCAGTTCCAGTAGCCTTTATTTTTGTATCAGTTTGCAATGCGTCTTATTCAAATTGACATGCATTTGAGATATAGTTTTGTTTGATATCTTTTAGAAAATGTTTGAGAGGCTTGCTGATAGTTTTTCACTGAAAAAAAAAAAATCTTAATATAAAGAGTGAAGTCTTTTTGGTTGTGTTAATAATTTTGTTGTCATGATCGTACGTGTGTTTTTGGTTTTCAGTTATCGGCCTTTAGGAGCTAAAATTGGTTATTGGTATCAATTTTTTAAAGAAGTTATCGTGCATCCCTACAAACAGCTAATCATGCAGGATTAAGTCTTCCTCTAGCGCCGTGTTTTTCTCTGCCTCCTCTTCAATAAGGTTTGTCAAGCTACCTCAAGTTCATTTATTTTCTTTTTAAGGATTTCGGTCTCTGGTCTGGAGCCAGTTGCTAACCACAGCATCTTAAAAAGAAGGATGAAAAGATGAAAAGAAAAGGACAGGAGGAGGAGGAGCGGGCTTTAGCTCAGCGTTTGATCAGTGTGAAAGTTACCGAGGGGACGCGCACAAATAGTCCTCATGAGTCATCTCCTTGATGATATACAAACACAAAGAAACTCCAAACACCTTTACCTAGTCATAAGTCAGTGCTGGCACACAAGCGAGGAGAAAGGCTGACGCAGCCATAAAACATAACAGAGCCAAACAAACATGCACATGAAACAACATGACAGCGCAGAACACCTGCAAGCCAACACTTTGTTTATTCCTGTAAATATTAGGAATGAGCAACTATTCAAGCTCTGTGTGCTCTCTTGTATTAGCCTCATGCACTGTATGTGAGCGTGGGTGAGTTTGTGTGTCTTCAGGTAATCCTCTGCTAATGACTCGTAGTAGCTTGGGGTTACTCTTGGTCAAGGTTGACACAGCAGCCAATCGGCCGCAAATCAGGTTGCGGGAGCCAGTCCGATGCCCTTTGGCCTGCATTAATGTTCCGTAGTGGAAGTTACAGGAAAAGACTGAATCTGTTTATCAATTCACAGAAAATAATCAATCCAACTACCCGACTGGCATCCAACCTTTAAGCAAGTGATGTCAATTTCTATCAGATACTTCAAAATACAGATAAAAACATGCACGGAAACACAGCTAATGTCAGCAGTCAATTGGCTTTATTTTCACAGTTCTTCCTCATCGTGGGTGAAATCACTGCAACCGCCATAAAAATGTATAAATAATAGGGAGGATGTTTCTCAGCATTCCTGGGCACAGATCTGTGTCTGCATTTTGCAGGGATTACACAAGCAAAAATAAGCCGTCTTGGAGATAACCAAATCAGACCAAGTAATTTGATCTACCCTTCAAAACAATTCAACTCTGTGTGGGTGCTTTAAATAGAGACATTATTTAGTCTTTGTGCATGCTTAACCATACTTGCCGTTACCATGGCAATGATCTGGATGCCACTAAATCAGTCAGGACTGAAATCTACCTAAGAAATGAAGAGATAAATAAATAAAATTGGGTTGTCCTGATCTATTTTTAATTTCCAGATTGAAATCCTTATGTTTGTGTAATCTAGGGGTGGGTAAAAATTAGGGATGCACGATATTGGAATTTTGGCCGATATCCGATATGCCGATATTTTAAAACTCGTGGCCGATAACAGATATCGATACCGATATTAAAACTGAGAAATAAATTCTTATATTCATTTCTTGTGCAAAATTAAAAAAAAAAAAAATACTTCAACTTGTGTGACATATAACAAGTCAAACTTAATGACAGTTGTTCAAACAAAACTAATAGGAAATGTGCGTTATATCCTAGAACCACCTGGATTTTCTTCTCCCTCAGAAGAGAGAAAAAAAACAATACCCAAAAACAGGGGATATTTGGTCATTTACACAAATGACCGTGTATAAACTCTGTTCACACAGAACATCGTACCGTAAAAGAAACTGTCTGCAGAAGTTTTAAAGTCTGTCATAAATAAGTTTTTGAAGACCAAGTTTTTGGTTTTTTTAGACTTTGGAAACAGCAGCCTGATTGGTTAAATATCGGTTAAATATCGTGGGGTGGCCAATGTCCAATACTCAGTTTTAAGGCCGATATTGATAGGGGGCCGATTATATCGTGCATCCATAGTAAAAATATCGATTAATGCATCGCAATACTGCTCCATACAATTCAATATCAATTCAGCAAATCCCCTGAATCAATTCACCTCCTGGGGCGGTGTGTGCGTGATATTGACATTATATGGATGGGTTTTTTTGGTTGTTTTTTGTTTGGTTTTTTTTGGGGGGGGGGGGGGGGGGGGGGTTCTCCCAAGTGAACTAGACTTGAACCATCTGGATTCTTCCTGTAGGGTCCAACAACTCTGTGGTCTCGTGGTTGTTTTTTTTTTAAACGTTTCGAGCACAAAATCCTTGCCACCACGTCGTGATGCAAATAGAAAGCACCTGCATAACTTAAGTCCTTTCCAGTCCTTTCCCCACCCCCCACACCACCCCTTGTGTCTAACCATTCCAGACTTTGCAATCATGCAGCCGACCTCCTCCAACTGTTCCGTTCTGACAACTGTTCCGAACCTTTGACGTGGTCACATGCCACATAAAATACGGATCTAATCCCTTTTCTAGACGCGAGTACGGTTTAATCATGACAAATCTCCATGTGACCTTGCTATCAGCTAACATTTTGTTTGCCAAATTGCTACACAAACAGAGGAAACTAACGAGCAAAGCAATCTGAAGAGGACAACAATAAGGAGCATTCTAAAAAAAGATGGTGGACATAATTCTAAATTTATCTTCACACAGATACGAGTATTTACTGACTGTGTACAAACTAACTTTCCAAATCTAAAAAAAACATCTGCAATTTACCAGCTTGCTTCCCACCCAAGGGGGCAGTGGAGGCATCAGATACAAGTGAGTCAACATCTGACTGCCTCCTATTCAACACAGCCAGCTATAGCAGGCCCTTTGTCAAGAGATATGCAGTCCCCAGTGGTTCCCAAACTGGGGCCCCCTGAGTTATAACAGGGGAGGGCGCCACTAGGCTAAATAACACCTAGAGTTTATGCACTACTAGTAAAACATTGACAAATCAACAACAGGCATTTCAACAACCAGAGAAATAAGACAATAAAATATGACCAGACATAGCTTCCCCCTAGGAGTGTAACAATTCGGTTAAACAACAATTCGATTCTTATCACGATTCATGGTTTCTGATTCAATTTCAAGTCACTGATTTGAATAGGATCGTGTCATTCTAAATGAACCAATATCCATGAATCGTATCAGGAACCATGAATCGTGATATGAATCAAATCATTAACAGAATCATTAGACCCCTACCTGGTCTTGACCAAGTAATGGTCAATAGTGGGAAACGAAGAGAGATCACAGGGTGTCATATGTCTCAAAATCTTAGCATCTGACAGTATGAAGCCATACAGCAGAGTTATTCTACTCGGTCCTATGAGGGCCACAATCCAGCAGATTTTCCATCTCTCCCCGCTCTAATACACCTAACTCAAATTAAATAGATCCAAAAGCCAATCGAGCTCTGCACAATGACTTATTAACTTGTGTAGGAGCATGGGGACATGGAAAACCTGCTGAAATGCGGCCCTCGTAAGATCGAACTGAGCAACCCTGCCAGACAGGTCGCATCACCACTTGGGGACTTCTCATCCTGGACACAAATAAAAGCCTGTTGATTACTTTGGAAAAAAGCTGCTCAACTATTGTAAAAAGCAGCATCCGTCGGGCAAGATGCTTGACTTGCCACATATCGATGCCTTGAAGTTGGTGACGTCACCTATGCATTCCACATTACTGCCGCCATACTGAGTGCTAAACTCTGAGCAGAATACACTGTAGCAGAGCTAAACTGATGTTGAGGTAAAGTCAGGTTGTGGATATTTATCATTTAAATCCTAAGAACGGAACGATACAACAAATAAATATATTTTACTGGATCCGATCCATATGGAGTCCCTGCAGATGTTTTTAAACAGCTAACATGGACCAACCGGCTACTGGATTTTTCCTTTCATGACATCTACATCTATCCCATCTTCTTACGTAGGAGAAAGCCTGATCGCTTTTATAACCACTGATGCTGGACTGACCCAAAAATATGGCATCTCAAGAAAATGTTTTGCTGAAAGAATAGGCAAGTAGTGCTCTAGTGATTCAACTCAACTATGTTACTGTTAGATCTTCATAAGAGCTACTATTAAATGCTGAACACATGCATTTGTTACAGTAAGTGTGATCAGATTCACTCTCATAACTTGATTTTCTGAAAAAAAAAATGTACAAGACATCAAACCCAGTTAGCAACAGCTAAAGTTACTTCTCCCAACTTGCACTGGAACTCATCCGATACGATGTGTACACTGCTCAGACGGCTCCTTGCAGGAGGCGTCCGATTAGCTGATCGCTAAAAGCATCTCTGACCACGTTCTTCTTTTGGTAATCCGTAGAAAGAAAAATCTGCATCTCCTGTCTTGTTGCTTGTTCCCAACTGCACCGTAATTTGATGGTATTTGTTCAGTTGGCCGACATGACAGTTATGTCATTGCAGCTCAGCGATTGACGACATGACGCGAGCGCAGTCAACTCGGTGCTTTATTAAAACACTCCCATGAATATTAATACTCAACCAAAGGTTCCTACCTCTGTATTTCCAGTACAACTACAACTATCACTACAGTATCCCCAACGGCTCGTATAGTGTTGCCATAGCACCACAAAGCATTCAGGTACTCAATATGGTGGTGGCCAGTAGTTTCAGTGGAAAGAACGCGTTTGTGATGTCAGCTGCAACCCATCAATAATGTAGTCTGCACAGTTTCCTGATCTAAAAAGTCTCATCCAATAGAACAACTAATATTTCCTTTCGCCATTGATATGGTTTTAACTATGATGAACAAAGCAGCAACCTAAAGTCTCCTTCTCTCCCAACCAAATATATTTTGCAGCAATTTGTACATTTCATTGCAAATATTGGAGCGCACGTTGTAGTGGGAAGGGTGAGTGCTGGGCTTGCAGATAAAGTTTGGGAACCACTGAATTACATGAACTTAGGAAACTTAAGATGAAACTGGAGCACAGTCGCAACCCACTTAAAAAAAGGAAGACAATTGGAAAAAAAAAGGGGGCATGATCTCTAATCACAGACTGATGAGCATTGCTGGCTACACATCATCATGCAAACGTATTCATGTGATGTCCTGCCACTGTGTTACCATCAAGTCTGCCATGTGAAAATACTACAAAGTGGAGAATGAAACCAGTCAAAACTAAATTTGACAAAAAACATGAAGTTTAAGCACCTGACTGAATCAAATGAGCTTGCTCAGCTAACACGGGCTACGGCCCGTCAAAGCAGAACCCATTCTGCACTGTGTGGAAGTACATTGCAGTTTTTATTTAACCATGCTGATAATTAAAATCAATTCAAGGCAGAGCAGCACAAATATTTGCCTTACTGCATTTTAGTTGTCAAGCATGCACACGTGGTGGATTTTTAACAAGGTTAAGCAACCTTTTAATTCGAGCAGCTATGTAAAATTAAAAAGCTACTCTAATCTAAAACTGAAATTACCTTTTCAGACTTATTAGTAAGAATAAGTCCTGTTCACTACGTTCTTCCATAAGCATGTGTTTCTTTGGCTTCTTAAGTAAAATTAATCCCATTGCAGTCATCTTACATAAATAACTACTTCGGTGTATCCCTTCATAAAAGCCCATTTCTATTTATGTCAATGAGAGGAGTCCGACTCACGATAGGCTCCTTCTATAATCACATCCTATATAACTTCTGCCAACCACCTCTGCATGAGAGAGAAAGTGTGGATGTGGAGCCACTGAATCTGCCACCTGAAACTCTCACAAGTGGGCCACTTTCTGTGAAAGTGCATTTTCTAGGACATTAGCTCATCCCATTTTGTCATAACCGCTTGTTGATCAATATGTGATCGTATAATGTTTCTGCTGTGGTGAATGGTGCAAAGCCATAAGTCGCTCTTACTCAAATATGCTGCATAAACCCATGTAAGGATATCCTGTCATCATCATCATCATCATCTGCTGTGCCTGTTTCTGTAGAGACGAGGCAGCGTGGAGTAAGATGCAGGCCTGTGGAGCTGTTCTCTACTTCTGCCAAGTTTCATAAGACACTCAGAGTCAGGGAGAGATTAGCATGACCTTAAATATCTTATCTACCGGCGCTGACGAGAATGTTCCAACAGGTAGCTGCAACTTGTGCTTGCTCACCTTCCTGCTTTTGTAACGTTGTGAGCCGTAACAGATGGTCAGATGGAAAAAGAAAAAACAAACACCTGTTAAGCTATTGCCAGATTGAATAACAACTACGATAAGTATCAAAAAGTTCAAAGCAACCACAGTATTGCATCATCTGTCCAATCAAAAGTTGACCTGGGTCTTCGGTCAACTAAATCTGAGACAGGAACAACTGCATGAGCTAGAATACTCCAGCTTTCATCCTACTCACTAATGCAACCCTCTAGGCAATGTAAGTGCAGTCAACCCATCCGGGTGTGTTCTTTTTGTTACTAGTCAGTTTATATTTGTGACTTTGTCGCTAGTGTGCATCAATGACTGACAAAAATAAAAGCAATTCAGTGGATTCATGCAATCAGAGCAATTATACCAAAGCTCCTGAACAGAGGGTTACTCCCACTCCATCACGAACATTAAGCCCATGTGAATATGGTGTTGACAGTGCGTTCTTTTTTTTGCCGTTATTACAAATTTGGTTTCAGAAAGGTTTTTTTTGTGACTTTCTGTGTGGGTATATAGATTTTATCTGGACATTATCATCAGTTCTGTCTGTTGCTGGTCTAGGTCACTTCTATTATGTTTGGTTTGGATTTAATTTCTTACCTTTTACATAGGGGTGACAGGGAGTATGAGGTAGATAAGGTTTTTTGAGTTGTGGGTGTTGAATTGTATCTTTACCGTTTTCTCTGATATAAAATTCTTGTATTATTACTTGTGGATCCCAGGAAGACTAACTGCTGCCTTGGTAGCAACTAGTGGGGATCCTTGATACAAATAAACAAATAAACAGTGACTGCTGACAGACGATCACACTCTGATCCTTCCCTCTCTAGGCTGTCCTTGCTCTCAGCGCGACTCTGCTATTATTTCACCATGTAGTTATATAAACAAGCAAATAAACAATCAATGCTTCCAGCAATCATCCATCTGCACCCCCTCGCTCACAAAATTGGACACAACAGCTACTCAAATCAAAGTGTAATCAGATTTGAACTCAGTAAGGAGACAGGATGCTCATACACTCCTCACAGCAATGCTTCATGTGTAAGAGTAACAGGTCAGGTTTAAAGTTTGCTTCGTTTTTATGGTATAGAAAGTGAAATCTGTCCGTGTTAACTGCTGCAAAAATGTTTGTGGTCATAATAGGCTATGGACATCAGACAACCTTTGTAGAGGCAGCAGTTTGAAGCCAGGCTTTTCTGTGCATCCATTTGTGGTAGTAATTAAAGTCTGCATTATCCTTGCTTATCTGGTTGTCATTTCCACCACTTGTTTGACGTTTGTGCTCATTAATTTCCTCTCTTTTAGCTTTCTTTTCCCCTGTTATACTGTTACAGTGTCTTTGTAACTCTTTGAAGTTGTCAATTTGCAGCCGTTCTGACGGATTCTGAGCCTCGTCTCCGTCTCTCTGGGTGCTTTGATAGTCATGCAGACAGTAAAACTCTGGAGCCTGCAGAAGCGTTAAATAATCGCTGTATGACTTCAGTTTATGACATTAGCTCGCGCACACTAACCCAACACTGTTGAGCATGAATGTGGACGTGAAGACTTCTGAGCTTGAAGTTAGGGCCTCGAGTTAACTGTTTCAAGAATCGCTGAAACGGTCCGACATTTTTTTTTCTTCTTTTTTTTTAATCCGCAACATGGAGACACAAAATGAAAAGCAAATAATCCGCATTTTGGGGATGAGCCCGAGGAGACAGATAGGCCAGATGGGTGGATGACATAAAACAATGCCCTGTGGGTTGGGTTGTTTTTTGTTTTTTCTGTCTTAATAGTAGATATTTTATTTGTGTTGTAAAAAGGGATGAAAATGATAATCGTGATGATAATAACATAAGCGTTCTTACCCAGCTCGTAAATCGTAGCAAAGTTTCATGAACACTGAGATTGCCTTGAGTCCTCTTTATCCTTCAGTACACCTGCTGCTCAGGACGTCCAAATTAGCGCCAGTCTCACGGCGAAAACTGTTCTCTCGGTCCATCCATCCCAGCAATATCCGCTTGATTTTGAACACCGACTAAATGTCGTCTTCTGCTGGTTTTGTGCTTAGGCGGGCAGACGGACAGTGACCATTAAAAAGAAAGAAAGAAAGAAAAAATACCAGTTGCGTCCCTGCCTCCGCCTCCTCCTCCCTGGAGAGAGCAGCCTGACCAGCGCCGTTATCCCGCAGCTTGCAGATACAGATACCAGCCGCCTTGCCCTCGTCTCTAGTTAATTTCGCAGAAACAAGCAGGCGGCAGGGCCGGGGAAATTTCGTCAGTGTGCGGCGCTTCTTTCTTAAAGGGGCCGCTGCTGGTTCAGGGTGCTTCAGGCAGGATGTGAGCAGCGAGCCGCCGCCTACTGTTACACCGCCCCGCGGCCGCCGCTGTGTGGTTAACAGGGGGAAACAAAGACCTGTCACCTTAGATTTACTGATGATCAGCTTTGATGGGCTCGTATGTTTTATTTACCTAAATAACATTTTTCTTTGTTTTTAATCTATGATTTAGTTTCTGTTGTTCTCATATGCAGAGTAGGCCATAAGGATGTCACAGAATGCCCCTCTTTTATTTAAAAATAAATAAATAAAAAAAAACTTAGCCTACGTTTGTCACGGGAAAGTGAGATTTGGTATTGTGAAAAATAAGATAAAATAAAAAGAAAGTGGGACAAAGAATGAAAAATAAAGTAGCTCTACCCTGAAGGACGCAATCAGTGGGTTAATAAGTGACTGTGATGGTGTCAGGATTTGGTATAAAAGGAGCTTACACCAAATAGCTTTTCTTCCCAAGCAAGGAGGTTATGGGCTATAACTTTATTCCCAACTCAGAAAATAATAGTTATTAAGAGCCCCCAAAACATCAAAATGCATATTATTTCAATATTTTAATCTTACAATATCTACAGTGCATAACACTTTGAAAATATTAAGGAAATCCTTGAAAATACTTGTGAGTAAAGCCGAAGAACAGAAACCACTGTTAGATTAGGTAACATCCAGCCCCTTAAATGGTACCATAGAATATTTACAGAGGGACAAACCTTCTGCTATGTCACCCATTAGTTTATGAAGAGCTAAAGCCAGTTGGGCATTTCCATTATCACTGTGTCACGTGTGTCGTCACTCCCAGAAGATACAAAAATGGGCAAAGCACGGCCTTGGAGCAAATTATTCCTCTGGTTTAATTTGCTAAATTGCTTATGTTCGCTAACTCGAAGCTAACGAAGATTATCCCCCTAATTGGCAGACTAAAGGTAAGGCATGCTTGATCTTGCTGTTAGCCAGCTAAAAACCAGAGTTGTGCTACTCTGCTAAAGGCTTCCCGAGAGAAACAAGGAGTTAACAAGTAGCCAGCAGGCCGGCATCTAGGACACGCCCCTATTTATGTGTAATTTCAAGATTAAATAACATCTAAACGGATTAGTTTTACAAAAAATGACCCCCCCCCTCACAGTTGACATGAAGGTAAACTTGACCTATTAAACCTAAAATGATTTTTTGAACCAGGCTGTAAACATGTTTATTTCTGCTGTGAAGTTGGCCTTTTTAACATGGGAGTCTACGGGGATTTGCTCTGTTTTGGAGCCAGCCCCTAGCGGATGAAGAGTGAACTACAAATATTTCAGCCTTCTGGGTGGCTTCACACACAGTTGGCTATCAGAGGTTGCTGCTTGCATAACACTGAATAAGAAAAAGTAAAGGCAACATTATCAGTGTAGCTACATGAGCTTAGAAGTAGCTTTTTTTTTTTCAACACAGTCATCTGCTGCATCCAGAAATATAACCTGAACTCTATTATGCAATGAGGCATCAGTTGCGTAGTTCTCTGGACGTGAGCTTATCTCTGATTTACAGAAGACTCCACGTAAAAACTCCTTTCTATATGTTCAAAGATGACAAAGATCATCCAGGCTGTTATCAATAAAAGGTACAGTAGGGGTTTTGTTGTTGTTGTTGTTTTCTGTTTTGTTTTGTTTTTAACATTTGTTTGTTTCCTGTTTGTTTGTTCATTTTCCACAGATTCATGGCTTTTCTTAAAATCATATGTGTCGAGCATACAGGAGACACAATAAAAAAAAAAGTGCAATACAATTGGCAGTAATCTTGTCTGCTTCTGGTTATAAATACTACATCTTAATACTTGAGATGATGTTTGAATGAATCAGTTATTTAAAAAAAAAAAAAAACTAAAATAGGAAACACCTTTAGTTTTAGTTTTGGGGATTTTTTTTCCCTTATCAAATCATACATACTGTATTTCTTTTACTTTTACAATTGGAAATGATCAGAATCAGAGTTAAGATGTAATCAAATGAACAGGATATTTATTCCAAAAATGAAAAAAATATCAGTATTTTTTTTTAACTGTGGAATGAATGAAAATTCCTTTGACAATAATCTTCTACATTCCCACAAACATATTGTTAAGACTATATCTATTTCACTAATATTACTTATAGCCTATTCTTTTTTTTTCTTTTCTTTTCTTTTTTTGTTATTTCACTTATTTTGACCTCAGAACACAAAACGAAGCTCTAAACCAAGCAAATATCTGTTAAATTTAACAGGCTCTCCTTGGTTTCAGCAGGTGCTCTTTGTTACACTCACCTTTGCATGTTGCTTATGTCAGACTTCTAGAGTCTTTGTCCACTGCAAGCAACTGAATCCAAACTGCTCCAAAGCTGCGTTTGTAGTTCCAAGTGATGAAGAGGTCGTAAGTAAAAAGATTGCTTCGACAATCCTCTTGTCGCTGTTGTAGTTCGAATGGACAAAGAAGTAGAGGTTTGAAGGAGAGAAGAGACAGAAAAGTCAGGAAGAAACAGGAGTCAGCTGACCCCTGACCCCTGAGATGAGAGCATTGATAGCAAGGAAGTAATCAAGGGTACTTTCTGGACTTTAAGCTTGGGTTGACCTGCAGCTGCAGCGCTGCCTTCTTCTTACTGGCAACACTGACATACTGTTTGTCCACAGCCTGCAAGAAAAACACAGAAAACACAACATGAGCAAGAAGATTTATATGAATCAACTGTTTTCTGCCTTTAAGAACAGAAATAGATATGTTCACAGCTGTGCCTCACCATCCTTCAGGTGCAGCTTTTGATGTCTGTGGCTGCAGCTGCTGCTGAACACAAAGAGAGTGCACATTTAGATCAACTCCACATTTGTGTAGGCAAATACGTGAGGAACTGTGAGAGGTTTTCAGAACAAAAGTGCATCATGCAAACCTGACACAAATGTCTGTGTTGGTTTGCTGTGTATTTATTTATCTATTTATAGCTAAAAATAGGAGTGTGCAATACTGCAAGATTTGGTATCGATATGATACCAAGTAAATCAAGATCTAGTATTGTCACTATTGATATTGTTACCAATACTTTTTATGAAGGCTGCATTAGAGTATCACGCAAACGCGACACAAATGTCTGTGTTTATGGTTTGTTGTGTATTGATTTATTTACTAAGAATTTGCAGCTGAAAATAGGAGTGTGCCATAATGCATGAGTTTGTATCGATCTGATACCAAGTAAATAAAGGGTTAGTATTGTCAATATCAATATTGATACCAATAGTTGGCTGTCAAATTAACAGATTTATGCAAAGAGATTATTCTGTGGAATCTGTACACAATTTTCCAACTCGTTAATGCATAAACAACCAAATTATTACCCATACTTTTCAGAATTCGGCATTGTCTTGATGAGAGAAGCTTATTTTTGGCATGCAGATTAGGGATATACAATATAATTGGCCCCCTATCGGTATCGGCCTACATCGGCCTTAAACTGAGTATTGGACATCGGCCACCCCACCGATATTTAACCAATATTTAACCAATCAGGCTGCTGTTTCCAAAGTCTAAACAAAACAAAAACTTCTTCAAAAACTTCTTTTTTACAGACTTTAAAACTTCTGAAAACAGTTACTTTTAGAATGTTCTGTGTAAACAGAGTTCATACACGCTCATTTGTGTAAATGACCGAATATCCCCTGTTTTTAAGTACTGTTTCTTTTTTTTTCTCTTCTCAGGGAGAAGAAAATCCAGGTGGTTCTAGGATATAACGCACAAATCCAATTAGTTTTGTTTGAACAACTGTCATTAAGTTTGACTTGTTATACGTAACACAAGTTGAGGTATTTTTAAAATTTTGCACAAGGAATGAATATTACATCATTTATTTTTCAGTTTTAATATCGGTATCAATATCGGTTCTTGGCCACAGGAGTTTCAAAATATCAGCAAATCGGATAGGCTAAAATTCCAATATCATGCATCCCTAAGATGTCACCGAGGTGAGCCAAATCCATCAAAAACAGCATAACCTCCTTATTTATGAAGTTTGTGTTAGTTAAAGTCTTATCACTGAGATTTTTATAACTAGGTGGACAGAAACAAAGTCATCAATGGTTCAATTTTAAAAATCTGAATTTGGTATTATCTTAGTAAGAGAAGCTGATTTGGCGAATATGGGGGACCTTGTCTTAGCAGTGAATTGAATCCATCAAAAAACACTTATCCTCCATATTTATGAAAATTCTGATAGTTTTCCAGCCTTGAAGTATCGATATAATTGCACTAGCAATGATTGATATCAATTCACATGTTGGTATCGATGTTATCGATATTTGTATTAAACCACCACCAATAGTTGAAAGACCAAGCGGGCCATAAAAAGAGAGATAGTATATCTGTAATTGTTAGGTTAACAGGTTTCTATTAATATCTCCGCTACATGTGTGAAAAAGTAAAGTCTGAAAATATTTTTATGATAATTATTTAATTTTATCACTTCTTCCCTCTAACAGAGAAATACTTGCATAAACCCAAAGCATTATTGGTCCACCCCCATGTTTTACAGTTATGTGTCCAATCTTCTTCTTGATGCCTGTATTGTATTTGAACATCACCCCACTAAATCGAAAAACCGCACCAGGCTTGTTTAGATGATTATCTGCTGTGTAACTTTGTGGTGAGGACGTGACAATAAAGGTTGAGGCTCATAGTTACATTCATTCTACTGACTGTAAATCTCTGGGAATTTTCTTTGATTTAAGCCTTTTAAACCTCAGTTGAACTTTGCACCACTTAGACATTTCAAGTAATACAAGTTCAATAGCCACATCCATAAAAAAAGCTCTTCAAAGTTTGAAAACTTGAAGGAATTTTATCTGTGTTTGCAAATCTCTTGGTATAATCATAAATTTGTGTGGTGTCCTTTCTTTTCCCCCCTCTTTTAAATAGCGTAAAACAGAACAAAAAATAAATCAACTTAGCTTTAGTTAAATTGTCTAAACACATTTGTACATGAAATTTAAGATGCTAGCATTAGCATAAGATGCTGGATTTGTTTAATAAATCAAGAAAATTTTTCATTTATCATGGGAATATTTAACCCAGTATGGAATCAGTCACATATTTGTTCATAATCTCCATTCTCATTGTAAGAATGGTTTATACATTTTAAGCATAAACCAGTCATTTAGCATGTTTGAAGAGACTGTAGAAATCTGTCTGCCTCTTGGTCTATGTTTATGCTTTTCAGCAGCTGCTCTTGTATCATTGACAATCACATCACAAAACGTGATCTGTAAATACTCTGAGCTCATGTAGTCATTTCAGATTGTGCCGCAGTCAAGCAGACTAATGCTTTTAAATGGGATTTCCCTCATGTGCATACACAATTGATGGCCTGCAATCCTTTTCAGATGTCTTCCAGCAAAACTACTGCTGTTAAGATTTCCCAAATCCTCCCCCCATGCTCATTTGGATACTCTTTAATAAACCTCTTAATCCCAAACCAGCATTTTCTGGAGGGCTGCACAACCACGCATGTCTTATGCAACTGGCAGAGCATCCAGAGCTAGTTTTAGAACATGGGGAAGATGGATGATGATGACGCTGCTGATGATGCACAACACAGACACCTGATAAGATTCATGGTTTCTTTTTCTCTCAATAATTAAAAAATATTGGAAGTAGCATGAAACATATGACAGATTTAAGTGAACTGGTCCAAACTTCAGCTTCTTCTTTCCAGCTCTCAAGAATGGTTGACTTTAATCTTGAGTGCTAATGGATTAAATTCCTTCAAAGTCCTAATTACATACTCCCTCTGCAACATACTTGAGTCACCCCTCCATTTCACTATATTTCACTTCAAATAGGCGACTGCCATGTTATCTTTTAAAGTGGTCTGAGCAACAGTTCTCCGGGCCTTCGAAGTTTTTTCTTTGGAAATTGCTTGCTTGTTCTCACATTTTCACTTAAGTCCTTGTACCTGACCATATTCAGAGGAATGTGTGTTATTGTTTAAACTTCTGAACACTAACCGATGAGTCATTCAGTCATAAAAAACGACACCTAACTCAAGGTGAGAACCAGTATTTTGTTTTACTTAACTGGCAACCAGCAAGGAACCAATTATAATCTGTGTCTTTGGGTGCTTTAAGACACATAATACATTTATGTTCTACAGATATGAAATGATACCTTTGCAGCAAAAAGGGAATTTCCAAATAACTATAAGCTTAAAACATGGCAAATTTTGACATCTCAACATCTAGCTGATTCACCCACTGCTCACTGAAGCCCCACTGATGGTCTCCATAGCAAGGTGGCATTCAAGAAGCCATTTTTCAAGGGACTGAAACATCAAAGAAAAGGATGAGGCATGTCAAATGACGTTAAGGACTGAGCTGAAAAGGATTGACCACAGGTCTTTTAAGGAGATTAGTCCTCTGCAGAATCTGGACCAAAACACTACTGAAGCAGTGCTGTGCCATCTTTATAGAAAATGGAACAAAAGTAACAACATCCAAATAAGAGTCTTGGAAGAAAGCTTGTCTTAGAGGGTTCAGAGAGTGTTGAAGAATAAACATAATCATTACAAATATCTACTCTCAAGCTTGTTAGAATTGTGCAAATTCTGTTGTTGACCTAAACACTTTATTTTCATTCATGCTTGCATGTTTGAATAAATCGCATTGCTGACATCTAATTTCCCTGACAACATACTGTATAAAGAAATGAAGGGTAGTTAAAGACTTCAAGATTCAAAGTGTTTCATTGTCGAAAGCAAGAAACATGTTTTCACTTTGCTGTCCACAAGAATGCCAAATGATATAAAACAGAAAAAGATAAAAGCAATAACAAAATACAAAGAACAACACAAAATTTCAATTTAAACAGCATGTGAAAAAGAAAATGACTCTATGCATTTAATGCAAAATGAAAAGTCCAAATGGGGAAAAGTAAACAGGAGGACTGACACATCTATCGTACAGATATTAATTAGGTAGATCCATGATTCAGATTCAAGTCTTTTGCACAGTACTGCATGCAATTAGATGGCCATTTTTCCAACCTCTGCATAGCTGAGATGCTTTAACACCTTGGCAAACAATTTTTTACCCAGTAAAGAAAAATATTTAAAGGGGAAGTTCAGGATTTTTAACATAGGGCCTCATTTACAAGTGAGCCAGGATACTACTTATCACTGAAGACAGTTTCAACATATTTCATCCCATTATTCTAGTTCCAGGAGGTTGCCGATGCTAATGCTAGTGTAAGTCAATAGGAATCTGCTAGCCTGTCATTAAAAACAATCTTATCCACTCCACAGAACATCAGGCAAATCAGCAAGCCTATCCGTGTAAATGCTGTGTTAAACTAGTAAACTTGTGTGTTAAAAAAGTAAAACTAGCCTTGTATGACAAATTTTTCTTTACATATTGAGGAACTAGTTTCTTACCAGCTGCGGAATTATGCTTCCGGGTGGTAGTGTTACTACCTTTGTCAGTGTATTCTGGTTCATAGAGATATGGTGACAGTTAGTTTGATGAAAAAAGTTTGAAATCGTCTTCAAAATCCGATATATCCTCATGCCTTTCAGATGTAGCCGTAGTTTTGACTGTATATCTGTGTACCGTAATCAAGTTCCTTCATGCACGTAGCAGCAGAGAATATCACTCCAGTGCCAAATACAGGAAGTAAAACTTTGCAAAGTGTTTCAGCAGCAACAATCAAAATACAATGAAATGCAAGGTTAGTTTTATTTGTAACATTATTCTGTTAACACAGCATTTACACAGATTGTCTAAAGTCATAACTTATTTGCCTCGGATGTTCTGTAGGGTGGTTAAGATTGTTTTTAATGACAGACTAGCAGATTCCTATTGATTTGCACTAGCATTAGCATTGGTGACCTCCTGGAACTAGAATAATGGAATGAAATATGTTGAAACTGTATTCTGGCTCACTCGAAAATGAGGCCCTATGTCAAAAATCCTGAACTTCCCCTTTAAATCCTGAACTCTTAACAAATAATGGTCTCATTTAGAGTTTTAGATATGTTCATTGCTTATTCAGTCATATGCATTTAATGTTAAATAAGAAATCCTTAGGTTTAACATCTAGATTTATAAAGATGTTGATGTGTTTGCACCTCTTAAATCATGGTTAGATGGTTAGATCAGAAGAAATTAGGCTGTAGCTGGTTAGTCTCAGTGTCTTCAATTAAAAAAAGCAACCTTTTCATACAAATCTCTTTGTTGGTCAAATCAAGAGATTGTATGACAAGGATCTTTGAATCCTTTTAAAACAATCATCTCAAGCATAGACATACATCGTATAGAGCTGTACTTGACTTTCCATGTCCACCAGTAGATGGCACAATTGCACCAGTCATCCAGTCTCCTGCCTGGTTGTCTTCTGTATGGTGGATGCCAAGTGTGGCTATCATTAGCCTGAATAATTCAGTTAGCCTGGCTGTGATGGTATAGAGATAAAACAGAGAGAGAGAGAGAGAGAGGAGGAAAGAGAGATATACCAGAGAGTTTGATACAGCTCTGAGACAAGTCACCTGTCTCAGGTTTCAAGTGGGGCTTATTCTAAAGATTTAATCCCCAAACATAATGACAGTTGTTTTAAGAGAATAATGAATACTATGTATTTTTTTTGTATGCTGTAAAGGGGGAAAAAGTTGCTCATGTGAATTATTACACACAGGTATCATAATTATGCCAGGTAATCCCTCTACAAGTCATATTTCAGGAGGATCTCCAACTACTTGGTTTATCTTTGTCACCTGAGGGGAGAACTGGCTTTTGTTGCTATAGCAACTTACTTTCTAATAGGCTTGTGAAACCTGATTCTGTCATCTAACCTTTCACTCTACTTGCACACAATTATTTACTTGGTAACCCACTGGCAGGCCCTTTATGCGTTCATGTGGGGAAGTTAACACATTTGCTATTTCCAGACTCTGAAATGGCATCCGACCCTCCTAAAAAAAAATATGAGACACAAGTACATCAAGATCATCTGTAGCCTATGAGGGCAAAAAGACAAAAGAGGGATTCCTTGCAGTTATAAGTTACAGGCATCTCCACATACAAAATTATCATCTGACTCAGTTCTTTGATTCACTGCCAACTACAGGGAGGTCATCTCCCCTAATCTGTTCCATGAAGACAAAGTCAAACAGACAAAAATTAATGTGGAAGTTATGTTAAAATGTAGCTTTGAATAACAAAACAGACTTGCAGCAGGGCTTCAAAAGAACTAAAAAATGTAAATTATGTGGGAGTGGAAGTTACATGAAATGTGCAATTTATTCAGTACCACAGCCCAGCATCAGAAACAAGTTTCAGATTTGAGTCACACAAAGTTGAAATCATTGCCATTTATTGCTGAAAATCTGTATTTGGAAATATGATAAGTAAACACCAACAGGAGAATATTGCAGGGGAGTTTGACATGTGGGGTGGGGGGGACACCTTTACATTTTGTTGCTCATTCCAGAGTAGTATAATGACAAGTTATTCCTTGTGAAGATGACTAAAAAAAAAGAAACATGTTTTCCAATTATGTATACACCAGGCAAGATATACAAATTTACTTAATGTACTTTTTGCTACATAAGCTTGTATGAGTTAACCGATTATGTTTTAAGTTTTTCATGGCAACTTTTAAAGCAGCGTTATTGGTCTATTAAAACTTTGATAGTCTGATTTCCCTTAGCTTACAGTGAGTTGTTAGCATAAAATTATCAGTGCAGCATGTTCTGAAAATTTGGATTCATATTGTAAAAAGTTAAACCTTGTTGACAGAATTGGTCAAATATTTCCATGCAACAATAGCAACTACATTTGATGAGGAAATACTGAAATGCTGCCTCTAGTCTTACAGCTAAAATGCTAAGCTAAGCTAATAAACTACTGACACTAGCAAAATACAGTATTTACAATACAAATACTGTACATGCACTTGAAAAGAAATAGGCTCAAGTTTCAAAGTAGTCTATTAATGTTGGAAGAAAATGTGAGATCAAAAATTCAGAACCATGGGTAAGGAGGAAAAAAAAAAGAATGACCCAATATGCAACAGCTAGCATGGCATTTGTCCCTCAAACTTGTAACCTGAGAAGCCATAGTCTATTTTAAAACAGCGCTAATGCAATTTAAGAAAAAAAAAATTAAGACAAATTAAATATACACCCATGAGTGCAGGATGAGTCATCAAAATTTTACAAATTGATTTCCTGGTAGTTAAAAGCTGTAAAGTACCACTGAAAATACTACCGTCTGCTTTTTAGGGGCTATACACTAAAGGAAGATTCAAACATTTAAGAAATGTAGGGACTCCAGGATGTGGTCATTTTTTAACACCTACAAGCAGATTTACACTCAAATGTTCTGTACTTCACATTGATAGCAGGGCTCTAACTGTGTCCACTGCAAGGAGTCATTTAAACATTGACATGGACATCTACTACAGTCATAGGAAATATCCTGTACTTCTAAACTTTCTTCTGTAAAATACACAATACCAAAGTCACTAAAGTTGATTTGTTTCAATGAGTGGAAGATACTTACTGTTGAACATCATCGTCTTTAAAAACGCTAGTATCTAATTTTCTCAATACAGGTTGGCCTACAGGCTTAAACACATTACGTCTCCCTTTAGAAAAACAGACATGAAAACACACAAGATAGTTAAAAATTAATGTTTTTAATTTTACAATCACAATCATATTTTTTCCAGTGTTTTAAAACCATAAAAAATAAATATACATTATGTTACAAAACATTTCCAGTGTCTCAGATCATACAAAAACAAAGACATTCATCAACAGCATGATTACATGAGGGCAAAACATGAGGGTGTGCAGTGTAGAACATACAAAAGGACTCAATGGGTTGTAAATGTACTGTACATTGTACGTCACCATATTAGCTGCAAAACACAAATTCGTGCCATGTGGACTTGTAATTTGGATTCAGACAATTTAAAAAATGGATAAATATCAATTATTATGCTAAATACTTTAAACTGTGCTTCACCTTTATTATAAAAAGATTTACAAATGTCTATTTTTTTTTTCAACATTTTTGGAATCAGATGGAGACAAACTGAACTGACCCCAACTTTAATCTGCTTATGTGCTGTATCTCATGACTTTGGTAACCAGGAGTGGGTTTTGTCAGACAAACTGGCAGGACGGACACTGGAAAAGAAGGCTTCGAGTTCATAGTGCTCCAACTGGAAATCTGAGTTTAATTACAGAGGGGGAATTCCTCTTCATTCCTGATTTAATGTTCATTTAGGCCTTAAAGTTCTCTGGTTGCATGGACTCAGACAGAATATAATTCTATAGAGTATGAAAGCCCACTAAATGCTACTGCAGGAGAATCGTGTGCATGAGTCCTTAGTGCAGAACGAAGGCACACAGTAACCAGCATATGTAGGGATTTTTACTGTGTTCCTGCTAGCAAAATATTTTCAGTTTAGAAACATGTCCTTGCTTCAAAGGCAATAAAAAATAGATCATTTCTTCTTCACCTTAAAAAATATCTACACAGTAATTACACTCTAAATACACTGCACTGAGAGGCTGTAGAGGCCTTTGAGTTAAAAAAAAAAAAAAAAGAACATAACAAAAAAAGAGCACTTGGTGGGTGATTGAGTCATTCAGTATCTGAGTCAGGAGTGTCCAGAGTTCATTGAGAGCAGGTCGTGTCTTACACTTGGAGCAACTGTAGTCCTTGAAATCCTTTAGGACTGCCACTGTACCAGCTTGTTATGCACCAGTTCTTCTCCACGAGAAAGACTCCATCTGAAGTGACGTCCATGTTTTCATAACTTTAATCAGTACAATGTAATGAAACCCCTACGTATAGGCTCTTCTTGACCTCCACAGACGAGCATCTTTGTAAGGTTTGGAAAAAGGTTGTGGGGGTGTTCTTCATCATCTGACTTTTTGTCCCCATTTTTTTTTAAGTGGTTTTGGCACGCGTGACTCCTTCGCATCATTTCGTGGTACAGTCCTACGAACATTCCCTTTACTATCTCTCATATCTTTCCATCTTGTCCCAGGCAGTCCGACAGTCTGCCGTTAATACTGCTCTCCAGAGAGAGAAAACCTGAGGAGGAATGGTCTGGCAGAGAGAACACTTCTTCCCCTCCTATCTGCCTCATACTCGACATCCCTCCATTTTTATCTTTCTTTTGTTTTATTCCTCTCTGGGTCTCTCTCCTTTTTCTTCTTCTCTCTCAGCAGACTCCTTCTCTCACAAGGGCAGGCTGGTCTGGGTTTTCCTAATGGGTCAGATCGAAGTCTCATTACTGCCACTGTTTAAGAAGGAAAGGGTTTTTGGGGGGAAAGTGGGAGGGTGAGGAGGCAGGGAAGAAATGTGAGGGGAGATAAGAACATGCAAGGTAAAAATGGGTGCAAGGGTGCAGGGAGTCTGCATGCAGTATGTAAGCAAGATGTGCATTTTATTTCATGCTATCAGTAAGACATTAGTTGCCATTCTGTCAATCACAAATAAATGTCTCTTTTTTTGTTGAAGCTTCATTCATTTATGTAATGAATGAACTGGCTTAATGATTAATAATTCAAATTCATGATTAATTGTTGCACAGATGTCAGAAGATTCCTCTGACATGCAGACTTCTTTACTTACTCCGAGTCGGACTCGTTGCCTCCATTGACGGTCCCTGACTTCAAGTGCATGGCGACCCCGCCATTGGTCTCCCGGTAGATGCTAGTCGCTGGTGCCCCGACTGGGATCTGAGGTCGCGGAGCGATGGGCGGCTTCACGAGGGAGCTGTTGTCATGGTTGCGACCTCCTCCCTCGTTAGAAGCCTGCGAAGACGGCCTGGATGAAGGGGTCATGATGTTGACAGAGGAAGGAGGTGGGGAGGCGGTGTTGTTGTTGTTGGGTGGAGGGGTGGTGATTGTAGGGGAGTTGTAGTCGCTCAGCTTCTCTCTCAGACGGTTCTTCATGTTCTTGTCAGTCAGTGGAGGGGGGTAGCTGATCTTGTTCTTTAAGATACCTGCAAAGAACGAGCAGAGCGTGTTTGTGTTCTTTGGATAAAAACTGGTTCATTCATTCAGCTCAGCATAAAAAAATCCACCCTCTCACCTTTCCTCTGCTCTGGTTGGTGGTTGCTGTTGGACTGAGTGACAGGCGCTGTGTCTTTAGCATTGCTGGGTGTCTGCCTGTCTCTCTCCTGGAGAGCTTCCCTCTCTCTTTCACCAACGTGATTCAGTTTATTTTCTGGGTGCAGCTCCACATTCACCTTGGTCTCCACCCTTAGCCTCTCTGTCCCACCCGGGTCCTCACTGTCACTGGCTGTGGTGGCATCTATTGGCCAGTAAGGTTTCACATGATTGGACCCCGACTCTCCTAGGAAGATGGCAACAAAAAAAATCAGCAAAAAGCTGCTATCGTGAGGATGCCATATAATCCAAACAGTTCAAATAAAGATGATGTCTGAAAGCTGCAACAGGAACAACATATACCTTTTGGAGTGCTGTGAAGGGGCCTCTCATTGTTCCATTTTGGCTTTACATCCATGTCATCGTCCTCACTGTCGGATGAGTGAGAGGAGGCGTAGGAGGAGCTGTGTTCATCTACTGACAGCTCACTGTCAGAGTCAGAGTCTGATAAGAAGAGGAGAAAAGAAGGATTATACAGGTGAACTTCGGTCTTTGTAACAAATATGAGGTATGTATAATCATCAACATGCAAATAACTCACCATCTCCTTTAGTGCCATCTCTGTGGAAGAGAGGTCCATCCAGATCTGTGTGTCCTTTTGCCGTTCCCGAAGAAACACTGGGCTTTTGACCTGACTCTTCCCTGAGAGATGATACAGACAGATATAGAATGGGTGAATGGAAAAGAAAGATGGAGAAAGTGGTTGAGATTTAGAGGAGACAAGAGGGTGGGGTGGGGGTGGGGGTGTTGTCATCCCTGGAAGTTAATTCAAGACTCAACTCGTGGCTTTTAGACAACCAATTTCCAACTGCTGAAATACCAGACATCTGTAATCTCGTAACATCTGCATGCTTCCACAAAGCAAATATGAAAATGTGATTTAAATTATGTGTTTTGGCCAGGTTTAAGTAAATGATTTGGCTGCATGTTTTTCATTAGCAGACAGTTACTGATAAACATGGATCTCTACCAGGAGGAGTCTATTTATAGAAACTAATGTTGAGCAAACGAGCAAATGACTCATTCATTACAAAAATAATAAGGTAATAAAGTTGTTCAGTCTTCTGTTATCAGAGGTTGGATTTTAATTTGGCTTTAGGAAAAATGTTCTACTGGAGACCCGTCTGATGGCTGATCTAGGACAAAACTTCTGGAAGCAGCTGAAGGTCTGTTAACAGTTGCAGGGGAGAGGTATGCATGTCTGCATTGCATTCCCACCTCAACAGGTACAATCTTATCTCCCCTCTTTCCTGCCTTTTGCTTTCAGCATTTCTCCCCAATCGCCCTCCTCCCCCTCATACAGGCAGCACGCCACATCTCTTTCCCCGCCAGCGTTTTTGCTCTCATTGACCCTGATGCAGCTCCAATTACCCAGATGACAGCTTTACGAGCTGAGGCAGTCAGTCAGTTTGATTCTGTAAAAACCTTTTAAACTTCACGTATGTGCAATGAAAAGGCAATACACTCTCAGCTGTACAAGGACTGCAGCCCACTGAGGAATCCGCTGAATACCGTGTCTGTGGTTGAGCTCTGGTAAAGTTTAAATAACACAGAGGCAGAGTTTGGACCGTATTAAAAAAACAAACAAACAAACAACAACAAAAAAAAAAAACATTTCAGGATTAACAATGTTAGTTAGCCAATCCAGTCCCCGTAAAACCACCATTTTTTTCTGCAGGGTATCACCACTGAGCTGCCACTTCATCAGTTTTAACTCATTTTCTTTGCCAACAATAAATATTTCCTTGTATCTATAAATGAAGTTTAATACATAACCTGCAATTAAAATCATATTAAAGATACAACAATTATATAAGGTGCTTTATCATTTTCATGACCTAATTTAGAATAATTTCATATGGAATGATTCAACCATTCTGAATTACTTATTAAATACATAGAATATGACTTGAAACAATACAGGGCTGCCAACATCTGATTTAGCTGGAAGTCTGCCCTGAATACTACGACTACTACTAACAAATAATAATAATAATAATAATAATAATAAACATGTGTGCATTTAGCAGCCATTGCAATCTCTAAGAAAAGAAAGTGAGTATTCACTCTATTAATCTATCATATCATTATTATCACAAATCTATTACATTATGATTATGTCAGGCATCAACAGAGGGCTGGCAGAGTGTACGTCACCTCGTGCCTAATAGCGGGAAATGGAATCGAGACAGGAAATTATCAGTGCTTTGACCACAATGTTCCTTCCCACTCACCCTGTTCCAGGTAGCCCGAGTGAAATGTGAGCATGATTAGATATAATTGCACACATAAAGAGACACAATTTAAGCTAAAAGTTCTGAATTCCTGACTGATTTGGTGCAATAGCCCCTTTACATTATAATACAGTAGTAATATATGAATTACTGTTATCAGGTCAATCGGAAAAATAATTACACTAATTAACTGAGGCAAATGGAGTTAAATTTAACCTACATACTGTACAACTGGGCTTCTTTTTTCTGCACTGACCAATAATCTTTATAAAATCTGTTATCTAGTAAATTTTCTTTCCTTTATGACAATTTAATTTATCATTTTTTTGTCCTAAATTATGAATGCATCTTATGTGATACATATTTAAATCATCAGAAATTGCAGCACGAGTTGCAGCTAAATCATGAACATAAATGTCCCGGAGGAGCATCCAACAGTATTTTCCCCAATGACACGGTAAAACAGAAGTAGGCCCACAAACCAGCATTAATATGTCCCTTTACATATCAGAAAACAAGTAGCTTACATCAGTGCTGCGTTTCTGTCTTGCATCTCCAGTAATCTTCATAAAGGACATGGACCTGCTTTGCTTATCTCCATTGGTTCTGATCAACGTGATGTGTGTTTACAGCATGTCACACTATACCAGCATGCAGCTTGTTCCTGCTGCACAACCTTTTGTGATTGAATCCAGCTTTTTTAACCCGCTTTTTGCTCAATTTCATTCCATGGAGGAAATGGAACTGTAAATGATTCTACTACAGGCGCACAAACTATGCAGAGAAAAGTCACTTGTGATGAGTGAAACTGGTACCGAGTAGTTCTGGGAAATACAGTTTATGGTCATTGGGTGGATATATGACTTTTAACCTTCTGCTATGTCTGCTGTCCTGCCTGTATATGTGCTTTTTAGTCTTCTATGATTTTGTAATGCCATCTGATTAGTTTTTATTTCATTAGAAAATGGTGAAAATTAGAAAGCTGTCAAATGCTTGAGTATTTTTTAATAACACCCTTCCTTTTAGGTTTTATTCAGATGCTTTATGTCTATAGTACTTTATAAGTTACTCAGCTGATTCACTTTCATCACATAATCTCACACATGAAAACACAGCTTGAAAGACTCACATGAAAAAAATGCTAGCACTTTGTTACACAACACATAATATAAAAAAAATGAGGATGGACGCAGCTCTATTGTGTTCTCTTGCTGGTGCAAATAAAGGTGCATGTTTTCCTATTACTGTGTTGGATCTGCGCAACCAG